>CM065592.1:463339689-463741871 GCA_033119425.1 Bufotes viridis | reverse complement strand
TAGCGGAGAGATTCGAGTGCCCACTTGATAGCCAGGCACTCCCTCTCCACTATACTATACCTGGACTCGGGCGGGACTGAGCTTACGGCTCAGGAAGACAACGGGATGTTCTTCCCCGTTGACCTCCTGCGACAGTACCGCACCGAGGCCTACCTCCGAGGCGCCGGTCTGTACGACAAACTCCTTGTTGAAGTCGGGTGTCACCAAAACCGGGGACCCACACAGGGCCGACTTCAACGCGGAGAAAGCCTCCTCCGCCTTCTCACTCCAGCTAACCCTCCCAGACTTTCGCCCCTTCAACAGGTCTGTCAATGGCGCTGCTATTGTGGCAAAGTGGGGCACAAACCTCATGTAGTAACCTACAATCCCCAGGAACGACTTTACCTGCCTGGTGGTGACCGGTCAGGCCAGTTACGAATGGCCTCTACCTTAGTTACCTGAGGTTTGATGACTCCCGCCCAATTACATATCCCAGATATTTTGTCTCCTCTAACCCTATGGAGCACTTCTTTGGGTTAGCGGTCAGTCCGGCTTTCCTCAGGGCATCCACTACCGCCTGCACCTTGGGTAAATGGCTTTCCCAGTCGGGTGCTGTGGATGACTACATCATCCAAGTAGGCCGAGGCGCACCGACGATGTGGTCGCAGCACTATGTCCATTAACCTTGAAAGTGGCGGGGCGCCATGCAGGCCAAAGGGTAACACCTTGTAGTGATACAGGCCCTGCGGGGTAACAAATGCGGTTTTTTCCTTAGCCGACTGCTAAGGGTACCTGCCAGTACCCTTTAGTGAGGTCCAGCACAGAAAAATAACGGGCTTGTCCTAAACTTTCAACCAGCTCGTCTACTCGGGCATGGGATACGCCACAAACTTGGATACTTCATTTAACTTACGAAAGTCGTTGCAGAACCGCAACGTCCCATCCGGCTTGGGTATTAGGACTATG
This sequence comes from Bufotes viridis, assembly GCA_033119425.1. Taxonomy (NCBI): domain Eukaryota; kingdom Metazoa; phylum Chordata; class Amphibia; order Anura; family Bufonidae; genus Bufotes; species Bufotes viridis. Next base: position 463,740,926 of record CM065592.1, on the reverse strand, counting down.
GGACTGGCCCACTCACTTTTCGACTCCTCAATGACCTCGAGCTTCAACATTAACTGTACTTCCTCCGCGATGGTCTCGTCGCCGAGCCTCGGGTACCCGGTATGGTTTTAACCGGATCTTGGCCTGAGGCTCAGTGACGATGTCATGTTGGATGAGAGACGTGCGGCCAGGAGGTCCGAGAACACATCCGTGTTCCGACTGATGAACTCCCTGACTTCCTGAACTTGTTTGGAAGACAGGCTGTCTGCAATTTTTACCGTGGTTACTGCTTCACAGGCCTCGAACTGTGGGGCTGGACCCTTTTCACCTAGTAGCCCTGGCCGGGGCTGTGGTCGTCGGCTGTGTCCCTATCTTTCCACGGCTTAAGTAAATTCACGTGGTACACCTGCTCGGCTTGCGCCGCCCCTGGCTGGTGTACTTTGTAATTTACTTCCCTACCTTCTCGATCACCTCATAGGGGCCCTGCCACCTAGCTAGGAATTTGCTGTCAAGGGTGGGTACCAGAACCAAAACCCGATCTCCCGGATTGAAGTCCCGCACCCGAGCCTGACGATTGTACACCCTACTCTGGGCTTGTTGCGCTGCCTCCATATGCTCCCGGACCAAGGGCAACACCCTTTCCATCCGGTCCTGCATTTGGGCGACATACTCAATGACACTTTTGTGGGGGACAGGCTGTTGTTCCCACGCTTCCTTGGCGATATCCAACAGGCCCCGAGGGTGTCTGCCATAAAGCAGTTCGAAGGGCGAGAACCCAGTAGAGGCCTGGGGCACCTCTCGCACTGCGAACATGAGATAGGGCAGAAGCAGATCCCAGTCCTTCCCATCTCTAGACACCACCCTCTTTAACATATTTTTTAGAGTTTGGTTAAACTCTCTCCACAAGACCGTCTGTTTGCGGATGGTAAACGGACGTCCGTAACTGCTTTATACGCAACAATTTACACAGTTCCTCATTACTTTGGACATAAAAGGGGTCCCTTGGTCTGTCAGAACCTCTTTTGGCAGGCCCACACGGGAAAACATCTCCATTAACTCTTTGGCAATGAGCTTAGCTGAGGTATGTCGCAGAGGCACCGCCTCCGGATACCGAGTGGCATAGTCGAGAACTACCAGAATGTGTTGGTGGCCCCTGGCAGACTTTGGTACAGGCCCACTAAATCCATCGCGATTCGCTCAAACGGTACTTCAATAATTGGCAGAGGTACCAGGGGACTACGGAAATGTGGCTGGGGGCTAGTTATCTGACAGGTCGGACAGGACTTACAATAATTCTCTACCTCCTTGAACACACTGGGCCAATAAAATCGCTGCAGTATGCGGTCCTGGGTTTTCTGCCACCCCAGGTGTCCCCAAGAACATGTTGGTGGGCAAGCTCCATGACAAGCTTGCGATACGCTGTGGGCACCACCAACTGTTCAACAGGTTCGCTCGGATTTGGTTCACCCGATACAACATATCCTGCAGAACAATAAACCGTGGGAACATTAATTCAGCCCCTGGTTTCTGGGGTTTCCCATCAATTTCCAGCACATTCTCCCAGGCCCTGGTTAGGGTTTGGTCCCGTGTTGTGCGGTCCCAAAATTTTCCCCGGAGACATTGAGGTCTGCCAACTCAGGTCCCGGTGGCAAGTCCTCCGTGTCTCCCACCATTACACTCAGTGGGGTTGTCTCCCTCTACCGCTGGAGCAGTGGTCACCCCTACCGCCGGCCCTTCAGACTCGGGCTCCCAGGGTTCTGGCCTTCCAGCGGTATCAGGCCACTCTACTAGGGTCACCCCTGTCTCGGGTCCTCAGATACCTTTATTGCCGGCCACAGCGCTGAAAACCGGGAAGTCCCTCCCAAGTATTAGTTCGTGTGGAGTTTAGTAGCGACAGCCACCTCGTGGGTCCACCTACCAGCCGCTGTGGACAAAGTCACTAGTGCAGTGGGATAGTCTTTCAGGTCTCCGTGGATGCACAGGACCCCGACTTTACGGCCAGTATACTCCGCAGGCCGTACAAGTGCAGCCCTTACCAGGGAGACTAAACTCCCGGAGTCCAGCAGAGCCACCGCCAGAGAGTCTCCCACCTCTACCTGACACAGGTGGTTATGGTCCTGCACCTCACGGGTGCCAGTTGCGCACAGCTTCCGTGCATACAGGGAGTGACGACCCTCGTAGTTCATATCCATCGGCTCATCCCGATGCGGACAGTCGGCCCTGATGTGGCCTGGCTCCTGACACCTCCAGCATACCACGGGAGGCGGACTCGCAGGGGGTATATTCCGGGCAGGCCGCTCTGTCGCCGGACGCCGGAACTGGGGCAGAGGCCTCCGGGTTTGACTGACCCCTTCCCCGCAAGAGTCCCCTGCAGGTTTCTGGTGGCCTCGTAGCGCTCCACCAGGTCGACCATCTCCAGGGCATTGGTGGGCGATACCTGGCCGATCCAGTGCTGGAGGGGATAAGGCAGGGCCCTCCAAAAGATGTCCGCCAACAGTCGATCCAGCATGGCAGTGGGACTTAGTAGATCGGGCTGCAGCCACTTTTGCAGCCTGTGCAGCAGATCGTAGAACTGCGGCCTAGCGGGTTCAGTCGCTTTAAAGTCCCACTGGTGGACTCTTTGGGCGCGGACCAGCACGTTCACGCCCAGTCTGGCTAGGACCTCTCCTTTCACAGTGTCATAATCTGCCGCTTGGTCATCCGACAAGTCGAAAAACACCTGCTGGGGTCCGGAAGCCAGGAACGGAGCGACCACCTCAGCCCACTGGTCACGGGGTAACTTTTTCCTCACGGCGACCTTCTCAAAACCGCCAGGCACGCCTCAACGCCGCCTGCGGGGGTCATTTTTGGGATCGCCGCACGGACCGCTCCGGGCATCTTGGACGTGGTGGGACGCTCCTGCCGCCTGTAATGCCATCACATGTTGTAGCAGTAGTTGGTTGGTCTCCCGCTGCTGCACGTTAGCCTCTATGAGAGCCTTCACAGCAGCCTCCATGTTGCCAGAAACTCCTGCTTGCAGCTTTGCTGGCTTAATATATTCCATACACTTTAGAAAACAAAACTTCGGCGCTCACGCCAGCCTCACTGCGCATGCCCGCATCCGACACCAAATGTGGGGAGTCGCTCTGGTAGACAGCGGTGCGGGTGCAGTTTAGAGGCAAAACAAGGAGTCCAGATTGTGCAACAAACAGTGTTTTATTCACACTTGCACACAAAATGAAAACAGTCTCTTGGTGACAGTTCACACAACGGAAATAACGTAGCCAAACAAAAACAGTCCAACACAGGTTCAGTCACCTGGGAGGTGTAGGTGCAGGTTCGCACCACGCTGTCGGCCCAGCCGCAGGAGAATCCAGCTTCAGGTAGCCAGGAACAAAATACCTCCTTGCTGAGCTCTTTCCTCCTGGACAGAGAACTCCCAGCCCTGTTAGCAGCTCCAGGATAATCACACTCCCCAGACACAGCTGCTGGCTGCATTTTATATCCAGCCCAAAACATGGACTGGACCGTGGGGAGCAGCCACCCACCCTACTCTTTAGCTGCTCCCAGTAAGAGCCGGCCCGGATCGGCTTTGCAGCCATGCTATTTAACAAAGCCAAACAGCACTAGCTGCTGCAGACAAAAAACCCGGCTCTCACCTCACCGAGGCCAGCAACCTCGGTGACACGTACCTGCCATCACATATGACACCTTGCACCTTACCACAATATATATGTCCAAGTATGTCCAAAAAAGTCATAGATATTTATATATAGTTTATTTTTTCTATCACCCTTTACAGATACATGAGATTAAAAATCATAAAAGTTTATTAAAAATATTCCGAATTCTAACTAGCGACAACCTTAAAATAAATTTTTAGAGTAGACTTAATAAAAAATATACAAGTGTAACATACACTAAAAAGTATAATATACATATATTTGTTTTTTTTAATAAAATTTTGAAGAGAATATAATTTTTCACAAAATTTAGCTTGGGCAGCACAGGAATCTCCAGGGTAGTGGCTCTTCACACCGCTGTGTGCTCACATGTGGTCCGCCTTCTTGTGTCTGGTCCGGGCAGGTGTAGGGTGGTTCCAGGTTCTCCACCTGTGTAGGAAGGTAGGCATTAGCGCTGGGATGCTGAGGTAAGAAAAAGGGCCCACGGATGGAAACAGAGACGCACTGTTCCTCACCGGGATAGAGCCAAAACTGCCACTTACCGTGGAGTCGCTGATAAAAATCACACCCCACGGCTAGAGAGCCCTCCTCCTAGGCGCCGGCTGTCCACCTGTCAAAAAAACAAGGGTCAAAACCAAAAATACATACATTACAAAGGAACTTAGTCATTACTGGTATCTCCAGGGTAGTGGCTCGTCACACCGCTGTGTGCTCACATGTGGTCCGCCTTCTTGTGTCTGGTCCGGGCAGGTGTAGGGTGGTTCCAGGTTCTCCACCTGTGTAGGAAGGTAGGCATTAGTGCTGGGATGCTGAGGTAAGAAAAAGTGCCCACGGATGGAAACAAGGACGCACTGTTCCTCACCGGGATAGAGCCAAAACTGCCACTTACCGTGGAGTTGCTGATAAAAAAATCACACCCCACGGCTAGAGAGCCCTCCTCCTAGTCTCCAGCTGTAAATTAATTTACTGAAAATTAATAAACCGTAAACTGTAATTTAATTTAATATTCACTAATAGAAATAACAAATATTATAAAAAAATAGATGTTTTTATCCATGTTAAAAAGAGATAATTAATGCAAAGAAATATTACTTACCTCAAATTTTTTAAATAAATGATGTCTAATATCCTCTACTTTGTCGAGGAGCTGCTAACACAAAATAACTTTCCAAAAAGTTAAATTTCATAACAAGAATAACTGTTAAACTTAATAAACTAGAAAGTAACGGAAGAGAGAAAGAACAGTTGTGATTGCCTTTGAAAATAATTTTTTTGGGTGGGAATTTGAATTATTTATTTTTTGCCGAACCGAGACCAATGTTGACGTACAATATCATCTTTTTTGGGTCGCTCAACATTTGCAATATTTGGAGGAAGATCTGGTGTTCGACTTTTCAAACAGTCGACTAAAATATTCTCGACATGTTGCACACTCATCGGTTCATAGACGTTTTTAACCATCCACTGTTTTTTTCCCTTTGGAAGTATTAATTTGGTTCGTTTAGTACCGATGGGTGCAGAGACAGCTGTAGGTACATGAACAACAGCTTGTTCTCTTACTTGATTGTTATTATGAGCCAGGATGGCTAGTTTTGTTCGCGCTTCCATGCCGTCAATACCAAAATGGATCCTTTTTGTTCGATATTTCAAAACTAGACTATGGAAGGCTTCTAATGGTCCGGTGTGGCAATTTCGGATCAAGTGGGGAACATCGTTGTTAAACTGTTGATTTTTAACAATCTCTTCAAGTCTGTGAAATGCGCTGCTCTCCTTTTTGAGCCATAAAACAGAACTGTTTTGACTCTGTAATTCGTCATGGGAACATTTTTTATAGTGTTCTCCATCTTCCCACTCATGATTGTTTACTATGTGATAAAGAAGAGAATTCCAACGTTCCTTGAAGAACAGCTCGTTGTGATCACAAGTTTTTACACTCCACCAGAAATGATTTACAATTTTGTCAATCCATGGTTTCAGTTCCTGTCCAGCTCTTCCGTTACTTGCCTGTAACAACTTTTTCTTAATTGACTTTGCGTAATGCCATTCCATAATAAAGACTGGTGCCCTTTCCTGCAACTCCCACGAACTATCAAAGCACTACCCTGTCTTTGTTTAGAAAATGAATAGATGGTCAGATTGCAACCCCCAGGATACTGACACTTCACCTTACGAAGAAGGTTATCTAAGCAACTTTCGTTAATTATGAATTTAGGCTCATTGACCATGTCTTCAACATGTTGTTCATGAAAGGATGTTTCATTATCTGTTTCGACAAAGGACTGTAATGCTAACAAATCAGAGGAGCAGTGGCTAAACATCAAAGGGTCGTACGGGGTATCCCTACAATCAAGAACTTCCCCTGCGTCTAAATCAGGAGGAGTGTACTCATTGTCCAAATCCTCCATTTCTTCTGTTAATGCAAATATTCCACTTACGTCATCATCACTGTTACCTGCATGTTTTTGTTGCACCAAGTTTTGGTTATTTTTGCCACAAATTGGAGAAAGAATACTAACAAATGGAATAGTATTATTACGTTGATTACGTTGAGTAGTGGAACGCTCTGGCAAAGGTGTCGATTCAGTAACTATATTGGTCGAATGACGTACAGGGGAAAGTTCTTCCGTAAGGTCAACATTTTGGTCAATTGGAATAAGTATTGAATTGGTTAGATCAAAATCGGTCTGTGTACAAGCGTCCATGTATTTGGAATTGGGAATTTCAACATTCTCGGTAACATGTTGAATTTCTAGGCTTGGAACAGAAGCAGTCTGCCCACTACACTCTAAAGTTACTGATGATTCAGATGAAGATGCTCTATAGTGTAACTGTGGGTCAGAAACTTTTTCTTTTGTTTTGGTTGTTTTTGTTTTTGTTTGGCAAAACAATCAGGCACTTTTCGCTCAGAATCTGCAAAATTTTCAAATATGGTTGGCTTTGCAATGTCACAAAGTACACGGCCACCAGCATTGACAATGAAATTATTTTTAGCAAAATGTAAAGAGCACAATCTATACTTATTATATTTTTTTTTCTTTAATTCCAAAATTTCTTCTGTTAGAGAATTTACATTCTCTCTATCTGAAGGAATTAGCAGTGACAACCATTCAATAATTCTATCCTTACTGTTAGGAAAGCTATGCAATTTGATCTCATGGCCATTGTCAATTCGCCCTGGGACAAATTTGCAGTTTGTGACCCAACAATTTGTAGGCATTTTCCAAATTCCTGTAAAAAAGAAAAAAAAAAAAGTAAATACATTCTGTGTGCATAAAAAACGTAAAGTAAATGTTAACTTACCGTGTATGTTGTCCATAAAAAGAAACTGTGTTTTGTGAAAACGTAGAACTTGTAAACGACGTATTCCAACGGGGAATAAATTTTGTGCACGAAGAAAAATTTGTAATCTTCTGTCTTCGTCCATTGTCGATCCTTTGAACCAATCTTTCTCAGTTTGATACTTACCCAATTTATTTACTTACCATGAATCTTGTTCCAACGTATAAACACAAGAAAGTTTAACAATTGAACCACCAAAAAAACCTTTGCAACAAAGCAGAGGGTTTCCGAACTCCAAAACTTTAGGGAACATGTTTCTTCTTCCGACGAGGAAACGCTGGATCGCAACTTACCGGTCTGGTTGTTAACCTCTAATATTGAAGAATTATGATTATATGGGTGTGTATTGATAACATAATAACATTTTTATATAATATATCAGACACAACTTGAAAATATTTTGTTGATAATTACCTTTTTTGAATGTTTTAGATTCAGTAATAATCAATAGATTACTAGCAAAGTGTGGTAATCCTAAAAATAAACAAATCAATTATTTACAGATAACCATTATATTGTATAGCTAATAAAAAGTCACAAGAGTACAACTCTTATTTGCAAACAAATTAGACAATTACTAGATCGTAATCGAAATGTTTCGATGCACAGATTTCTTATAATTACCGTATATACTCGAGTATAAGCCGAGTTTTTTCGGCACAAAATTTGTCCCGAAAAAGCCGAACTTAGCTTATACTCGAGTCATACAGATTACCGTATTTTCCGCATCGCAGGCTGCGCTGTATAAGCGGGGAAGAGGAGCTGGGGGCCGGAATTTGCGGCGGGGGGCGGTGCGCTCACTGCATTATTCAATTACTGTATAATTCATGATTCATGCCCCCTCCTGTTATAAAGCATTACTTACACACGGCAATGAATCATGAATGAAGGCATGCCCGGCCTGCTTTATGAATGAAGCAGTCGGCGCAGGCACGTGACGTCAGTCACGATGTGCTCGCCCGGCCGGCTTTCATTCACTATTCAGTGCCGCGAGTAAGTAAGACTTTATAACAGGAGGGGGCATAAATCCGGAATTATACAGTAATTGAATGACCCTTTTTAAACCTTTACAGGAGCGCAATGGGCACTGTTATGGGATAGGGGTGGGATTTGGATTGATGATTGAATTTTATTAGTTTTCCTCACTACCCGGACGAAGAGAACGTTTTTCCATGGGTTCACACTTGGGCGTTTTACAGAGCGTTCCTACGCACTGTAAAACGCTCAACAGATGAAAAACCATGTTTCCCTATGGGCATGCTTCTCACCTGAGCGTTTCACAGCGCGTTTCACAGCGCTGTAAAACGCCCTACGCTCAAAGAAGTTCTTGTGTATTTTCTGGGCGTTTTGTCGCGCATTTGTTCCCATAGACTTCAATGGGAACGCGCGTTTAGTGTAGATATGCCTTTTTTAATTGTTCTCCAGAGTCAGGAACGCGCTTATGACGCACGTTTCCTATTTCCAAAAACGCACTGTAATACGCGCATAACACATACGCTCAAGTGTGAACCCAGCCTATAGGTATTATAGGTCTGCTGTATCTATACTAGTCCAATACATTACTGGTATTCGGTGGCAGACAACAGCTTCCCTTGTACTGAGGTGGATGTAACAGCAGTGATGTGATGGTCGAAGGGGGTGCTAGTTCTGGCCAAATCTCTATAGCTAATATGACTATCAGCAAATCAGTAACGTGTAGTTTTTTTATCCAACAACTTAGGATTGCAAGAGGGCACTCTTTGTGTTGTGAAGCGTCTATTTCAATAAATTGGTCTCAAAAACGGCTAATACGTATTTGCTCAAAATACTTGCAGTGGTAAACAGTGGGTCCGCAGCGGCAACGTTGCCACTTACAAGCCGGTAAACACAGCTTGTAGTGAAGATTTCAAAGACACCAGTGGTAAAGCAATTCCTCCTTCAACTTGTTGTCCTAACAGCTTTTCTAGGTGTCTCAAAATCGCTTTTAGAAGCAGGAGGGTAAACCATGGCAGATTATGATAACAGGTGGGGGCCCCCAGGCTTTATGTAGACCGAAAATCCCCCATAAAAATGATGTGGAGTCCCCCCTAATTTTCATAACCAGCCAAGGGTTAACCAGCAGCTGTGAGCTGCCATTATCAGGGTGAGAAGGTTCATGGTTTTTGGCTCTTTCTCAGCCTATTAATCACAGCTCACAGCCGCCCAAGAGCAAAACCATAAATTAAAATGGTTTCACACTTGGCGGCAACCTGGCTCTTCCCGGCACCCCTGGGGCTTTGGGTACCGGGGTAATTGTCTAGGGGTTTTAGTGTCCGCACAGTTGTGACAATAGAACACACACTGGCTGACAATAAGACCTAGTAATAGTAATGGTAGCATCTGGACAGATGCAGCCATTATTACCACTGCAAGTACCAAAGAGCAATAATACAAGTAGACCTGTCTGAAACAAATTTATTGAAATAAATACTCCCCAACGCAAACCCTCGTTAACCATTTTAATAAGTAATTTCAAACTTTACTATTGCCTTTTCTTCCTCCTCTCAGACGCAGTCCAAGGAATAATCCTAAAAAAATAAATAAATAAATAATCAGTGGAGCATGACATTTATTACATGAATTTCGAAATACATATGGTCAGACGTAGAGACCTTTTTTGGGAATAGTCAGACTGGAATTGGTTACGCCATCACCCAGATGAAGACAAAATGCTCGTCATGCTCTTTGACATGGGGGGGTTTGGGTATAACCACCGTCATGCTAATTGCAATTCGGGGGTGGGTGAGTGGTGAATAACCCCCATCATGCTCATTGCCATGGGGTGTGTGGGGAATAACCCCCATCATGCTCATTGCCATGGGGGGTAGGGGGAATAACCCCATCATGCTCATTGCCATGGGGTGGGAGGGGGATAACCCCATCATGCTCATTGCCATGGGGGGTGGGTGGAATAACCCCCATCATGCTCATTGCCATGGGGGGGAATAACCCCCATCATGTTCGTTGCCATGGGGTGGGAGGGGGATAACCCCCATCATGCTCGTTGCCATGGGGGGGAGGGGGATAACCCCCATCATGCTCATTGCCATGGGGTGGGAGGGGGATAACCGCCACCATGCTCGTTGACATAGGGGGAGTTTGGGGAATACCCCCCATCATGCTCGTTGCCATGGGGTGGGAGGGGAATAACACCCATCATGCTCGTTGCCATGGGGGGTGGGGAATAACCCCCATCATGCTCGTTGCCATGGGGGTGGGGTTTGGGGAATAACCCCCACCATGCTCGTTGCCATGGGGTGGGAGGGGAATAACACCCATCATGCTCGTTGCCATGGGGTGGGAGGGGGATAACCCCCATCATGCTCATTGCCATGGGGTGGGTGGGGAATAACCCCCATCATGCTCGTTGCCATGGGGTGGGTGGGGAATAACCCCCATCATGCACGTTGCCATGGGGGGTGGGGGGAATAACCCCCATCATGCTCATTGCCATGGGGGTGGGGAATAACCCCCATCATGCTCGTTGCCATGGGGGTGGGGTGCGGGAATAACCCCCATCATACTCATTGCCATGGGGGGTGGGGGGAATAACCCCATCATGCTCGTTACCATGGGGGGTGGGGAATAACCCCCATCATGCTCGTTGCCATGGGGGCGGGGTGGGGGAATAACCCCCATCATGCTCATTGCCATGGGGGGTGGGGGGAATAACCCCATCATGCTCGTTACCATGGGGCGGTGGGGAATAACCCCCATCATGCTCGTTGCCATGGGGGTGGGGTAATAACCCCCATCATGCTCGTTGCCATGGGGTGGGAGGGGGATAACCCCCACCATGCTTGTTGCCATAGGGGGGTTGGTTTGGGGAGTATAACCCCCATTATGATTGGTGGTGGTTGTGGGGGAAAATGTGCCATACAGAATAAATGCTCGTTTGTCTAGGGGGGCACACTGTACATTAGAACAACTTGCTCGTTGCCTAGGGGTGTTTTAGATACTTACCCAGAGGATCGAGGTGACGCTGCTGCTGCTCCGATGCTGGCTGCGGGAATCCAAGATGGCGCCGGCTCAGGATGGATGAAATCGCTCCAGTTCTCGCGAATCTCGCGAGAACTGGAGCGTCTTCTCCCTGGCTAAGGATGGAGCGCGCTTATTGGTTGCGCTCCGTGCCAGGGAGAAGGCAGACACGCCTGGGAGAACTTTTGCAGGCCCGTCCAGTTGAGCCGAATGGCTCATTAGCATACACGGCGGGAGATATTGAGGGGGGCACCGCGGACAAACGGGGGCACATATAGAAAAAAGAAGAGCAGAATAAGCACCACCGGGGGCCAGCAAGTAAGGGTATATCTTTAGTTTAACATGCATTTTCAGGTGAAAGGTCCTCTTTAAACATTCATTTCAACTGCGGAATGGATTGTGCTTCTTTTTAAATGGGGCCCTGAAGATGGTTGAATGGTGGTAGCATGGCCGAGCGGTCTAAGGCGCTGGATTAAGGCTCCAGTCTCTTCGGGGGCGTGGGTTCAGATCTCACTGCTGCCATCCTTGTGTTCTTTTGAAAATCTTCTCGGAGGTAGTTTACGGGTTTTGCTTATCCATCGCTCAAAAAAAAAAATTAAGGGAGCGCTTAATTCACTCATGGGATCTCCATGAATGAAAGTTTCAAGTTGAAAGTCTGTACTGGTATAAATTGTGTATTTGGTTGTGAACAAAGTGATGTACTGATGGTCAGTGGAAAGCAAACTCATCAACCCATGGGAGGCTGGATTCCAAATCACCCCAAAAATCAAAGTGAAAGAATTTAAATCAAAGGCGGTTCCAAATTGCGTGAATATCATCACAGCAACTCATAATGTGACACAGTAGTCTCTATGGACCCTAAGTGCCTGTATGCACTCCCAACAATGTCTGAGCATGCTCCTGATGAGACGGCGGATGTTGTCCTGGGGGATCGCCTCCCAGACCTGGATTAGGGTATGAGTTCACTCCTGGACGGTCTGTGGCGCTACTTTGGCTGCGTTGAGACAAAATGTTCCAGAGCGTCTCAACTTGATTCAGGGGAACGTGAGGGCCTGTAACTGGCATCAATGCCTTCACCATCAAGGAACTGCCTGCACACTTTGGCCCCATGCGGCTTGGCATTGTCCTGCTGCAGCTGACAACCAGGACCTGCTGCTCCAACGTAAGTAGCTCTGAGGATTTCATACCGGTACCTACCAGCAGTCAGGGAAAGAGTAATTGTCTGTGGCCACCACCAGCAAAAAAATATTCCCTTTTCGGAAGTTGTCTTGCTGTTGCCTCTCTAGTGTGCACCTGTTGTCGCTTTCATTTGCACTAAAGCAGGTGAAATGGATCCCTAATGGTTTATGCTTCCTAACTGGACAGAATTTGATATTCCTGAAGTTTAAGTGACTTGGGGGGTTATACTGTGATGCTTAAGTGTTCCCTTAACTTTTTTTGTAGCAGTGTAGATTAAGGAGCATGCTCTTGAAATCTTTCCTGCCATTACATGAATATGTGTGTAGTTTTCCGGTCAGATGAGGTTTATGAAAGGATAGTTGTGAGAATCCCTACTTTGTCCTAGTGGTTAATGACTGGAGAATTATCTCAATGAAAACATAGGCGTTCAGATGTATCTCACTTCCTCCAAGGAATTTTGGTGGCCAGGCATCTCGTAGGTAGCATGGCCGAGCGGTCTAAGGCGCTGGATTTAGGCTCCAGTCTCTTCGGAGGCGTGGGTTTGAATCCCACAGCTGCCAGTTTTTGAAGTCTGGAAGCTCTTGAAATGTTCATGTCAGATAATCCCACGTAATTTAAGATCAATGTTCTTGTGAAACGCATAGGTAGCCTTGAGGATACTCTCCTGAAGAGGTATAAAAATGCAGGAAGGCGTGTTCTGGGTCAGGGATAATGCCCAATATGTGGCCCTCCACCTATTGCAAAATGATAACTTCCATCATGCCTAGACAGCCTACAGCTGTCAGAGAATGCTACGAGTTGTATCTTTTTAAAAGCTGGAGATTGGACATTCCTGTTCTAGGTGATACTTCCTGAAGCCTTGGTCACAAAATAAGCCCTCTTGATGCGGTAGCTTTGTTGGCATTTGATGCACGTCAGGGTGAGCGGTTTCCTAGTCTGAAAAAGATGCGTAATAATGCTTTGTTAAGCAGTAGCGAGGTGGCGCTGTTGAAATGTCTGGACTTTGGTTCCATTCAGACTGGAGGGAGGTATTTGTAGTTCTCTGCCTCCAAAGTTAAACATTCATTTAAACTGCGGAATGGATTGTGCTTCTTTTCAAATGGGGCCCTGAATGTGGTTGAATGGTGGTAGCATGGCCGAGCGGTCTAAGGCGCTGGATTTAGGCTCCAGTCTCTTCGGAGGCGTGGGTTCGAATCCCACTGCTGCCAGTTTTTGAAGTCTGGAAGCTCTTGAAATGTTCATGACAGATAATCCCACGTAATTTAAGATCAATGTTCTTGTGAAACGCATAGGTAGCCTTGAGGATACTCTCCTGAAGAGGTATAAAAATGCAGGAAGGCGTGTTCTGGGTCAGGGATGATGCCCAATCTGTGGCCCTCCACCTATTGCAAAATGATAACTTCCATCATGCCTAGACAGCCTACAGCTGTCAGAGAATGCTAAGAGTTGTATCTTTTTAAAAGCTGGAGATTGGACATTCCTGTTCTAGGTAAAACTTCCTGAAGCCTTGGTCACAGAATAAGCCCTCTTGATGCGGTAGCTTTGTTTGCATTTGACGCATGTCAGGGTGAGCGTTTTCCTAGTCTGCAAAAGATGCGTAATAATGCTTTGTTAAGCAGTAGCGAGGTGGCGCTGTTGAAATGTCTGGTACTTTGGTTTCTTTCAGACTGGAGGGAGGTATTTGTAGTTCTCTGCCGCCAAAGTTAAACATTCATTTCAACTGCGGAATAGATTGTGCTTCTTTCAAATGGGGCCCTGAAGATGGTTGAATGGTGGTAGCATGGCCGAGCGGTCTAAGGCGCTGGATTTAGGCTCCAGTCTCTTCGGAGGCGTGGGTTTGAATCCCACAGCTGCCAGTTTTTGAAGTCTGGAAGCTCTTGAAATGTTCATGTCAGATAATCCCACGTAATTTAAGATCAATGTTCTTGTGAAACGCATAGGTAGCCTTGAGGATACTCTCCTGAAGAGGTATAAAAATGCAGGAAGGCGTGTTCTGGGTCAGGGATAATGCCCAATATGTGGCCCTCCACCTATTGCAAAATGATAACTTCCATCATGCCTAGACAGCCTACAGCTGTCAGAGAATGCTACGAGTTGTATCTTTTTAAAAGCTGGAGATTGGACATTCCTGTTCTAGGTGATACTTCCTGAAGCCTTGGTCACAAAATAAGCCCTCTTGATGCGGTAGCTTTGTTGGCATTTGATGCACGTCAGGGTGAGCGGTTTCCTAGTCTGAAAAAGATGCGTAATAATGCTTTGTTAAGCAGTAGCAAGGTGGCGCTGTTGAAATGTCTGGACTTTGGTTCATTTCAGACTGGAGGGAGGTATTTGTAGTTCTCTGCCGCCAAAGTTAAACATTCATTTCAACTGCGGAATAGATTGTGCTTCTTTTCAAATGGGGCCCTGAAAATGGTTGAATGGTGGTAGCATGGCCGAGCGGTCTAAGGCGCTGGATTTAGGCTCCAGTCTCTTCGGAGGCGTGGGTTAGAATCCCACTGCTGCAAGTTTTTGAAGTCTGGAAGCTCTTGAAATGTTCATGACAGATAATCCCACGAAATTTAAGATCAATGTTTTTGTGAAACGCATAGGTAGTCCTGAGGATAATCTACTGAAGAGGTATAAAAATGCAGGAAGGCGTGTTCTGGGTCAGGGATGATGCCCAATCTGTGGCCCTTCACCGATTGCAAAATGATAACTTCCATCATGCCTAGACAGCCTACAGCTGTCAGAGAATGCTACGATTTGTATCTTTTTAAAAGCTGGAGATTGGACATTCCTGTTCTAGGTGATACTTCCTGAAGCCTTGGTCACAGAATAAGCCCTCTTGATGCGGTAGCTTTGTTGGCATTTGACGCACGTTGGGGTGAGCGGTTCTCTAGTCTGAAAAAGATGCGTAATAATGTTTTGTTAAGCAGTAGCAAGGTGGCGCTGTTGAAATGTCTGGTCTTTGGTATCTTTCAGACTGGAGGGAGGTATTTGTAGTTCTCTGCCGCCAAAGTTAAACATTCATTTCAACTGCGGAATAGATTGTGCTTCTTTTCAAATAGGGCCCTGAAGATGGTTGAATGGTGGTAGCATGTCTGAGCGGTCTAAGCCGTTGGATTAAGGCTCCAGTCTCTTTGTGCTTCTTTTCAAATGGGGCCCTGAAGATGGTTGAATGGTGGTAGCATGGCCGAGCGGTCTAAGGCGCTGGATTAAGGCTCCAGTCTCTTCGGGGGTGTGGGTTTGAATCCTGCTGCTGCCATAGTTGGGTCCTTTTTAAAATGTTCTCGGAGGTAGTTTACTGGTTTTGCTAATCCACTGCTCAATAAATAAAATTAAGGGAACGCTTAAATCAGACATCGGATCTCCATGGATGAAAGGTTCAAGTTCAAAGTCTTTACTGATATAAACTGTGTAATTGGTTGAGAACAGAGTGACATACTAATAGTCAGTGGAAAGCAAACTCATCATTCCATAGAAGCCTGGATTCCAAATCACCCCAAATATCAAATTAAAAAAATTCAAATCATAGGCGGTTCCAAATTGCGTGAATTGCATCACAGCAACTCTCAATGTGACTTAGTAGTGTCTATGGACCCAAAGTGCCTGTATGTACACCCAACCATGTCTGGGCATGCTCCTGATGAGACCGCGGATGTTGTCCTGGGGGATCTTCTCCCAGACCTGGATCAGAGCATGAGTGGACTCCTGGACGGTCTGGGAATTGTCCTGCAGCAGCTGGCACCCAGGACCTGCTGCACCAATGACGTAAGGTCTGACAGTGGCTCTGAGGATTTCATCCCAGTACCTAACAGCAGTCAAGGAGAGAGTAGATGTCTGTGGCCACCACCAGCAAAAAAACATTCCCTTTTCAGAAGTTGTCTTGCTGTTGCCTCTCCAGTGCGCATCGGTTGTCACTTTAATTTGCACTAAAGCAGGTGAGGACGTCATTTCAGATCAACGTTCTTGTGAAACGCATAGGTAGCCTTAAGGATACCTCTCCTAAAGAGGTATAACAATGCAGGAAGGCATGTTCTGGGTCAGGGATGATTCCCAATCTGTGGCCCTCCGGCTATTGCGAAATTACAACTTCCATCATGCCTGGACAGCCTACAGCTATCAGGGAATGCTGGGAGTTGTAGCTTTTTAACAGCTGGAGGGCCGCAGGTTGGGCACTCCTGTTCTACGTGATACTTCCTGAAGCTTTGGTCACAGAATAAGCCCTCTTGATGCCGTAGCTTTTTTGGCATATGACTCACGCTGTGGTTTTTGGCTTCCAAATCCTAAAAAGGTGCGTAATAATTCATTATTAAGCAGTAGCAAGGTGGCGCTGTTGAAATGACTGGACTTTGGTTCCTTTCAGACTGGAGGAATGTATTTGTAGTTCTCTGCCGCCAAAGTTAAAAATTAATTTGAACTGCGGAATAGATTGTGCTTCTTTTCAAATAGAGCCCTGAAGATGGTTGCATTGCCAGAAGCAATGTTCTTTGTGGAATATCTCGGACATTTTGATACCAAAAACATTTGTGTCTGTGGTAGCATGGCCGAGCGGTCTAAAGTGCTGGATTAAGGCTCCAGTCTCGTCGGATGCGTCTGTTCGAGTCCCACTGCATTGGGTTCTTTTCAAAATCCTATCGCAGGTAGTATACTGGTTTTGCTAATCCACTGCTCAAAAAATAAAATTAAGGGAACGCTTAAATCAGACATCGGATCTCCATGAATGAAAGCTTCAAGTTCAAACTCTTTACTGGTATAAATTGTGTAATTGATTGAGAACAAAGTCACGTACTGAAGGTCAGTGGAAAGCAAATTCATTAATCCACGGAAGGTTGGATTCCAAATCACCCAAAAAATCAAGTTTATGATGACCCGAATCGTATTGCTCTGGCTGAATTTAAATTGCGCCTTTCATGCCAGGGTAAACAGTCCACAGAGATATATTGTTCTGAATTTCGGAGATGGGCAGCTGATACTGGTTGGAATGATGCTGCACTTTGAAGTCAATTTTGCCATGGTCTTTCTGAAAGATTGAAATATGCATTTGCTTTTCATGAGAGACCAGTGTCGTTAGAGACTGCCATGTCTCTAGCTGTTCGTATTGACAGGTACCTTAGAGAGAGAGAGAGAGAGAGAGAGAGAGAGGACAACTCATTCATGTCATATTCAGTTCAAGGACAGTGGGTCTATCTCATTCAGTGCGCAGGGGTCTCAGTCTGTCTCAATCCCCTCTGAGGAGGAGGCCATGCAGCTGATTTTGGTTGCCTCTGATACTAGAAGATTCAGCTCTCAGGGGAGGGTTTGTTTCTTTTGTGGGGGAATAAATCATTTGGCTAATGTTTGCCCCTCTAGGAGGTTCATGAGCTATTGCCCCCTCACCGGGAGTACAACTGTCCTATTAATCTCATCCCTGGCGCCAAGCTGCCAAAATCACGATTATACAATCTCTCCCAACCTGAGAGAGTCGCCATGCGTACTTATATCTCTGAGAGCCTGAGAAAGGGACATATCAGATCCTCGACGTCACCTGTTGCCGCTGTTTTTTTTTTTTTGTCAAGAAAAAAGATGCTTCTTTAAGACCTTGTCTGAATTTCAGGGAGCTTAACCTTATCACGATTCGTGACCCCTATCCGCTTCCTCTGATCCCGGACCTGTTTAACCAGGTTGTTGGGGCTAAAGTTTTTTCTAAGCTGGATTTAAGAGGGGCATACAACCTAGTCAGTGTCAGGGAAGGGGACGAATGGGAGACGGCCTTCAATACCCCTGAGGGTCATTTCGAAAATTTGGTTATGCCCTTTGGTTTGATGAATGCTCCGGCCGTCTTCCAACACTTTGTGAACAGCATTTTTTTGTCATTTAATGGAGAAATTTGTAGTGGTGTATCTAGATGACATTTTGATTTTTTCTCCTGATTTCAAGACTCATCGGGACCACCTATGCCAGGTCTTGCTGATTTTGCTGGAGAATAAATTGTACGCTAAACTGGAAAAATGTGTGTTTGCGGTTCCGGAGATTCAATTTTTTGGTGTTCTTCTCTCTGCTTCTGGTTGTCAGATGGATCCTGAGAAGGTCCGCGCTGTGCTTGATTGGGAGCTTCCTGAGAATCAGAAGGCGCTGATGCGGTTTTTGGGTTTTACTAATTATTACAGAAAGTTCATTTTGAATTATTCGTCTGTTGTTAAGCCACTCACTGATATGACTAAAAAGGGGGTGGATTTTTTCTCGTAGTCGGAAGATGCGCTTAAAGCCTTTTCTAGTATTAAAGAGTGTTTTGCTTCCGCTCCCATTTTGGTACAACCTGATGTCTCTCTACCTTTTATTGTTGAGGTGAATGCTTCTAAAATGGGTGTGGGTGCGGTCATATCTCAGGGTCCCTCTCCTGCCAAATGGCGACCGTGTGCATTTTTCTCAAGGAAACTCTCCTTTGCAGAGAGAAAATAGGAATTAGACTTACCGGTAATTCAATTTCCTGAGATTCCCTCATGACAGCACCACTGGAGGATGCTCCCCTTTGACCTTCTTGGGACATGAAACTAAGAGGTTAAAAGGTCCCTTCCACCTCCACTCACCAGTGTTTTTCCAGATAACTACACCAGGATGGATGCAACCGATTCATTAAAATCATCACAAATTCCAATAAACAATGTTTACATAGTAGTTAAAAAGGGAGGAAATGTATGGGTGCTGTCATGAGGGAATCTCAGGAAATTGAATTACCGGTAAGTCTAATTCCTATTTTCCAGTTTATCTCTCATGACAGCACCACTGGAGACGTACCAAATATAATATAGGGGGGGACCCAGTCTAAGGACAACATATCTTCGATATTTATCATTAGATAAAAATACCATTTCAAAGAATCAGGAATAACCCTGAGACAAAATTTTTGATTCTACCAGAACTAATCTTGGTGACAGAGTCTGTGAATCCAGTCTAACTCTGAAATGTCTCTTTATCGGCATACTTGATCAACAGACCTACCTCTGATTCTAGACTTAAGTATCTAATTAGAGGAAGAATAATCGTTTTATTAGACATCGGTCATAAAAAGAATGCCCTCTACCTGTAAGCCTAGTCTATATGGTAAGTACCACTGTATAAAAGCGACTAGCTCTAAAATTAGATAAAATATTGTAACATCATATACAACCACTGCACCGAGTAAAAATTTACCCCAATTGCAGTTTATACCCCAGAGCTTAATCGTTAAATTATAATCAGCTAATTCCTGATGTCTACGAGGTATATGTAAGAAAACCAGAGCCAAGCTGACAGCATTGGCACACAGCAGGCATGGACAACACCGATGAGGTAACCAAACTGTACCGCTAGCTTTTGTACTGGTCCAGGACAAGCTCTTTTTGGGATCCCATACCAGGAGGTGTTGGTATGAACTCAAGGGAAAGAACCTTCCTGACGAAACCAGGCCAACCGAGAACCCACCTGCATGCATAACTTCAAGTTAGAGGCAGTCTTAAGGGTTTCACAAGATCTTTACATGGCCCTACCCAGGAAACACTGGGACTGAGGAGTGGCAAAAGGCTACAGGACCTGTGCAGCGCACACAACCGCAGCTTATATGTGAATGGCTGTAAGTGTGAACGTGGACAGAGGAGAGCTCTATTGAAGTTTTATAGCTTCCTGGGTAGGCCTGCAGTAAGGGGAGTCTCCTTCCCAGAGGCGACAGAGATGCCCTTGAGGATATGGGAATTAAATGTAATGAAGGCATGGTCCTAATGTTCATCACATCAGCACCCTTAGGTGCAAAAAGAGAAAATAACCTAGACAACAGTTTAGTTGGGCATAAGTTGACTTTACTGAAAATCACTTGTCCTGAGGTAGCATTACCAATTTATTGCCCCAAAGGGGATAGCTGTAATCCGTACATGAATAATACCCAGCCAAGATGGTGCTACCTCTCATTGTAACAAGTCTGAGTAGGATCTTTAACTTCAGGCTGACCCATACTATCTCCAGGTGAAGAGTATACTATGAATCACATGGCCCGTACACATATATGTCTTCTACTCCTTGAATTAATTACATACAATTTCTATTAATATTGTCCACATTGTCCAAAGAGGAATGTGGCTCCAATACAGAATTGTGTTAAACTGTAGGTCGAGAATAGGCACTGTAGGCTACTCCTGTTAGACTAGGTCCCTATCTGAGGTCTTAGGACCCCTTTTAGCTTTAGCTTAACTTCTGCCTCCAACCGTGTCAGGACCGCCGTAGGAGGCAAGTGTCAGCCGACCACTGCCCGGAGGTAAGTGGAGACAGGCTATGCATAGAGGCAGCGGGCCCTGCCCGGAAGCAAGAGGCAGTAGGCCCTGCCCGGAAACAAGAGGCAGCGGGCCCTGCCCGGAAGCAAGAGGCAGCGGGCCCTGCCCGGAGGCAAGGTTGCAGCGGGCCATGCACGGAGGCAAGGTTGCAGCGGGCCATGCACGGAGGCAAGGTTGCAGCAGGCCATGCACGGAGGCAAGGTTGCAGCGGGCCATGCACAGAGGCAAGTGGCAGCGGGCCATGCACGGAGGCAAGGTTGCAGCAGGCCATGCACGGAGGCAAGGTTGCAGCGGGCCATGCACAGAGGCAAGTGGCAGCGGGCCCTGCCCGGAGGCAAGGTTGCAGCGGGCCATGCACGGAGGCAAGGTTGCAGCGGGCCATGCACGGAGGCAAGGTTGCAGCAGGCCATGCACGGAGGCAAGGTTGCAGCGGGCCATGCACAGAGGCAAGTGGCAGCGGGCACAGAAGCCATGAGGCGGCACGCCGGGCACAGAAGCCATTATGATTGGAGGCTATATTGTTTGGAAAAAGATGATTAAATATTGAAAGGGCGTATAATGTCCTATATAAGCTTGAACCTTATTATCAATAAACAGAGTGATTTTGATCATTATATGTGTCGTGTCTGATATGGTCATATTCACTCTCCTGGCTCTAGAAAAGACTTAATCCAAGCTGATGCATCTAGTCATCTTTTATTATCATCCTATCAATTTGGGGGCTCGAATCCGGGATCGAGAGGTCGTCCTCGGGTCTGGTGAGAAGTGACATCGATTTTTTGTCCCCTGCCCGATCCGAGGGCACCGGCCACGTCTCGATCTGCAATAGTAAGTACGGATGAACCTTATTTTAGACTAGAGAGCTACAGAAGCTGTGTCAGGGACACACGTAACACA
The DNA here is from genome assembly GCA_033119425.1 of Bufotes viridis. NCBI lineage: Eukaryota > Metazoa > Chordata > Amphibia > Anura > Bufonidae > Bufotes > Bufotes viridis. The sequence goes on along the minus strand of CM065592.1, from coordinate 463,719,613 downwards.
ACTCAGGGAGTTGTGCATAGATACAAAGAGGGGAGTGCACTCCAAAATACCGCTGTTCAGGGAACAGGGAAGTCAAAGCTTGGATTAACTCTTACATGTCAAATATGAATAGATGTTATAAGATCTTGTAGAAGTAAAAGATTATCTGTTTGTATGAACTTCAGACTCAGGGGTGTGGAATTCCTATAGCCCGACGCCCGGGACATGCAGTTCCGGGCGCCGGGCAAGTAGTTTGAACAGTTGTTTAGCCCTGCTTCGGGCAAGTAGCAAGGACAAGTGGGTTGGGCAGTAATAGGAGCGGTCATATGCGAGCTGACCGCTCCTAAATCTGTCAGCCTGCCCCTGCATCGTGAGTACCGTACATAGCACTTCCAGCAGGCAGGCCCCCGGCTCCTGTATCAAAGTCTCCGCCCACCTGCCAGCACGGAGCGCACAGTAACAGCACACCGTCTCCAGAGAGTGAGTAATTGCAGGCCAAGATGAGAGAAGAGGAGAGAGAGACCACACGGCCCCCTGCAGATAAGTGTTCCTCCGGAGCCTGTCACATCGCAGCTCCTGGCCTGACCTGCAAGCATTGACTGGGCTAACATAGCATTATACTGATTTATGATGCTATGTAACCCTTGCAGTTCTGGAATGTGTTGGATAACACTGACAGCATTATGTCAGTGTTATCCAACACATTCCAGAACTGTAAGGGTTACATAGCATCATAAATCAGTATAATGCTATGTTAGCCCAGTCAATGCTTGCAGGTCAGGCCAGGAGCTGCGATGTGGACCGGCTCCGGGAGGAACACTTATCTGCAAGGGGCCTAAGAGCCAGTGTGTCAGAAATAAAGGTTGTGCACTGCACGTGGCACTTGAAAACTATAATGGCTCCCTGTTGCCCCCATACAGTATAACGTCTCCTTGTGGCCCCCATACAGTATAACGTCTCCTTGTGGCCCCCATACAGTATAACGTCTCCTTGTGGCCCCCATACAGTATAACGTCTCCTTGCGGCTGCCCACATACAGTATAACGTCACCTTGTAGCCCCCATACAGTATAACGTCACCTTGTAGCCCCCATACAGTATAATGGCTCCCTGTTGCCCCCATACAGTATAACGTCTCCTTGTTGCCCCCATACAATATAACGTCTCCTTGTGGCCCCCATACAGTATAACGTCTCCTTGCGGCTGCCCACATACAGTATAACGTCACCTTGGGGCTGCCCTAGTGCCCCATACAGTATAATGTCACCAAGCGGCTGCCCCCGCACAGTATAACGTCACCCTGTGGCCCCCGCCCCATACAGTATAACGCCTCCCTGTGGCCCCCGCCCCATACAGTATAACGTCTCCCTGTGGCCCCCGCCCCATACAGTATAACGTCTCCCTGTGGCCCCCGCCCCATACAGTATAACGTCTCCCTGTGGCCCCCGCCCCCATACAGTATAACGTCTCCCTGTGGCCCCCACCCCCATACAGTATAACATCTCACTGTGGCCCCCGCCCCATACAGCATAACGTCTCCTTTTGGCCCCCGCCCAATACAGTATAACATCTCCTTGTGGCCGCCGCCCCCATACAGTATAACATTGGTATAAGTTCAGGACAAGTAGATGGTCATGAGGGACAAGTAGATTGAGCCCCCACTTTAGTCCTTCGACAAGTAGTTTTTTTTTAAATTTCCACACCCCTGAGACTGTTTGGTAAGTGCACAGTCGCTCTTCATTGTTATTAACACAGATTCTCAATTAAAGTAATTAGAACTGTGGAGGCAATTCAGCTGGTTAAAACACATGCATGGTCTACTTACAAATAGTTTGCATGGTTTACTTACCAATCTTGGAGTATGTGCTGCCAAAGCAAGCACAAATATTGTCACGCAGCATCTGCCATACTTGTGTTGGTAATGAGACAAGGTCCCATTCCAGCTGCTGCCTGCTTCAGGCGCAATCCTGCTGAACTCCACATGCACAGAGGCAGGGCAAGGAACAGCGCATCTAAGCTCTATAAACCCATATCTGTCCATAGTGAGGTAAACACCAGCTGCATTACCCACTCATCAGGGTTAGGAGCAAGCCCGAGGGACCCACATAAGGGGTTTACAGGCAAGGCCACTTTATAGGGTAGGAAGGATGAGGATGAACCCACCGATCGAACCCAGGCCATCAGAGAACCCACCTATAAGCTTGGCTCCGCCAGGTGGGTTCCGGGCTGCTAAGGGACCTCTTCCCCGAGAGGTTTTAGCAAGGCTATTTGAGGTCTGGAAGGAGAGGCCTGACACCCCTCGATCCTAGTACCAGCCTTAGGCCCTAAAAGTTCTTGTAAAAACTCTTTAACCCTAGAGCAGGGAACCTCTCTGCGTCCTTCCAGGAACAGGACAGGAAGAACACTGGTGAGTGGAGGTGGGAGGGACCTTTTAACCTCTTTGTTTCCTGTCCCAAGAAGGTCAAAGGGGAACATTCTCCAGTGGTGCTGTCATGAGGGATGAACTAGAAATTACGATGTTGGTAATAGTGTCGGGTTTATAATAATAATTCAATTAAGAATTATTAATTATGGTCATAAAAATATTTTTTCCATAACTACCTGAAATTATGACCTGGTGAATTGTAGATAACCCAATCGATACAATTCACATCTGAGGCCGACTATTTCCTCAGATAATAAGTTCTTTTCATGAGAGATGACATTAATGCTAAAGATGTAACTTTTGACATTAAATAATAATACACAGGTATTATAAAAATATGCAGATTTTATTAGTTACACGATTATAAACAAATCGGTATATAAACACGATTATATATGCCAAGGAATATATATGGCAATGATATATAAAGCATTATAAGCTTATCATAAGTAAATAAACAACGATATATGCTAATTAATATACATGGCATTGATATCAGGCACTAGAAGCTTCACAATAAGTAAATAAACACATGTGGGTAAGAGCAGCTTGTCACATTATAACAAAGCTATTTGGTTAGGATATTAAAACAAGAAGTTACATTATATACATTACTCCTGTTCAGAGGCGTGTCTAATCCTAGACATCTATATGGAATGATAAATACATTCCCCACCCCTCTCTAACCAAACTAAAATACACCTCACATGTAGTAATGGGTAAATCCATTCAAGTATACAACTTAGAAGATAGTAGTCAAATCCTAGACTACTTTTGCATGTATACTTCTGTCCTATTCTGGACTACTTTCATATCTGTATAACCTGGTAAGACTATTAAGACAACAGACATTGGAAGAACTTGGAACAAATCTTCCAGTGGGAATTTATCATCTAGCTTGGCGAAGAATGCTACTATCAATATATCTATATCTATGCATATATGTATGCAATCATTTAATACTTTGATAAATTATGAAACTTGATTCTTCTGCAGGTAGAATGAAGGCTCACAATTATTCTATATCTAAGACTACATCTCACATAAAGAGATGATAAATAAATTAATATGTTCGCCAACATAGATGCTATGATTTTACCCACATTATCTAAATAGTCTTAATAAAATGAAACATCATTCTTTGTGTTTCTTACCAAGTCCTAGCAGGAATCTCACTTCTGCTCCTAGGAAAGCTGGATGGTCCATCACCATGGCTTTCATCTTGGGTGTTGGCTCCTGGAATGCTGGAATGCTATACTTCCTACTTTGTTCCTTAGCTTCTCCTCTTTCTTGCCTCACTCCTTTCTCCTTTTTGATGCTCATCTATCTAGGGTAATTATCTCCCTTGTAATCTAACATTACCACCCCTTGGATTAGTATTCTCCAATCAATTGAGGGGGTGTAAACATATGTAATAAGATCCTATGAGATCATGTTTACCCATAATGCAACTAATGGAGGATGGTGTAGCGATATCGATATCTGTCTCCGGATGGCACTGTTGTGCAAGCTATTAACACCATACCATGAAGAGTTAACTAGGGTATTTTTGCATCATATACTTTGACCTTTGTCGTCGTAAATCAGAGATAAGGATTAGTTAAGACAACTTTGAAACAACTAAAGACAGACCTTTAGGCGTCTCTCTGAATGTTTCTCACACTGTTGATCTATGGACCATAATGATATGAATGGGCCTTGTTCTCTTCAGACGGACATGTCTGGAGAATCCAGTGAATTCTTAACAGATAAGCCCACATCTGTGGCAATAACTTTTTAAAATACAATGTTCTTTGTATTCAGAATAAACTCTTACACAGACTGAACTCTGTGTGCCTTCAAATCTTGGCCTGTTTCAGCCGTGTATGAAAACTTTGGTTCAGCCTGTCTCTTAAAGACAATGAGCATGCATTTTGAATATAATACGATCAGGTATCATATACACTCATGAAAATGCCCGACAAATCCCCCCTTTTCAGCATATTCAATTTCGTTTTTAGAAGGTTGAATAAGCTGAAATGCAATACAGAGCATTTTCCAAATCATTATGGATTGGGGAACACAATTTTTACCTTGGAATAAATGTATCACAATTTTGTGTGTACTCTTACGACACATATATAACGCACAAACTCTGTTTGGTTTTACTACAAATATGTTACGTTGTTTTATGACCACCGTAGAGAGAAAGACAGACACCCTATTACCGTGTTTACCGACCATAAGAATCTGGCCTACCTGGAATCAGCCAAGCGTCTGAACCCAAGACAGGCCAGATGGTCCTTGTTCTTTTCTAGGTTTTATTTTGTTGTTACGTTCCACCCTGGGGTTAAAAATGTGAAGGCAGATGTCCTGTCACGTTGTTTTTCCGGGAGGGGGGAACTTTGAAGACCCGGGTCCCATTTTGGCTGATGGGATGGTCGTCTCTGCTCTTTATCCTGATTTGGAGGCAGAGGTTCAGGCAGCTCAAGCAAAGGCTCCTGATCTTTGTCCTCCTGGGAGGTTATTTGTGCCTCTCGCTTTACGACACAAGGTTTTTAAGGAGCACCACGATACTGTCCTTGCTGGGCATCCGGGGAGTAGAGCCACAGTGGATCTCATTGCTCGGAGATTCTGGTGGCCGGCTCTTCGTAAGACGGTTGAGGGTTTTGTGGCAGCCTGCGAGACATGCGCTGGTGCCAGGGTCCCTCATTCACGGCTATCGGGATCTATCCTCCCGTTACCCATTCCTTCCAGTCCTTGGACACATCTGTCCATGGACTTCATTGCGGACTTGCCTCGCTCCTCGGGGAAGACTGTAATTCTGGTGGTATTGGACCGTTTTAGCAAAATGGCGCATTTCATTCCCTTTCCTGGGTTACCCAATGCTTAGACGCTGGCGCAAGCGTTTGTTGATCACATTGTTAAATTGCATGGCATTCCTTCAGACATCGTTTCTGATAGGGGCACGCAATTTGTTTCCAGATTCTGGAAGGCCTTTTGTTCTCGCTTGGGGGTTCGGTTGTCGTTCTCTTCTGCTTTTCACCCGCAGTCGAATGGTCAGACTGAACGCGTCAATCAGAATCTGGAGACATATCTGCTCTGTTTTGTGGCGGAGAATCATGAAGATTGGTATTCTTATTTGTCCCTTGCTGAGTTTGCTTTAACTCCTTAGTGTTTGGGCCTTTATGACCAAGCCTGTTTGGGCCTTTATGACCAAGCGTTTTACTTCCTTTTTTCATGGTCTCGTTCCAAGAGCTATAACTTTTATATTTTTTTCGTCTATATAGCTTTATGAGGGCTTGTTTTTTACGGGACAAGATGTCGTTTTTAATGGCACCATTTTGGGGTACCTGTAACTTTCTGATTAACTTTTATTAACTCTTTCTGGGAGTGAGATGGGGAAAAATAGCAATACTGCCACTGCGTTTTTACATTATAAATTTTACAGCATTCATTTTTTGGTACAAATAACATAATATCTTTATTCTCTGGGTCAGTACGATTACAGTGATACTAAAAACTTATAATTTTTTTTATGTTTTACAACTTTTTTTGCAATAAAACCCCTTTTATTAACCAAAAAAATTATTTTGCATTGCCACTTCCTAAGACCCATAACTTTTTTATTTTTTATTCTATGGAGTTGATTGAGGGCTTTATTTTTGAGGGAAGACTTGTATTTTTCATTGGTATCAATTTGGAGTAAATGCCGCTTTTTGATTGCTTGTTATTACGTTTTTTTCGGTGGAAACTAAGAATAAATTAGAAATTCTGTCTTTTTTTTATTTTATTTTTTTTGGCGTTCACTATAGGGGATAATTTACGTAATATGTAATATTTATGTAGTCCGGGTCGTTACGGACGCGGCAATACGAAATATATGGGGGATATTTTCTTTTTGCAATTTTTTTCATTGAAAAGCGTATTTTCAATGGAAAAAAAGCATATTTTTTTATTTTATGGATTTTTTTTTTTAATAAATGTGTATTTTTTTTCAATTTTTTTACTAATTAACCCCTTAAGGACCGGGGGTTTTGGGATTTTTGCGTTTTTGTTTTGCGCTCCCTGCCTTCCAAAAGCCATAGCATTTTTATATTTCCGCTCACATAGCCATATGACGGCTTATTTTTTGCGGGACAAGTTGTACTTTTTAACGCTACCATTTATTTTTGCATGTGATGTAGTGGGAAACGGGAAAAAAATTCCAAATGGGGTGAAATTGCAAAAAAAAAGCAATTTCACCACAGTTTTACGGGTTTTTAAATTACAACGTTCGATTTGCGATAAAACTGACTGGTTAATTTTATTCTTCAGGTCAGTACGAATCCGGCAATACCTAATATGTATAGTTTTTCTTGCGTTTTGATAGTGAAAAAAATTTAAAGTGGGAATTTTTTATTTTATTTTTTGTCGCCATGTTTTGACCCCTATAACTTTTTTGTAATTATGCGTACGGAGCAGTGTAGGGGCTCATTTTTTGTGGGCAATCTGAACTTTTAATTGATACCATTATGGGGTGCGTATGATGTTTTGATCACTTTTTATTCATTTTTTAGGAAATGAAGCGTCCAAAAATGGCGAATTAGCCATTTGGACGCTTTCTTTCCGTTTTTATGTTTACCGTATGGTGAATATTTTTAATATTATTATAGTATGGGCGTTTTCGCACATTGCGACACCCATTATGTGTAATTTTTTTATTTTTTTATTTTCATTTTGGGGAAAGGGGGTGATTTGAATTTTTATATTTTTTTATTTAATTTTTATTTTTTAAACTTTTTTTTTTTTTTTTACCACTTTCTTATAGTTCCCATAGGGAACTATAAGATGCAATCATCAGATTGCTATTCTCATATATTCCAATGCAATAGCATTGGAATATATGAGTAATTACATATTTCCTATGGAGCCTATTACAGTCATAGGCTCCATAGGAATACTAGTAGTACCCTAGGTTTCATTCACAGAAACCTAGGGTACTACATGCATGCTCGGCTCCCCTTGTGGCCATCAGGGAGCCGAGCAAAACCAAAGTGAAACTTTCGGTTTTGCGTGATCAGATGCCGTGGTCAGGATTGACCACGGCATCTCAGGGGTTAAATGTCCGCGATCGGCATCGCTGCCGGTCGCGGACATGAGCTGCGGGTGTCAGCTTGATGAATCAAGCTTTTACCCGCAGCTCGGGCGCCCGCTCCGTGCGGGAGCGGGCGCCATCTTTAAAGTGCGGACGAAGGGCGTACATGTACGCCCTTCGTCCTTAAGAGGTTAATAGTCCCACAAGGGGACTATAATATACAGTATTTTGATTGCATTTGCGGGGTGCTGATGGGAGACAGTGGGAGGCGCCATTGCTCCCGGCATGTAAAGTGTTAAACAGCCCGAATCGGCACTCCTGAAAAAAAACTTAAACTTAAAAAAGTATACATATTAGGTATCGCCGCGTTCATAACAACCAGCTCTATAAAAATATCACATGACCTAACCCCTCACATGAACACTGTAATAAAAATAAAATAAAAACAGTGCCAAAAAAGCAATTTTTTGTCATCTAACATCACATAAAGTGCAACACCAAGTGAATTAAATGGCGTATGCCCCCCAAAACGAATCAAACAGTCATCTCAACCTGCAAAAAATGAGACCCTAACTAAGACAATCAGTCAAAAAATAAAAAAGCTATGGCTCTTTGACTATGGAGATACTAAAACAAAAATTATTGTGTAAAACTTAAATAAATAAGAAAAAGTATACATATTAGGTATTGCCGCATCTGTAACAACCTGCTCTATGAAAATATCATGTGACTTAACCCCTCAGGTGAACGCTGTAAAAATAAATAAATAAATAAAAACTGTGCTAAAACAACCAATTTTTTTTTGTCACCTTGCCCAACAAAGTGTAATAATCAATGATCAAAAAATCATATGCACCCAAAAATTGTACCAATAAAAACATCAACTCTGCAAAAAACGAGCCCCTGCACAAGACGATTGTCCGAAAAATAAAAAAAATATGGCGTTCAGAAAATGGAGACACAACAATTTTTTTTTTCAAAAATGCTTTATTATGTAAAACTGAAACAAACAAAAAAAGAAAGTAGACATATTTGACATCATTTCGTCCGTAACAACCTGATCTATAAAAATAGTGCATGATCTAGCGTCTCAGAAGAATGTTTTAAAAAATAAAAACATTGCCAAAACAGCCATTTTTTGTTACCTTGCCTTACAAAAAAGTATAATATAGAGCAATCAAAAATCATATGTACCCCAAAATAGTACCAATAAAACTGGCACCCTATCCCATAGTTTCCAAAATGGGGTAAATATTTGGGAGTTTCTACTGTAAGGGTGCATTAGAGGGGTTTCAAATGGGACATGGCATCTAAAAACCAGTTCAGCAAAATCTGCCTTCCAAAAACCATACGGGGTTCATTTTCTTCTGCGCCTTGCTATGTGCCCTTACATCAGTTTATGATAACATGTGGGGTGTTTCTATAAACCACATAATCAGGGTAATAAATATTATGCTTTGTTTGGCTGTTAACCCTCAATGTGTTAACCTCTTTAGGACGCAGGGTGTATATGTACGCCTTTGTGTCCTGGTACTTAAGGATGCAGGGCGTACATGTACACCCTCCGAATATCTGATCACCGCTGCACACGTGGCAGGACCAGAGAGTGAGTGCAGGCAGACTTGTGGGGAGCGGCTTCCGGCACGGCCACAGAACTACCGCTCCCCAGGGATAGGTCTTACCACGGCATCTGGCCACAGACCCTCCCCAGCGACCGGTTCTTCTTTAGGAAGGTATATCCTGCAGTAAGCATGCTGAGCTGCTTCTCAGGATCTCCCATCCGGAGGACAGGAAACCTGAACTGGTGTTTGGTGGGGGTGTGTCCATTTTTATCTTCTCTGGTTTCCTGTCCTGATGGGAGGTCCTGAGTTGCATAGGGTGCCGTCATGGGTAAGGGGAAATTTTTTTATAAAAAGTGATCAAAAAGTCATGCACACTTCAAAAAGGCATCACTGAAAAGTACAGATCGTCCCACATAGCTCCATACACATAACTACAAAAAAAGTTATAGGGGTCAGAATATGACCATGAAAGCAAAAAATGTACTTTAATGTTTTGTTTTTTTTCAGCATTAAACGAAAAAAAAAAAATATATATATATATATATATATATATATATATATATATATATGTACCGTATTTTTCGCCCCATAAGACGCACTTTTTTCCCCCAAAAAATGGGGGGGAAGTGCACCCGGCGTCTTATGGGGCGAATGCTGACATTTTTACATCGCCAGCTCTGCGATGTATGCGCGAGCGGGGAGGGACTGGGAGGAGGAGCTGGGGACAGGCAATTGCGGAGGGGCCGGTGCAGTGACTGTACTCCGCCCTCCCCCTTCCCGCTCCACTATTGAAATATGAAATATGTAATACAATTACAAGTTCCTGTCCATGCCCCCCACCCCTAATAGTACCGACACACGGCAGCTTGTTGAAAGGAGGCAGTCCGGGCAGCCGGCGCGTCACTCACTGACTTAACGTGCCTGCGCCGCCTGCTTCATTCATAAAGTAGGCGGCGCAGGCACGTGACGTCAGTGAGTGACGCGCCGGCCGCCCGGCCTTACTGCCTGCTATCCACAAGCTGCCGTGTGTCGGTAAAATTAGGGCTGGGGGGCATGGGCAGGAACTTTTAATTGAATTAAATATTTTGTATTTCTATAGTGCAGCGGGGACGGATGAGGGCTGGCCGGCTGGCCCAGCTCCTCCTCCCAGTCCCTCCCACCCATCCTTCACAGATCCCACCCATAAAAGTGTCAGTCATAGATCCCCCCATAACAGTGAGTCATCCACAGATCCCCCCATAACAGTGCATCATCCCCAGATCCCCCATAACAGTGCGCCATCCCCAGATCCCCCCATAACAGTGCGTCATCCCCAGATCCGCCCATAACAGTGTGTCATCCCCAGATTCCCCATAACAGTGCGTCATCCCCAGATCCCCCATAACAGTATGTCATCCACAGATCCCCCATAACAGTGTCCTTCACAGATCCCCCCCATAACAGTGACATCCACAGATCCCCAGTAATAGTGTCATCCACAGACCACCATTAGTTCCAAAACCACCAAAAGCACACCTTTTTGTTAAAAATATTTTTTTTCTTATTTTCCTCCCCAAAAACCTAGGTGCGTCTTATGGGCCGGTGCGTCTTATAGGGCGAAAAATACGGTGTATATATATACATGGTATTGTTGTAATCGTACTGATCTGGAAAATAATGGTAACAGCTCAATTTTACCATATAGGGGATTACGTTTAAAAAAAAAAAAACAGAAAAGAGGAAGATTTGAATTTTTTTTTCAGGAGGTGTGCCCTTTCTGCTGCAGCTCCCTCCTTGTAACTGTCACACAAAGGGGTAGCAGGGCTCCAGACTAAAAAAAATAACCAGGAGCCATTGGCTACTAACCTAAAAGATTTAGGAGCCAAATCATATTTTTTAGTCGCCAAATTTAAAATGTACATATAACATATAAATAATTAAAAAAAAGGACTTGGAGGAGAAGATGAGACGCAGGTGACAGTAATGAGCCAGCTCTACACATACCTCTCATATCCCACATCTACTGGGGGACAAGGTGACTAAAAATGTCGAGTTGCGCGGTTTTGATTTTTTTTCTGTTACAGCGTTCAACGCAGCGGAAATATTTTAATAGTTCACACTTTTTCGGGCGTGGTGATATGTAATTTGTTTATTTTTTTTGTTTGTAAATTTTATATGTAAAATTGGGAAAGGGGGGAATTTAAACTTTTAGTATTTCAGTGCGTTTTTTTTACTTTTTATTTAATAACTATTAGCCTCCTTAGGGGCTAGAACCTGGGATCTTTTCATCCCTTGTCCTATTCACCCTAATAGATCTCTATCAGGGTGAATAGGACCTGACACTCGCCTGGCTGCCCTGTGCATAGTGCACACAGCAGCAGGGAGCTGACCATGGCAGCCAGGGCTTCAGGAGCGTCCTGGCTTCCATGGTAACCGATCAGAGCCCCAGCAGTGTAATCTGCCACTGCCACCAATGGAGGGGACCCTGTGGCCACCATATAACAATGAGGGGGGGTGGGGGGCCTGTGGCCACTGTAGCACCAATGATACTAATACTGGGGGGGGGGTCACACTGCACCACCAATGAATTCTAATTAAAGACCTTTCATGTGTCAAAAGAAAATGAACTTAGTATCGGGCTACATAGAGTGGCGCCCAGGGATCTAAGTGCACTTACTAATCTTCCTGGGCGCCGGTCCGCTCGCCCGCTGTGGCCCCCGGTATATTCAACATTGAGAGCAAGGAGGAGGAGACGCCAGTGTCTCTCCTTCTCCCTGACAGCAGCGCTGTCCAATCAGAGCTCAGAGCCAGGGAGGTGTTTTTTTTCTCCCTGGCTCTGATTGGAAAGCGCTGCTGTCAGGGAGAAGGAGAGACACTGGCGTCTCCTCCTCCTTGCTCTCAATGTTGAATATACCGGGGGCCACAGCGGGCAAGCGGAGCGGCGCCCAGGAAGATTAGTAAGTGCACTTAGATCCCTGGGCGCCGCTCTATGTAGACCGATACTTAGGTCCTCTTTAACGCGTTAATACAAATGTCGGCAGCGGTATCACGGACCCGGCCTCAATAACAGGGCATACGATCTGCGGCAATTAACCCCTCAGATGTGCTACATCTGAGGGGTTAATTGCCGCGGATCGCATAACCTGTTACTAGTCAGGCCGGGTCAGTGATATCGCTGCCGACACTTGTATTATAATGTTTTACATCCATTGGTGGTGCAGCGGCCACAGCTCCTCCCCCTCCTTACTGCTAACTCCCCATTGGTGGCAGCGGCTGCCGCGTCACAGTGGGGCGGGAGGGACTCCCTCCTTCTCCACTGTGCTAGAAGAGAACAGGAGCGCTGAGAGCGGCCTGTTCCATGTTCTTTACCAATACTGGGCAGCGCAGCGTTCCAGTCGCAAATGGCCACAAGACTAAAAAGTCTTGTCGCCATCTGCAAATTTTAAGGCGCATTGGCGACCGTTTTAGTCGCCATCTGGAGCCCTGGGTAGTGACAGTTGATGGACGGAACTGAGCATGTGCAAGCACCTCAGCCAGGTAGACAGAGAAATTAGGAAAAGAGCAAACAGAAGGCGACGCTATACAGATGAAAAACTCCGTGGCTATACTAAATGTTTAATTAAATAAAATTACAACGGTATTCAGACCGAGATTCTAGTTTTAAACATGTATAATATTTTTTGTGACCAGCCTGTTTTGGGTCTTAATGACCAGGAGATCTAGATCCTTTTATTGTAACCTTCAAGAGCTATAATTTTATTTTATTTTTTCCCTAAACGTAGTCATATGAGGGCTTACTTTTTGCAAAATAATTGTAGTTTTTAATGGGGTACACATAACTTACTGACTAACTTTGATTAACTTTTTCTGGGAGGGAGATGGGGAAAAAACAGCCACTGACTGTGTTATAAATTTATCATCATTCATTTTTTGGCATAAATAACGCAATAACTATATTCTCTCCGACTACTACAATAGTAGTTTTTTAAAGTTTTAATACTTTTGCCCAATAAAATTACTTTTTTTGTAACCCCTTGAGGACCTCCACCGTACATGTACGGCAGAAGTCCGATCTTTAAACATGGCGCCTGCTCGCACGTGCAGCGGGCCCCATAGCCGCCGGGTTTCTGCTATTTTAAATAGCAGAGACCCGCGGCACATGTATGCAGTCAGCCATAAGGCTGAACGCAAACATTTTCCCCTGTCGGGCATTTTCATGAGTGTATATGATACCTGATCATATTATAGTCCAAAATAGATGCTCATTGTCTTTAAGAGACAGGCTGAACCAAAGTTTTGCTACACGGCTGGAACAGGCCAACATGAGCTCATGCCGAGTTCAGTCTGTGTAAAAGTTTATACTGGGATACAGTGTAAAAGTTTATACTGGGATACAGTGTATATTGTTTATACTGAATACAAAGAACATTGTATTTTAAAAAGTTATTGCCACAGATGTGGGCTTATCTGTTGGGAGTACACTGGATTCTCCAGACATGTCCGTCTGAAGAGAACAAGGCCCATTCATATCATTATGGTCCATAGATCAACAGTGTGAGAAACATTCAGAGAGACGACTCGAGGTCTGTCTTTAGTTATTTTAAAATGTCCACTTTAATCCTTATCTCTAATTTACGACGACAAAGGTATAGAATACAAGAGTGCCAAAGTTTTTTTTCACATAATAAAGTTTTTATTTTAATCATCTCAAAAAAAGAAGATACAAAATTATACAAAGAACAAAATTACATAGTCATCCCCAGCCCAGCCCACAACCCCCCCCCCAATCTTTGCTGAGAAAGAGAGAAAAAAAAAAAAGAGAAAAACATAGTTACTTAACCTTCCCATTCCTTCCATATACTATCCCACTTTGCATAGGACCCTTTTTGGCTATACAAAATCCTCTCGTAGCTTTTCACCTTACTAACCAAACTTAACCAGTTATTAGAATCTGGAGCGGAGGAAGAGCACCATTTTCTAGATACTAGAAGCCTAGCTAAGAACATCACTTTAGTCAGAAGCCGGCGCTTGATGAGTTGACAATTAACCTCCGATGAATCCCCCAAAACCCAAACTTTGGGAGAATGAGGAATATCAATCTTAAGTCTCTGAGTCAAAATTGTTTGAACCATTCTCCAATACTTGCTCACCGTCGGGCAGTCCCAGAACAGATGTAAATGGTCTGCCCTGGGGTCACCACAACGGGGGCAGTCGGAGGAAGCTCTAAATCCTCTCCTATGGAGCCATAAAGGTGTCACATATATTTTATGTATAATATTAAACTGTACAACAATATAATTGAAGTTGTGCGAAACTTGACTTAAATTATCCGTTACATTCTCCCAGTCCGGGGGACCCACCTCTGAAAGTGAAACAGACCAGGATCTCTGTCCTGGAGAAAGGCATTCAAAAAAAAAAATTTTCATCAAGTGTCTATAACAATGTGATACTTTAACTTTCATACCACCTTTCTTACAAATCAAATGGTGTAGAAATTCGGGAGTGTCTATATTAAGTGCATGGATGCTAGAAAGTGCCGACCTCGACTGAAAATACGCGTACCAAGCCACCTCACCTAAATTTTCCTTTTGCTTTAGCTCCATAAGAGACAGGATTTGTCCACCCTTAACCACTTGGTTCAAATATTGAATATTTCTCATCCTCCAATATTGCCGACAATTCAGATCATCTAAGTTCAAAAGCTTTGAATTATGCCATAGTGGCGTGCAAATGAGTGAGGCCTCAACTTTAAACCAGCTCTTTATAACCAACCAGGCTTTTGTAGCCATTCTGCAGAAAAATTTGTAGCCAGTCTGTGTGTTAACTAAATAATCAGACTCTAATACTGTAAATACTGTAAATACCGAAAAACCTGAATCTTTCACCAATTTTCTGCAGAGATGGCTATTTTCCCAGTCATTAAAAAAGCAAAGTTGCGAGGCCATAAAATAACCCCTAAAATAGGGGAGATTAAGACCACCCTGATTATAGAGCATAGAAAAGTAAAGCACCTTTAATCTCACGCGTTCCCCCCCCCATAGTAAATCGTTAATCATCCGCTCTATCAATTTAAAGTACTTATCTTCAATCCATACAGGCGAGTTGCGAAAAACATAAAGAACCTGGGGCAGCACCACCATTTTTATTAAGGAAATTCTGTCTGCTCTTGCAGGCAGAATTTTTTGCCATATCTTAATTTTAGATCTCAATTTTGACAATAAAGGAATCAAATTGAGTTGTAAATAATCTTGAATTTTGGCGGAAACTGTTATCCCCAGGTACTTTATTGAATCGGAGATCAATAACCGATTAGACAAATTTTCCATAGCTCCTCGCAATTCATCTATAGGGAGAACAGCAGTCTTCACCCAATTAACCTCCAAGCCTGAAGAGTCAGAAAATGAGTTAACTAGCTCCATTATTTGAGAAGGGGTATTTTCTGTTTGATGTATAAAAAACAGAATATCATCTGCATAGAGGGATATACGATCCTTCTCCCCCATTACGCCAAAACCGACCACTCTCGAATCCTGCCTTATACAAGCTGCCAGAGGTTTAATATAAATATTAAATAAAAGGGGAAAGGGGACAGCCTTGACGGGTGCCTCTTCCCAATACAAAACTTTCTGTCAGCATATCATTGATCTTGATCCTGGCAACTGGAGACTTATATAATAGTTGAACCATCGCCATAAATTTAGGGCCAAAACCCATTTTTTTCATCACCTCCCAGAGAAACGTCCACTCGACCCTGTCGAACGCCTTAGTGGCGTCCAGCGACAGGATGGAGCGGGCGCCATTCCCAGGAGACTGAATGTTAGTAAAAAACCTATGCAAGTTATAATGGGTGCCCTTTATTGGCATAAAGCCATTTTGATCTGAATGGACGACAGATGATATAACCCGAGAAAGCCTATTAGCCAGGACTTTTGATAATAACTTGACATCCGTGTTTAATAAGGAAACTGGTCTATAAGAGCTCAAATCCAATGGATCTTTATCTTTTTTGGGAATTAGAACTATCAAAGCTTCCATCATAGACTGTGGTAAACCCCCTCCCTGTAGTGCTTGAGAGAAAACCTCTAATAAATGAGGAAGGATGGCGTCGCTATACTTACGATAAAATTCATACGGAAGGCCATCTAGCCCTGGCGATAAATTCCCAGAGATAGACCTCAAGGCCTCCTGGATCTCCAAAAGAGACAATTCTCTGTGCAAAAATTTTTTGGGGTCTTCCGATAACATCGGCAGAGAAATTTTCTCCAAAAACTGCCTCGCCAGGTCAGGTGGCAAACCGGGTGAAGCTGTGTATATCTGGGAAAAATATTGCAAAAAAGTATCTCTGATTCCCTCTAATTCTAATTGAATCACACCATCTAAACTACGAATCGAGGTGATAGCTTTTCTTTTCTTGTCCTGTTGTGAGATTATTCTAGCTAAGAGCTTACCAGGGCGTTCGGACTCTGAAAAGTACTTTTGTCCCTTAAAGAATAATCTATGATTTGCTTTCTCAATTACATAATCCTTCAGAGAACAGCTAGCCCTGTGCATCTCTTCCTTATTATATTCGGTAGGTTGATTCGTAAATTGCTCCGTTGTGGATGCTATAGTCTTAACTAATTCCTCCTCTTTTTTCCTAAATGTTCTCCTCATAGCGGTAATATCGCTTATAAGAACCCCCCTCAGGTATGCTTTCAGAGCGTCCCAGACAACATTGATATTAGCAGAGGGGAGATTCACCTCCCAAAAAAAGGATATGAGTAATTTAGTGGACTGGTAATTATCCATAATGGTAAGCCAATATGGATTAAGCTTAAAACCAAGCCCTCCGTTATCTTTATTCTCCCCAGTGCAAATCTCAATGAATACGGGTGAATGGTCTGAAACTGTTCTTACTCCATATCGTATCCTTCTAATGTTGTTCAAATTGCTCTCATTGGTAAGTGCTAGATCAATCCTGGACATAGCTCTTCCACCCCTACTAACACAAGAGTATACTCTCTTTCCTCCGCCTAAATATTCCCATATATCCACCAGTCCAACTTCCAAACAAAACTGAGGCAGTGGAGAGTTACAAATATTCCTTCCCTGATCTGCATCTAAAGTCAGCCTATCCTTTTTGGGATCCATAACAGCGTTAAAGTCTCCCATCAAGACAAGCCGACACTCTGGTCTCTTTTCAAAAAAAAGCAATAGTTGATTAAGTGGATACATCGAGAATGGCGGAGGTATATAAAAAAAGGCAAGAATATAACTATAGCCATAGAGCCTACCATGCAAAAAGATAAATCTACCCTGATCATCTATATAGGAATCTGTTAAAATAAAATCTACAGAATTATGGATCAAAACCGAAACCCCCCTAGAGGCACTACTAAAAGTTGAGTGGTAAGATTGAGAGTGCCATCCCGTCATCAAGCGAGACACGGTCTCTTTGGTAAGATGGGTTTCCACTATACAAATAATTGCAGGAAGATGTCTCTTTATTGCATCCATAATTGCTTGCCTCTTAGTCCTTTCTCCGAGACCTCTAACATTCCAAGAGACAATTCTAATGGACCTCATTTATAGCATAGAAGGAAAAGAAAAGGAGAAAAAAAAAAAAAGGTTTCCCCCATTTCTCTGCATGATGAGTTCCCTCGCCCACCTCCCCCCCCCCCTCTACTGGTCCGCCCAATCTCGTCAGCAAACCTCTTTCTCCCGGCCATTCTCCCCCTCACTAACCCCAACCCCCCTACACCCCCTCCATCACAATATTACAAAATTTCATATGCCCAATTGCTCCATCCAGTCCAGCACTTGTTGCGGTTTTTCAAAAAATTGGGAAGTTTCATTGTAAATCACTCTTAATTTCACTGGATATTGTAAGGAATATTTAATATCCTTGGACGCCAAGCGTTTCTTTATCTCAATAAAGCTTCTTCTTTTTTCCTGAGTCTGACGAGCAAAATCAGGAAAAAACAGCAGTTTAGTGCCCTGATAATCAATAGGTGAACATTCTCTTGCTCTTCTCAATATCATGTCTCTGTCCATGGACAATAACAGCTTCATTAAAATTGCTTGCGGCGGCCTTCCTGGGATTGGTTTCCCCCCTGGGATCCGATGGGCTCTTTCTATTTGAAACATAGAGGAGAAATGTTCACTGCCCAAGTTTTCCAAAATCACCTTCTTAAGTTGTTCAGCTAGCTGCCGACCTTCCACTCCTTCTCGTAATCCAACTATGCGGATATTATACCACCTTGATCTATTTTCCAAATCCTCTAGCTTATTCTGTAAAAGATAGTTCTCTGAAGCAAGGGACGTAGTCTTAGATTTTACCATATCCATATCATGTAGCAGAGAGTCGACCGCCTTTTCCACATTAAGAACCCGATCACGGATTTTAGCCAAGTCTTCTCTTATTAAGGATATGTCACTCTGCATTGACCCCAGTTGAGTAGACATCCCTTGCGCTAGAATGCCATTATTTTTAACAGCGCTCAGGATTTTTTCCAGAACTGAAGGGTCATACTCGGTTTCTATTTGCGTTAGCAGACATTCCTCCCCTCCTTCCTGGCCTGCCTCCAGTGACCCATCCTCAGGGAGTTCTTCATCTTGGGAAATTTTCTTAGGGTTAACGCTCAGTTTCCCTTTGAATGCACACTTTTCATTTAAGGAGGGAGATTTCAAAAACTTCCCAATTTTGCTCTCTGAGGTTTTAGACCCTAACTTAGTTCCAGAAGAGTCTACTGATCGCCGCTTTGGAGCCAGTGGACGTTTAGAACCCTTCTCAATATATGTAAAAAACAAAAAAAAATTCTTTATTATATATCTTTTTTTTTTTTTCCTTCCCCTCCTTTTCCTTTCTTACCCCTCTTTCCCTCCCCTCTTTTCCTCCTTTTACTCCTGCCTTTATTCTACCTTTTCAACACTGGTGTAGCACTGATTTAGAATTCTTATCTTAATCTTTGGAATTTATTTTAACCTTTAGTTATGGGCCCCTTTTTTTTTTTTTTGTCCTTTATTCCCCTACTTTCTTCGGGTGCCGAAGCCAAAGTCTATGGTATCAATATCAAAATGTTCAGCAGACAGCAGAAAAAGCACATAACTGTACGAGAAGAAGGGAAATAATGGCAAATGTGAATACATCAACCAATTGTTCCTTCTGTTTCTCTCACGTGTCTGGCGTCTTCATCCAGCAGTCCAGGAACAGGCAGAAGGCAGAAGCAAAAGCCGAGACTCACCAGGAGCAAAGCAGGCGGGATCCAGGCGTCGACACCAGCAGGAGGAGGAGCAGGAGCGGAGCAGAAGCAGCAAAGCCAGCCAGGGAGGGAGAAGCGGAGAGAGCCAGATGGAGCCAAACGGAGCCGAGGCAGAGGTACAAAACAGGTCCAGCAGCAAGCTCACTGTGAGCGGCAGAGCGGCAGAGACGGGCAGCAGCAGGCCGTGGGAGGGTCTGGCACGATCGAGGCTGGAGGAGGCCGTCAGAGGTCCGGCACGCTCAGGCTCCAGACATCAGCCGGGGAACCAGGCTGCAGGCACAAGCCAGGGAGCGGAGAGGGAGAGCAGGAGGAGGAGAGCGCGACGTGTGCTGTTCACGTCATCACTCCGATGCACGAGTTCCGATGCAAGAGTGCCATAGTTAACTCTTTATTGTGTCGCGCTAATAGCTTGCACAACAGTGCCATCCGGAGACAGATGGATATCATTATACCATCCTCCACAGTCGCATTATGGGTAAATATGATTTAATAGGATCATTACTATATGAGTGTATGATTGGAAGATCTTAATCCAGGAGGAGGTGACATGAGATAAGGATTGGAATAATTACTGTTGGAATAAGGGAAATTCCAACAAGCAAAGAACAAGAACATTCCAGGATTCAGCAGAACGCCCAAGAGAGAGGGGTCTATCAATATGAGAGTCATGGTGAGACGTGCGATGATGGACCACCCAGCTTTCCTAGGAGCAGAAGTGTGATTCCTGCTAGGACTTGGTAAGAGACATAAAGAATGATATTTCATTTTATTAAGACTAATTGGATAATGTGGGTGAAGTCATACCATCTAGATTGGCGAATACATAAGCACATTAATTAATTGATCATCTCCATATTGAGATGTAGTCTTAGGATATTGTGAGGCTTCATTCTACCTGCAGAAGAATCAAGATTTATAATCTAGCAAAGTATTAAATGATTGTATATATATACATTTATAAATATATTGATAGTAGCATTCTTCACCAAGCTAGGTGATAAATTCCCACTGGAAAGACTTGTTCCAAGTTTTTCCCATATCTGTTGTGTGTCTTAATAGTCTTACCAAGTCATACATGTGAAAATAGTCCAGGATGGGGCGGAAGGGTACAATTATCTTTTCTCAATTATATCCTTGGATGGATTTGCCCATTCCTGAAGTCGTGTGAGGTGTAGTTGGTTAGAAGGGGGTGGAATGTATTCTTCATTCCATATTGATGTCTAGGATTAGACATGCCCATTCTAATATCATGAGGTTTCCTCTGAACAGAAGTGATGTATATAATTTAACTTCTTGTTTTGATATCCTAACCAAATAATAGCTTTGTTATAATGTGACAAGTTTCTTCTACCCACATGTATTGCTAAGCTTATATTGCTTTATATCAATGATAACATTGTGTTTATTTACTTATTTTAACTCCCTTCCGACCGCCGTACGCAGGATTGCGTCCTGCGGGAGGTCGGTTTATTCCTCCTGGACGCAGTGCGCGCCATCGGTGCACTCGCATGTAACTGTAGTACAGCCTGCCAGCGCTGATCGCGCGCTGGCAGGCTGTATAAGTTAGAAAAAAACGCATATCAGACGCTGTTTTATGAACAGCGTCTGATATGCCTGCTGTCTTCTCCTCTGGTGGTCCCTTTGCTTGGGACCACCATAGGGGAAAAAAAAAAAACTGTGCACCAATCACCCCCCCCCCCCGTCACTGATTAACCCCTGATCACCCATGTCATTGTATGGGCATTTTCGCCGTGTGCGAAAACGCCCATACAATTAAATTATAATCATATTAATGGCAGACGGCAAATAGCGTAACGGGGGAAAAAATAAAAACAGCCGATTCGCGATTTTTTGTCGCTTCATTTACCCAATAATTTGTTAATTAAAAGTGATCAACCAAATTTTATATGGTAGAAAGTAATTAAGGTAGGGCACACACCTATATCTAGATCACATGTATCAACTGCGTGATTTAAAATACAATAAATTTATTAAAATAAAAACAATTCATAAAGTGCAATTCATAAACTGCAAAGTGAGCGTGATTGGTCAAAAAACGATGTCTGGAGACATGTGGAATAATAATAAAAAGAGTACAGTTGAGTGGTCCAATATTAAATCCTCGATTTTTTGTAGAGATATAATAACATTGGCCAATGGTAAAAATGTGTATTGTTCACTCTTTGATGCTGGGGTATCAAACAGTTCAAAATAACCTATAAAATGTTCCGAAAATTAATAGGTCGGGATG
The DNA here is from genome assembly GCA_033119425.1 of Bufotes viridis. NCBI lineage: Eukaryota > Metazoa > Chordata > Amphibia > Anura > Bufonidae > Bufotes > Bufotes viridis. The sequence goes on along the minus strand of CM065592.1, from coordinate 463,698,121 downwards.
CAAGTCCAGAGCACAGTCAATACAGACTGGCTATATTACCCCAAACTGATGTCCGTAATGGGAAACGGTTGTAAGAAAAACGAGCGGCGTCCCGCTCTATCTTTAACAGCGGCGTCCCACTGTTACAAAGGCGATCGCTTTTAAGCAGACTGAGTGATGAACTGTCTTACCGTAATCTGATGCGATTGTACCTCACCTCCCACCTTCCGGCTTGTGAACGCAGGTATCGGGAGTATGTCCGCGTGTGCTATGTCCGCGTCGGCGTTCTCGAGCACGAGGGCCGATGATATCTTGTCTGTATCATTCTGTGCTCAATGCCGTGTTGCACGCGGTATGGAATTAGCACAGTAGCGGGTACCGAGGTCGCTATCTTTGAAATCTCAGATCTGCATGCTTCAGAGTGGAGGATCCAGAATATGGGGGTCAGTTTTACCAGACGCGTTTTCGGGGTTTCGTTATCTCACCCCCTTCCTCAGTGGTTACTGGACCCCCGGTTCTATCCATCCTTTATAGGATTCCTAATGATCCACAAACTGTGGAGTGGAGCAATTGGAGTGGGCTTTCAGAAATAAAATGTCATGAACCCAGAGGTGTTTTGACAATCATGTGACTCTAGGATGTTGCATAAATACTCGGTATTAGAACAATCATATCAATAATCAGAAAGGCGGGAAAACGCAGTGGAGCCCACCGTTTCTCTAGTGCGGCTTCAGTGCGTCCTTGCGTCTCAAATGTCAGAATCAATAAAGGCCATATGTAGTCATATTCCAATCAACTATCATATAGATAATCCATAGTATACCAGAGTCAGGATATTGTTTCATATTTGGATAGTAAATGGTCCCACAAATATTATGATAATGGATTCTGAATACATCCATGAGATATAAATATTCTTCTACAGTAATGTGACTTTAGCAATTATGGATCTCTAAGATATTACATACAGTTTCTTAGATGTTAAATTCTATATTAATGGTCACAAAAACGCATTGGAACCCCCTGTGTTTACAGTGCGGTTTCAATGCGTTTTTTTTTTAATTCATGAATGCATCTATAGAGATTCCATTCATTCTACAGATCGATGAACATTCATACATAGGCTGTCAGAATCACATTTGGGGAGTATATAAAATTCTTTCAGGATATTTGAATATATATTTGCCTCCACCCTGTAACTTCCTGCAACTCTCAATATTCAAATATCCTGAAAGAATTTTGGATGCACTGAAGCCGCACTAGAGAAACGGTGGGCTCCACTGCGTTTTCCCGCCTTTCTGATTATTGATATGATTGTTCTAATACCGAGTATTTATGCAACATCCTAGAGTCACATGATTGTCAAAACACCTCTGGGTTCATGACATTTTATTTCTGAAAGCCCACTCCAATTGCTCCACTCCACAGTTTGTGGATCATTAGGAATCCTATAAAGGATGGATAGAACCGGGGGTCCAGTAACCACTGAGGAAGGGGGTGAGATAACGAAACGCGTCTGGTAAAACTGACCCCCATATTCTGGATCCTCCACTCTGAAGCATGCAGATCTGAGATTTCAAAGATAGCGACCTCGGTACCCGCTACTGTGCTAATTCCATACCGCGTGCAACACGGCATTGAGCACAGAAGGATACAGACAAGATATCATCGGCCCTCGTGCTCGAGAACGCCGACGCGGACATAGCACACGCGGACATACTCCCGATACCTGCGTTCACAAGCCGGAAGGTGGGAGGTGAGGTACAATCGTATCAGATTACGGTAAGACCGTTCATCACTCAGTCTGCTTAAAAGCGATCGCCTTTGTAACAGTGGGACGCCGCTGTTAAAGATAGAGCGGGACGCCGCTCGTTTTTCTTACAACCGTTTCCCATTACGGACATCAGTTTGGGGTAATATAGCCGGTCTGTATTGACTGTGCTCTGGACTTGCATCCCGACCTATTAATTTTCGGAACATTTTATAGGTTGTTTTGAGCATCAAAGCATGAACAATACACATTTTTACCATTGGCCAATGTTATTATATCTCTACAAAAAAAAAAAAAAATCGAGGATTTAATATTGGACCACTCAACTGTACTCTGGCTCACTTTGCACTTTATGAATTGCACTTTATGAATTGTTTTTATTTTAATAAATTTATTGTATTTTAAATCACGCGGTTGATACATGTGATCTAGATATAGGTGTGTGCCCTACCTTAATTACTTTCTACTTTTATTGTATCGATTGGGCATATCGATTGGTATAGGAGCACCACTCCATAGCTCTTTATTCCCTAGTGCGACATTATACCATACCTCAAATTTTATATGGTGTTTTTAAATTTTTTTCAGTATTAAAACGCAAGAAAAATGATAAAACTGTGGTATCGTTGTAACCGTACTAATCTAGAGAATGAAGATAACAGGTCAATTTTCCCGCATAGTGCACAGTGTAAAAAAATGAAAACCTTTTTTAGATTCCAGACTTCTTCTCACGCTTTAGGGGCCCCTAAAATGCCAGGGCAGTATAAATACCCCACATGTGATCTCATTTTGGAAAAAAGACACCCCAAGGTATTCCGAGTTCATGGCGAGTTCATAGAAGATTCATCACAAAGTCTCCCTTTCCGCTAACTTGTGACAAAAAGTTCAATCTTTCATGGATACATGGACTCAATATGCCCCTCAACGAATACCTTGGGGTGTCTTCTTTCCAAAATGGGGTCACATGTGGGGTGTGTTTACTGTTCTGGAATTTTGGGCGGGGCTAAATTGTGAGCAACCCCGTAAAGCCTAAAGGTACTCGCTGGACTTTCGGCCCCTTTACGCACCTAGGCTGCAAAAAAGTGTCACACACGTGGTATCGCCGTACTGAGAAGAAGTAGGGCAATGTGTTTTGGGGTGTATTTTTACATATACCCATGCTGGGTGAGAGAAATATCTCTGTAAATTGACAAATTTGTATAAAATTTTTTAAAAAGTTGTCATTTACAGAGATATTTCTCACACCCAGCATGGGTATATGTAAAAATACACCCCAAAACACATTGCCTTACTTCTCCTGAGTACGGCGATACCACGAGTGACACTTTTTTGCAGCCTGGGTGCGCAAAGGGGCCCAAATTCCAATGAGTACCTTTAGGATTTCACAGGGCATTTTTACACATTTGGATTCCAAACGAATTCTCACGCATTAGGGGCCCCTAAAATGCCAGGGCAGTATAAATGCCCCACAAGTGACCCCATTTTAGAAAGAAGACACCCCAAGGTATTCCGTGAGGGTGAGTTCATGTAAAATTTTATTTTTTGTCACAAGTTAGTGGAATATGAGACTTTGTAAGAAAAAATAAAAATAAAAATCAATTTCCGCTAACTTTGTAAAAACAAAAATTTACTATGAACTTGCCATGCCCATCAGCGAATACCTTGGGGTAGTATTCTTTCCAAAACGGGGTCACATGTGAGGTGTTTGTACTGCCCTGGCATTTGAGGGTCTCCGCAATCATTACACGTATGGCCAGCATTAGGAGTTTCTGCTATTCTCCTTATATTGAGCATACGGGTAATGAGATTTTTTTTTTCCGTTCAGCCTCTGGGCTGAAAGAAAAAAATGAACGGCACAGATTTCTTCATTCGCATCGATCAATGTGGATGAAAAAATCTCTGCCAAAAAATGTGCAAAAAATAAAAAGAGGGGAAAGGACATAGGAGTGCTTGCGAAGTAAGGCCCCATTCACACGTTCACAAAAATGTCAGCATCTATTCCGCAATTCTGCGGAATAGATGCGGACCCATTGAGCTGCAGCTCCGCAAAAGATAGAGCATGTCCTATTCTTGTCCGCAATTGCGGACAAGAAAAGGCATTTTCTATATAGTTCTGACAATGTGCGGATCCGCAAAAAGCGGAAAGTACATTGCCGGTGTCCGTGCTTTGCAGATCCGTGGACGCATCCCTGCGTTAGGCGGTCAGGATGTGGTTAATAACATTCTTTCTTTTAACTGCAAGGGGACTAGAATAGGTAATCGTTTGATTGATTCTAAAAAACCTTGCACTATTCCTGTAGTGCAGGGATGCCTAACCTGCGGCCCTCCAGATGTTGCAAAACTACAACTCCCAGCATGCCCAGACAGCCTACAGCTATGAGCCTACAGCAAGGCATGGTGGGAGTTGTAGTTTTACAACATCTGGAGGGCCGCAGGTTGGGCATCCCTGCTGTAGTGCAATGTATTTTAAGGTCAGTGCTATACTTACATTTACCAGCAGGCTGCGCCAGAGAGGCACGGCTTGCTGGGACACGTTAGAGCAGGGGTCAGCAACCTTCGGCACTTCAGCTGTGGTGAAACAACTCCCAATATGCTCCATTCACTTATATAAAAAATCTGACAAAAGCCAAGCAAGCAAGTATACTGGGAGTTCTAGTTTTACCACAGCTGGAGTGCTTGAAGTTGCTGATCCTTGGTCTAGAGGCAGGCCTGGGGTCTTCACTAGGCCCTGTCCTGCCTGCATTGGCATAGGAACCCCGCAATCTCATTTGTGAGGTGCTGATGGAAGACAGAGAGAGTGCACTCCCTCTTTAACAACTTACATGCTGCGGGCACTATTGCCCACGTCATGTAAGGGGTTAAACGGTCCGAATCAGCGCTACTGCTGGGCCGTTAAAGCCGGAGCCCTGCTCTCCGCTGCACGGCTTAGATTGGGCCACCGCAAGAAGGTGGCGACTCAGCCTAATGCCCTTTAGTGATTGGCGTACCGGTGGTCAGTAAGGGAGTAATATAGTCCAAGTTCATTTATATCTCAATGTTGTTAAAAAAAAAAAAAAAAAAAAAGAACCAGGCTGGATTAGTATTACGCTGTAAAATAAATAAATAAATGTGGTAAAAAATAACAGCAAATCCTGTGCCATTTCAGCTCTATTGTGGTATTTCCTATAGTTATTATGGGGAGACTGTACAAGAAAATTCCAGAGATCATGTTACTGACTTTTTTCAGGTGCCTTGTGTGGATCTAAAGCCGAAAATACCCACACACCACTATTCAGAAGGAAATATCGTAGTGTTAGTTCACATTGGTCACATGCCTATGTGCAGCTCAGTCCCATTCAAGTAAATATACAATGTACAGCACTGGTATGCTCTTAAGAGGCCACAACACTCATCCAGGTGCTGCAGCCCTTTCACACAGCTGTCCTGCCCAGAGCCTGACACTGCATCGATCTGATATCGATGACCTACCCTAACCCTCAGTTCACACTTGCGCGTTTTACAGCGTGTTCGAACGCGCTGTAAAACGCATAACCGATGCAAACCAATGCTTCCCTATGGGACTGGTTCACATTTTCGTGTTTTACAGCGCGTTCGAACGCGCTGAAAAACGCCTGATGCATAAACAAGTACTTGAGCTTTTTTTGGGGCGTGTGTCGCGCGTTTTGGCCCAAAGACCAATGGGAACGCGCGTTTATGAATTTGCAACATGCTGGAAAGTCCAAACCCCAGGTGCTAGGCACAGTTTGGAGAGAAGCCAACACTGCAGTCAATCACACAAACGCGCGTAAAACGGGCGACAAAAACGCGCGGTAAGCGCGCGTCTCAGAAACGCTCAGGTGTGAACCCAGCGTAAAGCTTCTTTCACACGTCCACAATTCTGTTCCGCATTTTGCGGAACGAAATTGCGGACCCATTCATTTTTATGGGGACACACTATGTCCCGCCCGGATCCGGAATAGCGGATCCTCACTTCCGGGTTCGCACTTCTGTTCTGCAAAAAAAATAGAACATGTCCTATTCTTGTCAGCAATTGCTGACAAGAAAAGGCATTTTCTATGAGAGTGCCGGCGATGTGCGGTCCGCAAAATGGGGAACGCACATTGCCGGTGTCCGTGTTTTGCGGATCCGCAAAACACACACGGACGTGTGAATGGAGCCTAAGGATGTTATCAGCATTTTACTCCCAGAAACCCACTTTAAATAACCAATAACACCACGTTTTATATATTCTGTCCTAGTTCCTTTCAATTTCAAATCAGGAAGATTTTATCATAAGAACTTCAACCTGCTTTATCTAAGGCTATATAGTTTACTTGTTACTCTCACTGTTTCTACATAGACCGTATAAATAGCTGCTATACACGTCCGCAAAATGGATCCGCATCCCATCCGCAATTTTGTGGAAGGGTTGCAGACCCATTCATTTCAAAGGGGCAGGAATGGATGTGGACAGCACACTATGTGATGTCCACATCCGCATTTCCACATCCGCGTTTCCGTAAAAAAATAGAACATGTCCTATTCTTGTCCATCGCCGCATTACCTTTTTTAACCCCCGCAAATAAGACAAATAGCGATGAAGACTTTCTCCAGTCCTTGGTTTTTTCTAGGTACTGGATCAGACACCTTCTTACATCCAGAGAGTGCCACTCTCTCTCATTTCCATTCTTTGGTTCTGGAAAAAAAAACTGGGAGAACTATCTCCTGCAACCTGTTCACCTTGGATGGGAGTTTCGGAACAAATCTAGGGTCTGGCTTCATCACCACTCTATCTTCACGTATAGTCATAAACGGGGGGTTAATAGACAGGGCCTGGATCTTGCTAACTCTTCGTGCCGAAGTAAGAGCCACTAGGAACACTAATTTAAGTGTAAGCAATCCTAACGAACAGGCTTCCAGAGGTTCAAAGGGATGTCTGGTCAATGCTTTTAGCACCAAATTCTATTTAGGCCCCTTAACCGGAGTAATTCTATCTATGGCCTTAACGTATTCATTGCCAAGTTTTTACCTCCTAAAACTTGGAGGTCCGAAACCTGAACCTTTAAGGTACTCCTAGCCAAACCTAACGCTAACCCACGTTGTAAAAATTCTAACAACTGCGTAGTAGATATTTTACCCAGCCAAATCTTAGTCTCTAGACCTGAAAAGGAGAGAAATATTTTCCAAATCCTAGCATAAATTATTCACATTTTTTCCTGCTCTTTAGTAAAGTAGATATCAATGCATCAGAGAAACCCATGCCAACTAAGAATGACCTCTCAATCAATCTCCAGGCCGTAAGCTTTACATATCATTGTAATCCTTTGGAAATTTCCTTCCTTGATTTGAAGCTGACAGCCTCACCAGACACAGGGGGGATTATTACATCCACTTATAGAAAAATCATGGCAGGTAACACCATACTCCATGGCAAATCATGTCATCCTGCACATACAATTAAAAGTGTACCTGTAGGTGAACTAGTCAGAGCAAGGCGGAACTGCACATGTGAACGAGACTATCAAAAATAATCCACTGACATAGCTCAGAGATTAATAAGATGCAGTTATCCTGACTGGAGTGTGAACAGAGCCTTAAAACTGGTTGGTCAGAGAGACAGGACTGAATTAGAGATGTGGACACACCCAAAGGGAAATCATAGGATAGGTATTTTCAACCCCATATAGTCCACAATATAACAAAATTTGCCAAATTATGAAAAAACATCTGTCGGCTCTTCAACTTGACTCAGGTTTTGGTGAAGTAGTTGGTATAGGAAGTCAGTGCGTAGCGAGACGAGCAAAGACACTGGGTAATATTTTATCCCCCGGTTTATTCAGAGATAACAGCACTGGCAAAAATAAAACTTGGTTACAACATAAAGGCACATACAAATGTGGCCCCCATGTCTGCACCTGCTGCTCTGCTATTCACGTATCAGAAGACCACTTCTGTGACTCCAATACACATGGTGTAGTCTACCCGATTACCTTGCTGACTCCAATATGTAGGGTGCACAGCCGGCTCTTTAAAAATTAGGATTAGACAGCATTTGTCGGATGCAATCAGAGATGACAATAAAAATAAAAACACATTTCGCCATATCTCAGCAGTCTCCCATCATGTCTTACACCATCATGTCGGGGATGAGAGTCACATTATGGTACAGGGCATTGAAAAAGTAAGATTATATGAGGGGGGGGGGAGATTTACAGAGGAAACTTTTTAACCGTGAGGCTTTTTGGATGTTTAAGCTTAAATCATGCATCCCCCCCATGGATTAAATAGAAAGCAGGACTTAATTTTACATGATTAATCTCTGTTTAAAGATTGTCATGTATTGTTGTGACGGAGCACAAAGTTTTTAAACTTTTCATAAGGAAATCTTTTGTATGCAGTTTGTGTTTATTTGGCAATGTTGTTTTAGGGTCCTGTTCACACACAGTCTGGTTTTCTATGGTGATCAAGGAGTTAATTTGGAAGTGGCTAGTATTTTTCTATGCCAATCACACCCACTGGCTGTGTCCTCTTCCCACCCTTTCCATCATAAAACCTGGTGTAGCCATCTAGTGACTCTATGACTAAGGCCTCTTTCACACGAGCATGTCCGGATTAGGTCCGGGTGCGTTCAGTGAAAACTGTGCGATTTCTCAGGCAAAGCCATTCAGTTTTGGCTGCGATTGCGTTCAGTTGTTTCGTTTTTATCGCGCGGGTGCAATGCGTTTTGATGCGTCTTTCACGCACGTGATAAAAAACTGAAGGTTTACAAACATCTCTTAGCAATTATCAGTGAAAAACACATTGCACCCGCACTTGCTTGCGGATGCGATGCGTTTTTCACGCAGCCCCATTCACTTCTATGGGGCCAGAGCTGCATGAAAAACTCAGAATATAGAACATGCTGCGATTTTCACGCAACGCAGAAGTGATGCGTGAAAAAAAAACGGTCATGTACACAGACCGATTGAAATGAATGGGTCAGGATTCAGTGCGGGTGCTATGCATTCACGTCACGTATTGCACCCGTGCGGAAAACTCGCTCGTGTGAAAGGGGCCTTAGGGTGCTAAAAGTGCACACCCAAAACGCGTCAGGGGGATGTGAGGCCGTTTTGTACTTATCATTTGTATTTGCTTTTAATGGAGAAGAAATAATACTGAATGGATTTTACTAATACCGGTGGCTGGAAATCGCTTCCATTTATCGCTGTGTGAGTGCAGTCCTGCACTATCCGTGCCCTGGAGGTCCAAGCAGAAGCTGCCATTTGTTACTATATCTTCTTGCCATCACCCTAATCTTTAGCTCCCGCCACAGATTCTCAATTGGATTCCAGTCTGGACTCTGGCTGGGCCGCTCCAAAACATCACTGTGGTCTGCTAACCATTTCTTCACCACTTTTGCTGTGTGTTTTGGGTCATTGTCATGCTGAAATGTCCACTGGTGCTCAAGGCCACGTTTCTCTGCAGACTGCCTGATGTTGTCGTTGAGAATCCTCATGTATTGCTCTTTTTTCATGGTGCCGTTTACTGTGATTGGGTTCCCTGGTCCATTGGCTGAAAAACACCCCCAAAGCATTAGGTTCCCACCACCATGTTTGACAGTGGGGATGTTGTTCTTTGGGTTAAAGGCTTCTCTTTTTTACGCCAAATAAAGGAAATATAATTGTGACCAAACAATTCAATTTTTGTTTCATCTGACCATAACACAGAATACCAGAAGTCTTCTTCTTTGTCCAGATAAGCTTTTGCAAAGGCCAAGCGAGCTTTTGTGTGCCTTATCTGGAGAAGTGGCGTCCTCCTTGGTCTGCATCCGTGGAACCCAGCAGTGTCCGTTGGATTGTCTGCCTTGAGACATTGCCACCAGCAGAGCCCAGATTCACCAGGATGGCCTTGGTGGTGATCCTTGGATTCTTTTTCACCTCTCTAACTATACTCCTGGCTAGCACAGGTGTCACTTTTGGCTTCCGACCACGTCCTCTGAGATTCTCCACACTGCGGAATATCTTGTATTTTTTAATAATACTTTGCACTGTAGCCACTGGAACTTGAACACATTTAGAAATGGCCTTGTAGCGCTTTCCTGACTTGTGAGCAGCCACAATGCGCAGCCGCAGGTCCTCACCGAGCTCCTTTGTCTTAGCCGTGACTGTCCACAAACCACCTGCAGAGAGCTGCTGTTTTTCACCTGTTGCGTTAATAAAAACAGCTGTTCCCAATTAATCAGGGTAATTAGGAAGCTTTAGAACAGTTTGGACTATTTGGAATGGTAGAGAACTTTGGATTTTCCCGCGGACTGTGACAGTTTGTGAAGGGTAGGAATAATTCTGGACTGGACACTTTTTGCACAAATGTAAATAAAAGCTTGTACATCGTCTTATTATCTTTTAGGAGACACATATGTCATTTCCCGTCAAAAAATTACTTGCTGGTGGATAAAAGTAACTTTAAGTCAAAATTTGACAGGGGTATGAATAATTATGGGCAGCACTGTGTATATATATATATATATATATATATATATACAGGGACGTGCACAGACATTTTGAAGGGCAGGGGCTTAAATAAAAAAAAAAGGGCACTTGTCACGTGACGTAGCAGACTTGCGTCACGCATGTCCGCTACCCAGGCAGCCCCTGCGCTAGCCTTAATGGACCCTGTCGCTCTAACCCTGCACTGGTGAGTGGGCGGAATGTTGAATTAATTGTATTGGTGAATAAACTGCGCTGCCGCCAGCGGGATGGACCACATACCTGTTACATCCAGGGACATCTCCTGTCATGTAGATCTTCTCTTTCCTGTTCTCCTTCGTCTGACCCAGACCGCCATGGTAAATTCACATCTCGTCTCTACAGAGTTTGTAATACAGACACGTTAGATTTCTCAATGTTTCCATCACCCTCCCCATCCTGGTGTCCCGACAATGTCATCCTACTGTGCCCGTGGTGTTCCCCAATGTCCCAAGTACTATACTGCTGAAAAAATAGTGATCCTAACTAATAGACATAATTGGGGTCATTTATCAAAGTGGTGTAAAAGAGAAGTGGATTTCCAGAAGAGCTGTCAATAATAAATGGTGGAATCTGATTGGCTGCTATGGGCAACTGAGCCAGTTCTACTTTACACTAGTTTGATAAATTACCCCAAATGTCCCTGTGTCCACAGCAGCTATAATGTCCCCTAGAGTGTCCCAGTAATAACACCCTATATTGTGCTCCAGGTAATATTCCCTGTATAGTGTCCACAAAAATAATAGAATTGCCCCTACAGTGCCTTCCCTCAGGGCCGGCGCCACCCATAAGCGAGGTACGCCACCGCGTAGAGCGCCCTCTTGCTGGGGGCGCCGCTCTGGAGTCTGGCCGCTCTGACTCTCCTCCCCTCCTGCGCACGCTTTACTAATCTACCTTATTGCTCTGCTGCTCCGGACAGAAACACAACAGGCAGTGCGGGCGGCGCTCACTCCTCCGGGTCCTCCCACTAGGCGGCGCAGGCGCGTGACGTCAGTTAGGGAGGGAGAGTATGTACTGACAACCTGACCTGACCGAGTAAGGTAGATGGACGGTAGTAGACTAGTTACTGAAGGTCCTGACCCAGTGACCGTGGCCCCATGTTGTAAGTGGACGCACCCCAGACCCCACGTGTACATCGCAGGCTGCGCTTGTGCGGCATACGGACAGCAGCCTGTTATGTAAACATGCAAAGTACATGCATGTACACTAATCTGGCTGTATTCCAGTACACTGTATGGCTGATCCATGATAGTTCCCTCTTGTTCTCTGCATGGGAAAAGCTTTTTGGTGGCAGCTTCTACTGAAGGGAAAAAGAGGTGGGTGCAGGATTTCATTCCACATAAGATGCCGGCCCTGCTTCTCCATGTGACTGCCATGCCAAGGGTGTGCAGGTACCAGCTTAAGTTACCCTATTTATTTATAAAAGCCTAATGGTTCCTCCTCAGATCCCTTCTCCATTAAAAAGTGTGTCAACATCAGATCCCAACCCCCCATAACAGTGTGTCGGCAGCAGATTCCCCCCCCCCCCATAACAGTGTGTCAGCAGCAGATCCCCCCCCATAACAGTGTGTCAGCAGCAGACCCCCCCCCCCCCCCATAACAGTGTGTCAGCAGCAGACCCCCCTATAACAGTGTGTCAGCAGCAGGTCTCCCCGAAAAGAGTGCGTCACCATAAGTCTCCCCCTGTCACATTCCGGAGGACTGGGGCTATACCCCATCTTCTAGAATTATTTAGTGATTTACTTGTGTACTGTACTAACTTAGGGCTTCTGGCGCCGTTTTATGGTGGTCTTTTCCTTCCACATTTTATTTCACTTACTTGCTGTAGCCTAGTCTACTCAAAACCATCATTGGCAGCCGACCCCCCTATTGTAAATTTTTACCACTTACTGTTCCCCTGTAGGCGCCCTGCTTGTAGGTCTATTGACCCTCTTCGATGTTATCCCGAGAAGTGCTTATATGACAAACACTCTATTTTTGCTTAAAACCTGTGTTTTTATTTTTTGCACTTTTCCTGATTTAATATGCCCGCAGCCCACCACCCACCTCTGCAAACCGCTGCTGCCTGCAAGCCAGAGCCAGGACCCTCCTGCTTCAGACTCTCTGCCAGCTTTGGTGAATCTGATACCCTGATTAAAAAAAAAGGGGCGGGTCAAAGGGCGTGGTCAATAGGTGGAGTCAAGGGGGCATCAAAATTAGCTTTTGCCTAGGGTGGCAAAAATCCTTGCACCGGTCCTGCCTTCCCTATAGCAACACCCCCATATAGTGATTTCCCCCACACTGCCCCCACATAGTAATCAGCCCATAGTAATTTGCCCCCACTCAGTAATTGCTCCCACACAGTAACTTGTCCCCACACTGCCACTACAAAGTAATTTCTCCCACACAGTAATTTGTCCCCACACTGCCTCCACATAGTAATTTGCCCCACACATTTCTGGGCCTAGCACTGGCAGCACATTTTGAATCCCCCCCCCCATGTTACATTTCTCCCTGACTGGGCAACCCCCTCCAAGGTGGCACAGTGACAGACTGACAGTGGACAGCTCCACACAAGCTGACTCACCGGTGTTGAGCAGGTTGCCCCCACGTGACTACTGTGGCACTTAAGAATTTCAGATAATATACCGTAGTTTTCACTTTATAAGATGGACCTGATGATAAGACACACCTAGGTTTTTGAGGAGGAAAATAAGTAAAAAATATTTTGAACCAAAAGGTGTGCTTTTGGTGAATTTTGAACTAATGGTGGTCTGTGAATGGCACTATTATTGGGGATCTGTGGATGACGCACTTATGAGAGGGGATCTGTGGACGACACTCTTATGGGGGGATCTGCGGACGACACTTATGGGGGATCTGCGGACGACACTTATGGGGGATCTGCGGACGACACTCATGGGGGGATCTGCGGACGACAATCATGTCATCCACAGATCCCCATAAGTGTCGTCCACAGATCCCCCATCAGATGCATCAATGCTGAGGGAGGAGGTGGAGACACTCATGACGGGGCAGTGATTCTGCTCTAATACACTGGGCCCTGCAGCTGTTAAGTACCGTACATTCAATCCCATCGATATCTTAATGTATACCGCACTGTGCTTTACTTACTGTAGTACCGTATGTATAGAATTAAGATGGCACAGACTTGCGGTTCCCTCCTCATGCACCGCCTTCCCTGCCTGCTTGCTCATTCATAAAGTGAGATAGGCGGGCAGGTGGCGCATGAGGAGGGAGCTGCCGGTCTGCGCTGTCTTAATGCTGTACATACAGTACTACAGTAAGTAAAGCACAGTGCGGTATACATTAAGATATCGATGGGATTGAATGTACGGTACTTAACAGCTGCAGGGCCCAGTGTATTAGAGCAGAATCACTGCCCCGTCATGAGTGTCCCCGCCTCCTTCCTCCAGACTGATACTTCGCTGGCCATGCTGCACAGCATAGTGACCAGTGAAGTATCAGTGCTCGCTTTATAAGATGCATGGCCATTTTCCACTCACTTTTTGGGAAAAAAAATGGCGTCTTAGGCTGTGTTCACACATGCGTTATTTGATCAGTTATTTCGATCAGTTATTGTGAGACAAAACCAGTAGTGAATCTTATGAAGCGTATTCAGAGATATGGTATAATGGAAAGATCTGCACCTGTTCTGTGTTTCTGACCCACACCTAGTTTTGGCTCACAATAACTGATGGAAATAACTGATTAAATAACGCATGTGTGAACGCACCCTTATAAAGTGAAAAATACGGTATGGGTCATTATCTAAATCACTTGGTTGCATTCTGCGCAGACTTGTCTGCTATCATTTGCTACTCCAGGGCTAGATTACCTGGCATGATGGCTGAATATCTAGTAATGGATACCATAGTTATATAAAACAGTTGTACCCACGCTAGACTGTGTATGACAAAGATGGGGGCTGCAAATCCTCATCTACTTGAAGATCTCCCATCCATTCTACAAACTGTTTAGAGATATGTAGGTATATGTAATAAGCGTGATAACTGTATGGCATCTACAGCACCAGATAGCAGGTTTAGCCGTGGTACCTATACCTCCAGTGCAGATGATATCACTGTCAGTCGTCCAGTCTGTAGCCTCACAACAGGGCTAGTGTATATTACAGAGGACACAAATCATTAACAGGAAAAATAGGGGCAAGATAGAGACATAAATAGATGGAAATAGAGTATTTCTATAGTAAAAACTTTACAATCCAGCAGCTCTATACAGTACTACTCTATACTGTCCATAACCATGCTACAGATCTAGTGGAAACCGTCAGCATGTGTGTTGTCATTCAATGCCAAAATCTCATTGTAAAGTTATATATTAGCATATATAGCTGTATAGATAATATCATCTATTATCTAATTATCTGTCTGTTATCAGTTATCTATCCTATCATCTATTTCTCTCTGTCTACTTCATTAGCATACCCATTTTTCTTGGCACACCATGCCGATATAGCTTGTCTCCTGCCATGAAGTCACACACATATATTATGACCCTAGGGTGTTGTACACATGCAACATAAAAGAAAAAAAACTGCACAATGTGAAAAGGCAGAAAAAAGTGCATCCTGGGTGTAAATTGGAGGCACATAATTACAACCATGAACAGCCTAGGGAATGAATGTTCCTTGTCATGTTTCACATGATTTTGGAGGATTTTAGGGGCAAGCAATCCTCACACACAGCAGCCAATGATTTACTCTAGACAACATCTAGTATAAAGTTTATAAGAGAATGCTGTCCCCAGGGATTATCTACCCTGGTAAACAGGAGAATATACATACCATGTGTCCTAGTTAATGAGGAGTATCCATTTATATTGTGCAGAGTGATCCAGCTGATGAACCCCGGCTGCTCCCAGTGGACATGGACCCATCCACACTGCAGCCATGGCCAGGCACTTTCTATTACATAGAAGACATGCATAGTGATGCATCCAGCAAAGGTCAGCAGCAACTTTACCCCTGCCCTGTAATTGCTCTCTAATATGTGCTGCTGCACAATCCCCTGTGGAGCCAGCACTGGCAGGGACTGCCTGGAGCACACAGCCTGATGGCAACAAAGGCATCCACGGCATCTCTTACCCTGAGAAGAGCCAGCCCTGATCTTGCAGGTGAAACTGCTAACAGCTCCACCTTCACCCTGGGTTCAGACCTGAGCGTTCCAAAAACGCGCGTTTTACGCGCGTTTTTGACGCGCGTTTTTTTTCCGCGTTTTTGCAAATAGGAAACGCGCGTTCGTACGCGCGTTCTTGTGATTGACTACTGTGGTGTCAATCACAAAACGCGCGTCAAACGCCCCAAAAGAAGCTCAAGTACTTGTTTATGCGTTGGGCGTTTTACAGCGCGTTCAAACGCGCTGTAAAACGCTCAAGTGTGAACCACTCCCATAGGGATGCATTGGTTTTAATCTGTTGAGCGTTTTACAGCGCGTTTGAACTCGCTGTAAAACGCTCAGGTGTGAACCCAGGGTCAGTCCCTTCTGCTGCCGGCATTTAATTTTTCCCGCCCACTCCTTCTCAGGGCCTGGTGCGTCCTAAGGCAGACGCTTGGTCTGCCGCAATGGTTTACTTTATAAATAGGCTCAGCCACTCACTGTACTGATAAGCGGTGCGGTGAAGTGCAGGTCGCTCTGCACACTGACCGGACTGGTGATATTTGAGGTGAGGTCTGAGTCGACTCTGGTGATGACGCAGCAGGCAGGCAGGCAGCTCTTCTCTGCTCTGAAGACTGCCTGCGCGATACCCGCCGCACCACGTGACTTGCTGCTGTGTGGAGTGACCTGATGTGTGGATGCGCCACACAGCAGCGCATTTAAAAAAAAAGTGCAGGTCTGTGACAGGCTGCCGCTGCTTACCTGGCTTAGGGGACAAAAAAAAAAGGGCATTAAAGGGATCAGGGGCAGAAAGGGCAGGGGCTCAAGCCCCCTTTTAGCCCTATGTGTGCACGTCCCTATATATATATATATATATATATATATATATATATACATACATACACACATACACTGAACAAAAATATAAACGCAACACTTTTGGTTTTGCTCCCATTTTGCATGAACTGAACTCAAAGATCTGAAACATTTTCTACATACACAAAAGACCAATTACTCTCAAATATTCACAAATCTGTCTAAATCTGTGTTACCCTGGGTTCAGACCTGAGCGTTTTACGCGCGTTTTTGTCGCGCATATTACAGCACGTTTTTGCAAATAGGAAACGGGCGCCGTACGCGCATTCTTGTGATTGACTACTGTGGTGTTAATCACAAAACGCGCGACAAACGCCCCAGAAAAAGCTCAAGTACTTGTTTATGCGTATGGTGTTTTACAGCGCGTTCGTACACGCTGTAAAACGCTCAGGTGAGAACCATGCCCATAGGGAAGCATTGGTTTGCATGTTTTGAGCGTTTTACAGCGCGTTCGAACGCGATGTAAAACGCACAAGTATGAACTTAGGGTTAGTGAGCACTTCTCCTTTGCCGAGATAATCCATCCCACCTCACAGGTCTGGCATATCAAGGTGCTGATTAGACAGCATGAATATTGCAAAAGTGTGCCTTAGACTGCCCACAATAAAAGACCACTCTGAAATGTGCAGTTTGATCTATATATATCTATATATACTGGACATTATGCCCGTTACAATAACGGGCGCTAGAACATTAGTGCTGGTACTGTTATGTGGGGGATCTGTGGAGGACACACTGCTATGGGGGTCTATGGCTGACACTGTTATAGGGGGTGGATCTGTGGAGGACACACTATTAAGAGGGGGATCTGTGGAGGACACACTGTTATGGGGGGAATCTGTGGAGGACACACTGCTATGGGGGGAGGGGAATCTGTGGAGGACACACTGTTATGGGGGGATTTGTGGCTGACACTGTTATGGGGGGTGGTCTGTGTCTAAAACTTATGGGGGGTGATCTGTGGCTGACACTGTTATGGGGTGGTCTGTGGCTGACACTGTTAGTGGTGTCTGTGGCTGACACAACCGTAGTCAGCCACAGACCACCCCCATAACAGTGTCAGCCACAGCCTCACCGTTTAGTAAGTGGAGTGAAGATTGTTATATTATTACAGTTATTGATAGTATTACTACTCTGATACAGTGACTGCACTGGGCCCCGCTGCCATTACAATAGGATGCCGCACATGTAGTGTCTGGAGTGTGTGCCGATTGGTCTGTGCGCCGCGCATTTGACAAATCGGCACACGCGCACGGACACCACGCACATAGGGATTTTATTAGTATAGAATATATATAGACACTGTATTTTTCGCCCTATAAGATACACTCTTTTCTTCCATAAATCAGAAAAAGAAAAAGTCAGTGCGTCTTATATCGCAAATAATAAAGAGAGTTCCCATTATGGAAGTGCTCATTAGTACAGTAAGACTGGGGAGTTGTGAATACGGCGCTGCTGGCTGTGTACACACCACTCCATGACACACGCTGTGCCCTACACACATACACGAGGATGTAGGCGCATTCTGCGACCTCACGCTGTGCAACATCGCATTACAGCACAGTGCGGCAGAAGGAGCGTTGGATCTCAAGGGGGGGTGTGAACTGAGGTCTGATTAACCACCTCAGCCCCCCTAGCTTAAACCCCCTTAATGACCAGGCCACTTTTTACAATTCTGCACTACACTACTTTCACCGTTTATTGCTCCGTCATACAACTTACCACCCAAATGAATTTTACCTCCTTTTCTTCTCACTAATAGAGCTTTCATTTGGTGGTATTTCATTGCTGCTGACATTTTTACATTTTTTGCTATTAATCAAAAATAACCGAAATTTTTGCAAAAAAAATGACATTTTTCACTTTCTGTTCTAAAATTTTTTTTTAAAAAAAAAAACTACATTTCTATAAAAGTTTTTCTATAAATTTATTGTTCTACATGTCTTTTATAAAAAAAAATCCAATAAGTGTATATTTATTGGTTTGGGTAAAAGTTATAGCGTTTACAAACTATGGTGCAAAAAAGTGAATTTCGGCATTTTGAAGCAGCTCTGACTTTCTGAGCGCCTGTCATGTTTCTTCAGGTGCTAGAATGCCAGGAAAGTATAAATACCCCCCAAATGACACCATTTTAGAAAGAAGACACCCCAAAGTATTCGCGGAGGGGCATGGTGAGTTCATGTATGATTTCATTTTTTTTTCACAAGTTAGCGGAAAATGACACTTTCTGAGGAAAAAAAAATATACAATAAAGTTTCCATTTCTGCTAACTTCTGGCAAAAAAAATAAAAATTAAAAATCTCCCATGGACTCACTATGCCCTCAGTGAATACCTTGGGGTGTCTACTTTCCGAAATGGGGTCATTTGTGGGGTGTGTTTACTATTCTGGCATTTTGGGTGGGGCTAAATTGTGAGCAGCCCTGTAAAACCTAAAGGTGCTCGTTGGAATTTGGGCCCCTTTGCGCACCCAGGCTGCAAAAAAGTGTCACTCATGTGGTATCACCGTACTCAGGAGAAGTAGGGCAATGTGTTTTGGGGTGTATGTTTACATATACCCATGTTGGGTGAGAGAAGTAGCTCTGTAAATTGACAACTTTGTATAAAAATTTTTAGAAAGTTGTCATTTACAGAGATATTTCTCACACCCAGCATAGGTATAAGTAAAAATACACCCCAAAACTCATTGCCCCACTTCTCCTGAGTACGGCGATACCACATGTGTGACACTTTTTTGCAGCCAAGATGCGCAAAGGGGCCCTAATTCCAATGAGTACCTTTTAGGAGGGCATTGGATTCCAGACTTCTTCTCACGCTTTAGGGCCCCTAAATTGCCAGGGCAGTATAAATACCCCACATGTGACCCCATTTTGGAAAGAAGACACCCCAAGGTATTCCGTGAGGGGCATGGTGAGTTCATAATAGATTTTTTTTTTGACACAAGTTAACGGAAATTGATTTTTTTATGTTTTTTTCTCCCTTTCCGCTAACTTGTGACAAAAAGTTCAATTTTTCATGGACTGAATATGCCCCTCAGCGAATACCTTGGGGTGTCTTCTTTCTAAAATGGGGTCATTTGTGGGGTGTTTGTACTGTTCTGGCATTTTGGGTGGGGCTAAATTGTGAGCAGCCCTGTAAAACCTAAAGGTACTCGTTGGAATTTGGGCCCCTTTGCGCACCCAGGCTGCAAAAAGTGTCACTCATGTGGTATCGCCGTACTCAGGAGAAGTAGGGCAATGTGTTTTGGGGTGTCTTTTTACATATACCCATGTTGGGTGAGAAATCTCTCTGTAAATTGACAACTTTGTATAAAAAAAATTTTTAAAAAGTTGTCGTTTACAGCGATATTTCTCACACAAATTTTGGGTATATATAAAAATACACCCCAAAACTCATTTCCCTATTCGCCTGAGTACGGCGATACCACATGAGTGACACTTTTTTTGCAGCCAAAGGGGCCCAAATTCCCATGAGTACCTTTAGGATTTCACAGGACATTTTTACGCATTTGGATTCTCACGCTTTAGGACCCCTAAAATGCCAGGGCAGTATAAATACCCCACGTGACCCCATTTTGGAAAGAAGACACCCCAAGGTATTCCGTGAAGGGCATGGCAAGTTCACAAAAAAAAAATTTTTGGCACAAGTTAGCGGAAATTGATATATATATATATATATATATATATATATATATATATATAAGCTACCTGGTCCTTTGGTCGTCGATCCCAGCAAATGGGACCACCAGAGGACCAGGTAGCAGGTATATCAGACGCTGTTAACAAAACAGCATGTGATATACCTGTTTAATGCGATTTATTTTACTTCTACAGCCTGCCAGCGATTGATCATCGCTGGCAGGCGGCAGTATAACTGCCGAGCCGCGCGCCACTGTGAATGCGCGCGCGTATTCACAGCAAATTTCGCGTCTGGCTGGACGCATCCGTGCGTAATCTCGCGAGAGCAACAGGACCGCTGGCCGGACGCATCCGTGCGTTAGGCGGTCCTGAGGAGGTTAAAAATATATTTTTCCTATTTTCCTCCTCTAAAAAATAAGGTGTGTCTTATGGGCAGGTGCAAAAAAATACGGTATATATTTCTGTCCTGAGGACAGAACGCCTGGACAACCCCTTTAAAAATAAAGCAGACGTAACCATGCAGTGTACACAAGTGATCTTTTTATTTGCATTTAATGAACATATTAATTCAGATGGTATCATAAGCATGTTTAAATAGACACAGTTAAAAAGATGCAGAAAGGGAGGAAAAGATTATACTTTATTTTTTTTAACTTTCCCTAAAATAACAGTAAACTCTATATATTACACATTCTGGGTGTCATGCTGAAGGAAAACTAAAATGCAGGTCAACTGAAAAAGAGTGCCATCAATGTTTCCGGCTAGCGTCCATCCAAGGCTTTGTCCCGAGCTATCACAGACTCATCAAACTTAATCATAAGGGTGGTTCCTTTGTGCCAATGGGCCGTCACTTTTGCTGGAAATCCACTACAGGTCAACAAGGACTCTACAATGCCAGCTGTGAAAGACGCACAGTTAAGGGTACTGTTTTCCTTCGGCACGGAAATGTACGCATTGATCAGAGGATCCTTTTCGATAATGTAGTACGTTTTGTCATCATCATTTGCTTGCTCTAGCTTGTCTGCTTCTTTACCAAACAGAGCTTTCCACGCGACGACTTTTATGAAAAGGAGCGCGCTTATAACTTTGGTCTCGCGCTTTCCATTCTTCTCTCTCATCACTAATGGATCCAGGATGCGACATCCAACTTGTTGGCCAAGCTCGGACAACTTAGCTTGGAGCTCAGAAACAGAATAAACACGATTTTGGCAGTACTGCACTATTTCAGAAAATAGAAGTGCAAAGGCACTAAGGCTCACCTCTGTCTTTGGTCTAGCAAGAGAACGCTCTAAAATAGTGGACTTGCCACGGCTAAAGCGGGAGTCCATGACCTGAGGAAAAGAAATGATGCTTGTGACCAATATGTATACTATCTGGGTACACACAGAGATTTTATAAAATGCCCGGACATTGAGGAACGCTCGTTAGTGATGATCTGCGGCTGTAAAGCTGCCACCGACTACCCCATGAACAAGCGAAACGCTCAGTCATCAGGTAATTGGACATTTCAGGCAGTCATCTAAATCATCGTTAGCCGGCAGCAGATGGTGCCATCTAAATAGCACTCAAACGGATTCTGTATGGGAACAAGCAATGGCATTAGCGATCACTCCCCCCCTACTGTGGAGGAGATCGCTGCATGTAAATGCTGCGGTCTCCTTCACCGACTACCATACGATTGTCGGGAATGAACGCTTGCTTCCTGACTATCATCTACTCCAGGCATTCTCAAAGTGCGGCCCTCCAGCTGTTGTAAAACTACAACTCCCACAATGCCCTGCTGTAGGCTGATACCTGTAGGCTGTTCGGGCATGCTGTTGTAGTTTTACAACAGCTGGAGGGCCACAGTTTGAAGATGCCTAATCTACTCAATGGAGCAGCGTAAAGGGATCTTTATTCTCTTGTAATATCCACACAAGAAATTTATCGACATCAGGATATAAACAAGTTTCAAATAAACAAAAAGTTTGTATGTAGCCTCAGTATGGGGGGGGGGTCCTCTCTGCTGGGGCTCGCTTCCCGTCACAGTTGAGGGATGTATATGTGTACTTTCTCAGGGGGCGTGTCCTGTAACTATTGCAGCTTATAACAAGAAATAGGGCTGGTGGCAGTTGAAGCCTGGAACTGAGCGTGTTTGATCAACTCGGCAAGGTGGTCAGAGAAATAAGGTATACAGATACTAACACGTGACGGGGACAAACTGGGACCGCTGCAGCCAATCACAGGACGCAGCAGTGACCTGCTTCCATTGTGCATATGACAACTGGCCCAAAAAAAAAAAAAAAAAATGCATAAAAAGCATCACTTTTAGACCCAGAATGTGGCCTTTAAGATTCCCATTCACACTATGAATGAACAGAGAAAAATAAAAAGCCCCTTCGGACCTACAGCAGGTAGGGAGCGTTTTCTACATGTGCTGATCTCTACACCGATAAAACACATAGCAAAGCACATGGACCTGCTGCTTTTGGCCGCAACCCTTAGGCTCCTTTCACACGGCCATGATTTCTGTGCGGGTGCAATGCGTGAGGTGAACGCATTGCCCTCGCACTGAATCCGGACCCATTCATTTCTATGGGAATATGCACATGAGCGGTGATTTTCACGCATCACTTCTGCGTTGCGTGAAAATCGCAGCATGCTCTATATTGTGCGTTTTTCACGCAACGCAGGCCCCATAGAAATTAATGGGGCTGCGGGAAAATCGCAAGCATCCGCAACCAAGTGCGGATGCAGTGCGATTTTTCTGCATGGTTGCTAAGAGACGGGACCCGATCTTTATTATTTTCCCTTATAACATGGATCGGCAACTACGCGATCAAGTGGCTAAGGTGAGTTACGTTTTTTTTTTTTTTTAACCCCTTAATCCAAATTTTACTATGCATTCTGTATTGAGAATGCTATTATTTTCCCATATAACCATGTTATAAGGGAAAATAATAAAAACTACAGAATAGTCAACCCGAAACCGGACTTCAGTGATGAAGTCCGGCTTCGGGTCTGGGTACCAAACATGCCGATTTTTCACACGCACATGCAAAACGCATTACAAAAGTTTGCACACGCGGGGGGAAATTGTGCATATTCCCGCAACGCACCCGCCTCTGATCCGGGCATCAAACGTGACGCCCGTGTGAAAGAGGCCTTACAAAAAAACTCTTCTTTTATGGCTAGTAGCGGAATCCATAATAGAATTCTTAGATAACCCGAACATTGTACACCAAACTTGAAAAGACAAACACGTACCATTACTTGTGAGTTACGCTCCGCTGATGCTGCCATCCTTGTTTTTTTTTTTTTCAAATACCCCTGGTTTGCCCCGCTGCGCCCCTGTTCCGTTATTTTACCCTTCCCGTGAACCTTCCATATCCTCGTCATTTCCGGTTCTGACGCAGCTGCACCGGAAGTGACGTTTGCGGGTGTGGAAGGAGGAGTGTCACGCCGCTCACTTACTGACTGGCTAAGTAGGAGTCGGCGCAGGCGAGCGCGGCTAACTGTGAACGAGCCTAGGGTAGGGAAAACTCACAGCCAATTGCGCATGCGCGGAGGGTAGTGAAAAGTTACTGGGCTGTACGTTTTCACTACCCTCGGCGCATGCGCAATTGGCCTTGAGTTTTCCCTACCCTAGGCGCGTTCACAGTTAGCCGCGCTTGCCTGCGCTGACTCCTACTCAGCCACTCAGTAAGCGAGCGGTGTGACACACCTCCTTCCACACCCGCAAACGTCACTTCCGCTGCGGTAGAACCGGAAATGACGAGGGTATGGAAATTACATGGTTCCCCACTCCTGGTCCCCGCACCACCGCTCCTCCCTGTGCGCGGATGGAAACATCCAGTGTCGGGGGAAGGGTCAGCCAATGGCAGGCGGTGACACAAGATGTACGGGGAGAAGCAGCAGTGGTGGTGCGGGGACCAGGAGTGGCGAGAGGAGCCAGGTTAGTAGAATCAGTGTGAGGGCCCGGCGTATGTGGGAACATTTGTTAGTGCCTGATAACCCCTTGAACATACTGAGCGTAAAAACTGCAGGGGGCACAGCGGGGCATTTGAAAAAAGAAAGAACAAGGATGGCAGCATCAGTGGAGCGTAACCCGCAAGTCTTTGTTAAAAAAAATAAATAAAAGAAGACCCCATTCTCACGACCACCGTGCCAATGTTGCAAACCGCGGGTCGGGAAAACACAGGCACCGGCTGTATGTACTCCGCATCCCCGACACGTTCTATCTTTTACGATCATGTCTTGTACGATCTTTCGTGGCATCTCGTGGCTCTCGGACCCATTGAAATCAACGGGACAGCACAGCGATGCGGACGGCACACAGCCAGTGTTTTGTGGACCCCTAGTTCGTGGTCTGCAGCACTACGGTCGTGTGAATGGGGCCTAAGTGGAAGATACTGTGTGAGGCCTGGGAAGTTCTCTCATGAAATACTTGGAGACTTCCAATCTACGTCAAAGAATCTAGAAATACCAGGCGGCCGGCCCTGCTGTTCCTAACCAGCCCCATAACGAATAGTGGACTAGTGAAATCGACAATAACGTCTCCTCCATGAAGAACCAGGCCGTTATCTGCCGCCATTCGTTACCGCTTACCTCAGAAGTACTTATCTACGTCAGGAGCACAGCTCACTGTCAGCCGGAAGTGCTGCGTCCTGTCACAAAGACGCCTGAAGAGACGGAGCCCCGCCTACGGAAATATCGCAACCAATTGCAGATCAGCTTGCAGATTGCTGAGAGTGCTGGATCGTGACGTCAGGTCAACACATGAGACGCGCACTGTGATTAGCTGTAAGCAAATTGGGGCGTTGTAGTGGTTAGAGAACTGAGAGCAGATGGAGGCTACAATGGGTGATATTAGGGCGGTGCATGCTATTTCCTCTATCATAAACATGGCCGCCAGCATCTGAAAACATGTACACACCCAGACCACAAAACCTGAAAAGTCAGTCACAAGTGTGTTTACACGAGCAGGTTTTGATCAGGTATTTTGATGTAGGTTTTAAAGCCAGAATGGATCCCCTCATGGCTTTTGCTTCAAAAATTGCGCCATTCACACGTCCGTAAGTGTTTTGTGAATCCGCACAGTGCGGATACGCAAAACAAGGACACCAGCAATGTGTGTTCTGCAATTTGCGGACCGCACATGGCCGGCACCAGCAATTGCGGACAAGAATAGGACATGTTCTATTTTTTTCGGGAACGGAATTTGCGGATCCGGAAATGCGGAGGCACATAGTGTCCGTTCTGGCCCCATTGAACATTAATAGGTCCGCAAAATCGCGGAACGGATGCGGATCCAACTTGCGGAGCTACGGCGCAGCATAAAAGTGCGCGGCCGGAGAGAGCCGGACTAAAAGTCCTGCATATCCGACTTTTCAGTCCGGCGATCTTTGCCGTGCTGCGCTGTAGCTCCGCCCCTGCCCCCATTATAGTCAATGGAGACGGAGTGGCAGCAATAGCCTGCCGGATCCGTCCTGCCGCAAGTGTGAAAGTACCCTAAGCTGGCTTTTTTGGATAAAAAAATAAAATAAAAAGATATGTCTCCAATTTGTGTCTCATTTATTATCCTTTAACCCTTAGGATGCTGGAGGTTTTTTTTCATTTTCATTTTTCTTTCCTATCTTCCTTGAGCCATAACTTTTTTATTTTTCTGTTCTCATAACTGTATAAGGGCTGATTTTTTGCGGCTTGTACTTTCTAATGCCACCATTGCCACCAGTAAAGCAATTCCAAATGCTGCCAGTGTTATCCAATACATTCCAGAGCTGTAAGGGTTACATAGCATCATAAGTCAGTATAATGCTATGTGAATCCCGTGAGTGCAGGAAGGTCGGGCCGGGAGCTCCGTTGCGGACTCACTGCGTGAGGAACGCTCGTCTGCAAGGGGCCTAACAGGCTGATATAGGGGCAGCCGCGCAGCCCACCTGCTCCTTGCAGGACACTCTGATCTGACATGGCTGGAATCATGTACCCTCCCTTCCTGAACTATGATGGGCCAACTTACTGGCAGCAGCCCCTCTACAAACCCAGGGGCCCTACAGGATTAGCCTCCCTACAAGGGGGCCCATGAAGTCTGCCCTTCCCTTTGGCTGCCTGGATAATAAACTACCGGTGGGTTCAGCTGAAGGCCTTGCTCAGCCAGCTGAGGCTGAATCGCTCTTACACCAAAGAAGTAGGGGTTCAGGTGAACCCCAGAGTGGAAACGACTCTGTTCAGTGTTCACAGGGGCCCTACATGCTGAAGATCCGCAAGGAATGCCCCCTACTGTGCCGTGCCACACACCCGGGCAGCATGCCGGACTGTGTACTGTCACTCCAGCCCACTTCCCCCGCTCTGTAGGGACAAGTCTTATTTTTTTATTATAATATGTATTTTACATTTGGCGACTAAAAAATTCATTTGGCTCCTAACTTTTTCAGATTAGGAGCCAATGGCTCCTTGTCATTTTTTTTAGTCTGGAGCCCTGCAATTCCTACACAGTTTCACAGGTTTTGTTCCCACAGCATTTCGTTCACGGAAAAACTGACCCATGCCCTTCATTCTCTGGGTCAGTACGATTACAACGATACCCCATATGTATAGGTTTTTTATTTCTAGTGTAAAAAAAAAAATGTAAACTTTGAAAGAAAAATGACTCCCATAACTATTTTATATTTATATCTACCGAGCTGAGTGGGGGCTCATTTTTTGTGGCACAATCTGTGTTTTTTATTGATACCATTTTGGAATGCGTGTGACTTTTTGATCACATTTTATTACATTTTTTGGGTAAGAGAAGCAATGAAAAAATTGAATTGGCCATTTTGACCCTTTTTTCCATTACGACATTCGCCATATTGGAAAAATATTTTAATATTTTAATAGTACGGGCGTTTTTGGTTGCGGTGATACCCATGATGTTTATATTTTTTATTATTTAGATATTTATTTTTTTATTATACGGAAAGGGGGGGTGATTTAAACTTTTATAATTTAAATGTTTGATATATTTAACAGCTTTTTAAAACTTTTTTTGTATTGATTTTGAAGGTCGTATTTGAGCGTACAAAATCCCTTTTTTTTTTTTTAATTTTGAGCAATCATGGATATTTAAAATG
This sequence comes from Bufotes viridis, assembly GCA_033119425.1. Taxonomy (NCBI): domain Eukaryota; kingdom Metazoa; phylum Chordata; class Amphibia; order Anura; family Bufonidae; genus Bufotes; species Bufotes viridis. The sequence goes on along the minus strand of CM065592.1, from coordinate 463,671,168 downwards.
CATTTATTACTGACTATTGCTCTTTTCTTATGCCTGGTGGCCAAAATAAGAATTGCAGCTTTAATGCCCTCAGCCTCTTCTGCAAGGCTGAGCGCATTGAAACCAATTACCAGCATCCTCATTGGCCTCAGAGGATGCCAGTAAGAAGCCCAGAAGCGCGAGCTAACGTGTTTTTGACCCTTTAGATGCCGTAATCTCACTAGATCACTGCATCTAAAGGCTTTAATTAATAATGCAGATCACGGTAATTAGCCCCAGGTCTCTGCTGGTTGAAACAGCAGAGACTTGCTGGCCATGACGCGCGCTGCACGTGCAAGCAGGCGCCATGTTTGCTATCACTTCAGTGCTGTACATGTATGGTGCTGGTAGCGAAAGGATTACCCTCAGTTCACACTTGCGCGTTTTACAGCGCGTTTGAACGCGCTGTAAAACGCATAACCGATGCAAACCAATGCTTCCCTATGGGACTGGTTCACATTTTCGCGTTCGAACGCGCTAAAAAACGCACGACGCATAAACAAGTACTTGAGCTTTTTTGGGGGCGTTTGTCGCGCGTTTTGGCCCATAGACTTCAATGGGAACACGCAACGCTTGTATTTTGCGCGTTTTTGACATTGAAAACGCGTGTTCGAACGCGCGTTTATGAATTTGCAACATGCTGGAAAGGCCAAACTTCATATAGACAGGGATATTTGGTCATTGGACAACATTGCAGTCAATCACACAAACGCGCGTAAAACGCACGTTTACTATTGCCAAAAACACGCGCGGAAAAGCGCGACAAAAACGCACGTCTCAGAAACGCTCAGGTCTGAACCCAGCGTTAATGAATATGGTTTGCCTTTTTTGGTTTAAGTCTGACATCTAGTGGTCATTTTCTTGTAAGACAGGTGCAAATTCATTAAAGGATAACCGTCATATTTTCATAAAAAAATGTATTTTCATATATGTTCTTGCTGCTGTGGTGATAATCACTAATTATTGTGTTCACATACCACGTGTTTAATAAGATTCCGTCCTCACAAGACTTTTTTCTGACTATCTTCTCAAGATGGCCGCCGATTCCCTTACCCTGAGGCTAAGACCTCCCTAACTACCCAGAATTCATTTGGCTTATCTCAGGAACTCGCAGCCTCACCCCAACCAATCGGCTTTCTCCAGACTTAAACACGCCCTCTTCCTCCTGAGTAGTGTTGTTCGCGAATATTCTAATCGTGAATTTTTAGCGAAAATATCGGCACTATCCCGGTCCGACGGGAGCGTGCACGTAGCGTTCAGGACTGCCCACTACTACATCCTCCGTCTTCTGTACATAGAAGATGGAGGACACCTAGCAACGCTGTTTTAGGGTACTTTCACACTAGCGTTAAAGTTTTCCGGTATTGAGTTCTGTCCTAGGGGCTCAATACCGGAAAAAAATGCTTGAGTTTTGTCCTAATTCATTCAGAATGGAGAGCAATCTATACAGTATGCATCAGTATGTCTTCAGTTCTGTCCCTCTGAGGGTGCTTTCACACTTGCGTTCTGAGGATCCGGCAGGCACTTCAGGCCCGCCGGATCCAACAGAACGCAAGTTGCCTGAAAGCATTTGAAGTCTTCAAAATGATCAGTCATTAAAATGCTTTCAGGTTACCATGGCAGCCAGGACGCTACTGAAGTCCTGGCTGCCATGGTAAGTACTCCGCAGCAGTGTACTTACCTGCGCTGCTTTTGTATAGGTATTACATTTTTCCGAGCGAGTGCAATGCATTTTGCACGCGTGTGATAAAAAACAAACTTCTTCACTGAAATTCAGGTTTGGTTCAGTGTTGTGTAGATTTAATTTTACCTTATAACATGGTTATAAGGGAAAATAATAGCATTCTGAATACAGAATGCTTACTAAAATGTGACTTGAGGGGTTAAAAAATTAAATAAATGAACTCACCTCATCCACTTGATCGCGCAGCTGGCATCGTCTTCTTCCTTTTTCTTTCAGGACATGCAAAAGGACCTTTGATGATGTCATCGCGCTCACCACGTGGTGAGCGCGATGACGTCATCAAAGGTCCCTTTGGAGGTCCTCAAAGAAGAAGAAAGAAGACGATGCCAGCTGCGCGATCAAGTGGATGAGGTGGGTTAATTTATTTAATTTTTTAACCCTTCAAGTCACATTTAAGTAAGCATTCTGTATTCAGAATGCTATTATTTTCATTTATAACTATGTTATAAGGGAAAATAATACAGTAAGTTGACTTTTATCAATGTACTAACATCATCTCCTTAGCAACGGATGATATGTGATTTTCACGCAGCCCCATTCATTTCTATGGGACCTGCGTTGCGTGAAAAACGCCGAACATAGAACATGCTGCGATTTTCACGCAACGTACAATCGAAGCGTTAAAATCATCGCTGATCTGCACAGCCCCATTGAAGTGAATGGGTCAGGATTCAGTGCAGGTGCAATGCGTGCACGTCACACATTGCACCCGGGCAGAAAACTCGCCCGTGTGAAAGGGGCCTTTAACTTTCTTCTGACTTAAAAAATGCCTTGAAATGTATGCTTTTTTTCAGACTATTTCTTTCTATAGAGAAGCCTATGGGAAAATGCCTGCAAGAAATATCGCACCCAGGGCGTACTGTGATTTGTAAAACATGCCAAGGGGCAAAAAATGCCAGGAAGTTGTCTTACAACACCAATACGTAAAATGCCACTCTGCTGGTACAGTCGCCACATGCAAAACCATAGCGGCAGCTCCACAGCCTTTCAGTCCTGTGTGGACACACATTTAGGCCTCTTTGACACGAGCGTGTCCGGATTAGGTCCGGATGCGTTCAGTGAAAACTGTGCGATTTCACAGGTAAAGCCATTCAGTTTTGCCTGCGATTGCGTTCAGTTTTTTCCGCGCGGGTGCAATGCGTTTTGATGCGTTTTTCACGCGCGTGATAAAAAACTGAAGGTTTACAAACAACATCTCCTAGCAACCATCAGTGAAAAACGCAACGCACCCGCACTTGCTTGCGGATGCAATGCGTTTTTCACGCAGCCCCATTCACTTCTATGGGGCTAGGGATGCGTGAAAAACGCAGAATATAGAACATGCTGCGATTTTCATGCAACGCACAAGTAATGCGTGAAAAAAAACGCTCATGTACACAGACCCAATGAAATGAATGGGTCAGGATTCAGTGCGGATGCTTTGTGTTCACGTCACGCATTGCACCCGCGCGGAAAACTCGCTCGTGTGAAAGGGGCCTTAGGCTACAAGCACACGGTGCTTATTACTTGCGGATTTTCGTACGAAAATACAGCAGTTCTTGTGTGCGGATTTCACCCTTTTCAATGCAAAGAGTGAGATCTGTGGCAAAACCGCATCAAATCTGCATCAACAGTCGCCAGTAACACATGACGTTTTTGGTGTGGGAATGTACAGAAATCCACACGGAAATCTGTGCAGATTTTCTGCTTGTAAACTTGCACTTATATGCAGGTAACCTTAGGGTTCGTGCACATGGAAGTGTAGTTTATGCGGATTTTGAAAACTTTGGTACTACCTCTCGCAGGAACTGTTGTCAGTTTTGCTTTTTGCCGGGGGGCACCTCATACAGGTTATACTTACCCCTCTACCTGGGAACCCACGTCGCTCGTGAAGCTCACACGGCCGCGATGCTAGGGGGGGCTTGTCCCTGTCACGGCCTACTATTGGCTTACAAACGCCAAACCGCCGGGGTTGGATAATCCCTTTAATGTTATAACATTTTTAGACATAAACCTCTCGCTAATACACACCTCCATGTATGACAGCCAAAATGCCCCAATATACTTTATTTTTCGCTTTATAAGACACACTCCCCCCCCCCCCAAAAGTGCATGTTATACAGAAAATACTATTGAGTCACAGTCATTTACAGGCAGTCACCCAGGTGGGCATCTGTCAGGTGGGTTCTATATTCAAAGTTAAGTATTTTACTGTCTGAAATCCAGATTCCCCCTGTAGTGCCCAACAGTAATTATAATGCCCCCCCCCCCCGGTACTAACAGTACATATACAGCCCTTTTCCTATTATATAGGTATAATACCCTCTCGGTTCCAACAGTAGGTATAATACCCCCTGTAGTGTCCCCAGTATTTATAATCAGAAGTGCCCCCAGTAGGTATAATTGCTAGAGACCCCAGTATTCATAGTGCCCCCATGTAACGCACCAAATTGATCAGTTAGGATCTCAACTGCGGTGTCCTTTGACATCCACTTTTGGCACACTGATTGAGTGTTGGTGGTGTCTTTGCGGCTGCTCAGTGTGTACCCCAGGCGGCTCTCTCAGTCTTAAGCGGAGAGTATGGGGTTAACAAAATCATGTACCGCGTACTAAAGATAGAGTGTAAAACTAATAGTGAGGAAAGTTCGTTTTAGGAATGAGAGTTCAGATTAAAGTTCATGTGAATAACAGCTCTTGGCAACGTTCAGGAATCCCAGGCCTGCAGTACTAATAACCACCAGCGCGAGTCCCTTCCTTTCAGTGAGCAATGTCAGTGAAACAAAATGACAGGCTTGATACTTGCTGTTGGAAGTCATGCAGGGATCCTGCAGTGGTGGAGCCGGGTAAGGTAGGTGAGGGTTTCTCCTGGAGGTTCAGAGTTGCAGGTAGTTAGGATCTTGAGTCCTCGTGGTGAATGGAGCAGGCAGGGTGCGCACTCCATTAGTGGAACCCCCTGTGCAGCACCTGGCTCCTATTTATTGACCAAGTGTGGGTGGGCGGAGCCACCTTAGACGGCCCAGCGGCCACTGCTTCCAGCCTGGGAGGCAAACAGCGATCGTTGTCATGGTTACACAGGGCATGATCCAGGCTGGAGCGCAAACCACCGTATCCTTACAGTACCCCCTTAAGAGGACCCTCTCCGGGTACCCCAGTAGGGGAGGGTCGGTCGGGAAATCTCCTGTGAAACAACCTTTGGAGTCTGGGTGCATGGACGTCTCGCACATCTTCCCAAGAGTCATCCTGAGACCCGTAACCCTTCCATCTAACGAGGTACTGGATCCTCCCCGTCTTCTTCTGGAGTCGAGAAGCTGCTCAACCTCAAATTCCTCCTCACCTCGGACATCTATCGGGGGAGGGTTGAGGAACCCGTGAGGGGAACGGGCTAGGTCTAAACGGTTTTAGCAACGATACATGGAATGTGGGATGTACCTGTAGTCGAGGAGGAAGGGTAAGTCTCACCGTGTTAGGGTTGATAATTCTTTCTATCAGAAAAGGACCCAAAATTGCCTACCCAGTTTCTTAGCAGGTACCCCCAACCGAAGGTTTCTCGTTGACAGCCATACCGAGTCTCCAACCTGATAAGGAGGATTTTCTCTTCTGTGACGGTCGTAGTAGATCTTCTGCCTTTCCTTTGCCCGTTGGAGGTTGTCTTTCAGCATCCTGAGGGTTGTTTGCAAGGTAGTTACAAAATCATCTGTGGCAGGAACGTTTGTAGGAAGGTTGATTTCAGGGAGAGACCTAGGGTGGAATCCATAATTAGCAAAGAATGGACTATGTAAAGTGGAGGAATTCACAGAATTGTTGTAGCGTAATTCGGCAAGAGGGAGTAGGCTTTCCCAGTCATCTTGAAGGAATGAGCAGTGACATCTGAGAAATTGTTCCAGACATTGGTTCACCCTTTCCGTCTGCCCGTTAGTTTGGGGGTGGTAGGCGGTAGACATTCTATGGTCGATTTGGAGTCTAAGACAGAGTGCTCTCCAAAATTTGGATACAAATTGTGAACCCCTGTCTGATATAACTTGGCTAGGGATTCCATGTAGTTTTATGACATTGGACAGAAAGGCCTCGGCAGTTTCACTGGAGGAAGGTAATTTTTGAGGGCGATGAAGTGTGCCATCTTAGTTAGTAGGTCTACTACAACCATGATGGTGTTGTTTCCTCTGGAGCGGGGGAGTTCTACAATGAAGTCCATTGAAACCCATTCCCAGGGTCTGTTAGGGATAGGAAGACTCATAAGAAGGCCATATGGTCGATTTCTATCACTTTTGCATGAGGCACATGTCTCGCACGTGGAAACATATTGCTTAATTTCTTTGGTCATTTCTGGCCACCAGAAGTTCCTGCGTATCAGGTTTATGGTTTTGGCAATGCCAGGGTGTCCCGCGAGGGGTGAGTCATGGCAGAGTTTGATTACCTGGGTGGTGAGAGGAGTTGGTATGTACAGTAGGTTGTTTTTGTAGAGGAAACCCCGTTGGTCTTTCAGAAGTCCCGGGGGATGTTAGCACAGTCAATTTTCAGAGCATCCTTAAGCTGGGTTTCCAATTCGATGGTGGCGAAGATAATTTTGTTAGGTGGTATAATGCATGTGGGGGCTGTGACTGCGGCGCGGCATTCAGCCAGACGTGATAAGGCATCAGCCTTCCCATTTTTGAGCCTGGTCGGTAAGTAATTTGAAAGTCGAATCTGTCAAAAAAAACTCCACCGTACCTGACGTGCTGACAGTGTTTTACTGGTTTTCAGGTATTGTAAATTACGGTGATCCGTGTATATTGTGATGGGGTGTGTTGAACCTTCAAGTAGGTGCCTCCAGTTCTCTAGGGAACATTTTATGGCAAGAAGTTCCTTTTCCCCTATGGGGTAGTTGATTTCAGCGGTGTTTAGAGTCTGGGAGTAGAACCCGACAGGATGTAATGGGGATGAGAAGGAGCTCCGCTGGGACAGAACAGCTCCTATGGCTGCCTGTGATGCATCTACTTCCAGCACAAAGTGATAGTTTGGATTCGGAATGGTCAGAATTGGTGCTGAAGTGAATTTGTCTTTAAGTAACTCAAAAGCTGATTGGGCCTCCATGGACCAAACAAATTTCGTGTTGACACTAGTTAATCTGGTTAGGGGTTTGATGGTAGCGGAGAAGTCTTTGATGAATTTCCTGTAGAAGTTCGAGAACCCTATGAAACGCTGGAGGGCTTTCCTGGAGTCCGGAATCGGCCAGTTTTGGATGCAAGTGATCTTTGACTGATCCATCTGAATTCCCTTGGGTGAGATTATATAACCAAGGAACGGAAGGGTAGTAGTCTCGAATATACACTTTTCTGGTTTGACATATAAGTGATGGACGCTTAATCGCGCAAGTACCCAACGGACGTGTTTCCTGTGATCTTGTAGGTTATCGGAGTAGACCAATATGTCATCTAGATAGATGACAACACATACATCTAGTAGATCCCTAAATATGTCGTTGATAAAGTTTTGGAAAGTGGCAGGGGCATTGCACAAGCCGAAAGGCATTACCATGTACTCAAAGAGTCCGTACCGGGTGCGGAAAGCAGTTTTCCATTCATCCCCGGTTCTAATCCTAATCAAGTTGTATGCGCCTCTCAAGTCCAGTTTAGTGTAGATAGTTGATGTTTGAAGTCTTTCAATAAGCTCGGATATTAGCGGCAGGGGGTACCGGTTTTTGATTGTTATTTTATTTAATGCTCTGTAATCAATGATGGGTCTGAGGCTCAAGTCTTTGTTCCTTACGAAGAACATACCCGCGGCTGCAGGGGAGGTTGAAGGCCGAATGAATCCCTTCCTTAAGTTCTCTTCGAGATACTGTTTGAGGTGGTCAAGTTCTGGTTGTGCCAATGGGTAGATTCTTCCTGTGGGTATTTCACTGCCCGGCAGCAGGTCTATGGGGCAATCGTAGGGTCTATGGGGCGGTAGGGATTCCGCCATCTTTGCACTAAATACCTCCGAGAACTCTGAGTATTGGGTAGGGACCTGGTTCACCCCTACATGCATGAGCGTTTTAATAGGGAAGCAGGTCTCCTGCAATAACGTGAGGTAAACCCAATTCTCCCCTGTTCCCATAGGAGAACTGGTTGATGTAACCGAGCCATGGCAAGCCTAAAATGATGGGGAACGAAGGGGAGTGTATGACATCAAAGGATAAAAATTCTGTGTGGCTATTTTCGCTTGTCACCAAAAGGGGTTGAGTCTGGCTATGGATAGGTCTAGAGGTTGTACCATCAATAAAACTCACGGATATCGATACATTTTTCCTTGTATGGGGAATTTTATTTCTCTCTACTAGATGCTTATCGATAAAATTCCCGAAGCTCCCGTGTCCACCATTGCATCAACGATAGTTCGGTTTTGGTCCCACTGTAAGGTAAGAGACGTATAAATGTAACCACTTGTGTTGTTATTTTTCTGCCTAAGTTACAGAACGTCATCATTTTACCTTCATGTTTCTTTCTTATGGCAGGACATCCATCAACCGAATGGTCAGCCGACGCACAGTATAAGCAGAGGTTGAGGTTCCGTCTCCGGGTCTTCTCTCTCTCAGTCAGAGGACCACGAATTGCCCCAATCTCCATCATCTCTGCTACAGGATCTGGGCTGGTCTGTCTCGGGGTGGGTGTAAACCCTGAGACTCTCTCAGCCCTGCGCTCCCTTAAGCGTCTGTCAATGGTGGTGACCTTCTGCATCAAGGCGTCGAGTGTATGTGGCAGCTCTCCGCGGGCTAGCTCATCTTTCAGGGCCTCAGATAGACCGAGACGGAACTGATTTCTAAGAGTGAGATCATTCCATTCCGTCTCACAGGCCCAACGAGTGTATTCCGCAATAAAGTCCTCTACGGGTCGTCTCCCTTGCTTTAGGGTACGAATGGCGGTCTCCGCAGTCAGCTGCTTGTTGTGGTCCTCGTAAAGGAGGGCCATTGTTTCAAGAAATTGCGGAAAGGAATTCAAGACCGGGTCTTCCTTTTCTAAATAGGTGTTAGCCCATGCTCTGGGCTCCCCCTGAGGTACGAGATCATGGTGAGTACTTTGGTTCTATCGGTAGGATAGGTCCGGGGCGTAACTGAAACATCAGTTTGCACGCATTCAGGAATTCGCGGAACTGCTTCCGGTCTCCTGAGAAAAGTTCAGGTGGACTGACCTTGGGTTCCGGTCCATCGTGGGGGTGTCCTGTGCGCGACGTGACGAGATCTCGCAACGCCTGATTTTCCAATTGGAGATTCTGTACGGTCACGTTAAGGGTTTCCACCCTCTCAGTGAGGGCGACCATATGCCGCGCGAGCTCCGCTGGATCCATGGGGGTTCCACTAATATGTAACGCACCAAATTGATCAGTTAGGATCTCAACTGCGGTGTCCTTTGACATCCACTTTTGGCACACTGATTGAGTGTTGGTGGTGTCTTTGCGGCTGCTCAGTGTGTACCCCAGGCGGCTCTCTCAGTCTTAAGCGGAGAGTATGGGGTTAACAAAATCATGTACCGCGTACTAAAGATAGAGTGTAAAACTAATAGTGAGGAAAGTTCGTTTTAGGAATGAGAGTTCAGATTAAAGTTCATGTGAATAACAGCTCTTGGCAACGTTCAGGAATCCCAGGCCTGCAGTACTAATAACCACCAGCGCGAGTCCCTTCCTTTCAGTGAGCAATGTCAGTGAAACAAAATGACAGGCTTGATACTTGCTGTTGGAAGTCATGCAGGGATCCTGCAGTGGTGGAGCCGGGTAAGGTAGGTGAGGGTTTCTCCTGGAGGTTCAGAGTTGCAGGTAGTTAGGATCTTGAGTCCTCGTGGTGAATGGAGCAGGCAGGGTGCGCACTCCATTAGTGGAACCCCCTGTGCAGCACCTGGCTCCTATTTATTGACCAAGTGTGGGTGGGCGGAGCCACCTTAGACGGCCCAGCGGCCACAGCTTCCAGCCTGGGAGGCAAACAGCGATCGTTGTCATGGTTACACAGGGCATGATCCAGGCTGGAGCGCAAACCACCGTATCCTTACACCCCAGTACATATAGTAAACCCCCAGTAGTTATAATGCCCCCCACCCCGCCAACACAGTCTCCCACTACCATCTTCCATCTTTCCCCCGGAGTGAGTTAAAAAACAACTACAATACTCGCCTAACTTCCTGGACCATCTGCAATGATGCAGGCCACAGACCTTTTCCGGGCTGTGGCCTAAGCTGATGGCTTCTTTGCCCAGGCGCGCGGGATGAAATCATCTCACTGCCTGCGTCTTGGCACAGGCAAGCACAATGACATCATCACACTGTCATCATTTTGCGATCGTCTGCTCTGGTCTACTTTCTCATTCGCCTCAGGTCTAATGGCTTGTTTCCCATGAGAGTAAAGAGGGGGTAAGGAGCCCTTGGCTCCCATGTCCCGCCATTATGAATAAAACAGCATCAGCGGGCATGTCTCCTACACTTGGTGGAATCATCCGAGCATTCTGATGTAACATCACAGTGTTTGTCCAAACTACACCTCTCATCATTGTTGCATGCCTGCAGGGCCTATAGTTGGGGAGCTCTCTTCTCTCTTAGGGTATGACCATGTGGCACAGTCGTGTCATGGTTGTGATGCAGCTGTACAATGGTTGAGAGACCTACTTTAACCCCTTCACACTATGTGACAGATATATATGTCATACGTACAAGGGGTGTGTATGGAGCCGGGCTCACATGCGCTGCCCACTACATAAATTATGATGGGTGCCATCTGTATAATAGAGCAGATACTCACCAGCAATGACCAGGATTGCAGATAACTCTGATGTCAGTCATTTAACTTCTCAAATGCCAAGGTCAATAGTGACCATGGCATCTATCCACCAATCAGACCCAGATCTTTGAGGTCAAATCAATGGGTTGGCAGCCTGGAGCTTTGTGAAGGCTTCCAGGCCTGTCATAGGCAAGGCTAAACAGGCAGTGTGGAGAATTACAACAGACTGCAATAGTATTCTATTGCAGCCTGTGGTATCAGGGGTTGAATGCAGGTTCAAGTCTCATAAGGGGACTAAAAATTAAAGTAAAGAAAAAAAAAGTTAAGAAAATAAAAAATAAATTGTAAAACTTAAAAGCAATTCCTTTCCCTTGCATATAAAAATACACGATAATCGGCCCTCAGTCCGGAACAGCTCACCTTACTAAATTCCCCCATTACTGCAGAGGAAATACAGTCCACGATCTCCCGACTTCCACAAACATACACAGAGTTCTGGTGTCCCTAGATGAGGTGACTCGAAACCAGAGCGAGGCTGCGGACCCTGCCCTGGTCACTCTTGATGCGGAACAGGCCTTTGATAAGGTTCATTGGGAGTGGCTAGGGCGGGTTCTGGATAGGTTAGGGATAGCGGGTCCTTTTCGGTCCTATATCTCTGGGCTCTACCGGGATCCCCGAGCTAGAATCAGCACAACAGGTTTTCTGTCCGAACCTTTTCGGCTGTTTCGGGGAACGCGCCAGGGCTGCCCGCTTTCCCCCCTTCTTTTTAACTTGGCACTAGAACCCCTAGCCAGGTACCTTCTCTAAAGGGCACCTTATGCGGGCATTAAGGTAGGCAGTACTTCTCTTAAGGCGGCTTTCTTTGCTGACGATATTATATTGTTTACGGAACACTTAGGTAGAGACCTTGAGGGAACCCTGGGTAAAGTTGCCGATTTTGGGAAGCTTTCGGGTTTCAAGTTAAACCTGGCAAAGTGCGCGATTTTACCCTTAAAGGGGGGGGGGGGGGGGAGGCCAGGCTCAAATACTGTTATTTGTGGCATCCCAGTAGCTCGGGATACTATTACATACCTTGGTATCAAAGTAGGTCGTAAAACGGACTCCCTGTACACACTTAACTATGCTCCACTGATCAGTAAGATAGTACAAGAACTTCAAAAGTGGCACAACTTACCCTTGTCCTTGCTAGGACGGATACATCTAGTCAAAATGATGAGTTTTTCGAAACTCTTATATCCGTTACAGACCCTTCCCCTCCTGATCAAACATGTTGATATTTCCAAGCTGTACAAGGCAATAACCCACTTCATTTGGCAGGGTAGGAGGCCCCGGATAGCGATAAAAAAGCTGATGGCCCTCAGGAACAAGGAAGGGTATGAATCTGCCAGACGTCAGACTGTACAACTTGGCATGTCTTTTCCGGCACATAATTGACTGGGTTAGGGGATCCTCTTTTCACTCGGATTTCCTTCTTGAAAAGAATCTCTGTGCCCCGTGGGATCCTTGCACCCTGCTGCACACCGCTATGTCACACCTACCTAAACATCTTCGCTGCTCTGTGGTGTTTAGGCATACCTGGGCTGCTTGGAAAGCACTCAGGAAGCTCCTTGGCCTGAGCCATAGAATTTCCAAATACCTGGAGTTATGGCACCATCCCGAGTTCACGTTAGGGAGAACTAACATCCTTTTTAGGGAATGGAGGGCTAAGGGGATTATAACGGCTCATCATATGATGCATTCGGAAGAGGGTCGGTGGTTGTCACTATCAGTAGTCGAGAAGTATAATTTGAACTCATTCCAGTCATTTCAACACGCTCAGGTCCAGAATTTCCTGAAATCTAGACTACTTAATGTGGTCAACGAAGCTAAACCTAATAAATTTGACAAGATTCTATCCAGGAACTCAGGCCCGGAATCAGTCTCATCTTTGTACTTTCACATTAGAGAGTTTGTAGTAGATGGGGTTTCGCTCCAAGCTTTTCATAAATGGGGCAGGATCTTAGGGGACCAAGAAGCGGGGGAGAAATTACTGAGGGGGTGGTGCTCCGTGAGAAATGCCATTTTAAATTAATCTTGGCGTGACACACACTTTAGAATACTACATAATGCAATTTACGCTTTCGATCTTTCACGCACGCCGGAAAAGCCTGACAGAATTAGCAGCTGCCCCAAATGCTCAGCCCCCTCCACGGACCTGTTTCATGGGCTGTGGTCCTGCCCACACTCAGCTGAATTATGGGGGAGGATAGCACAGTTCATCAGAACTTTGTGGAAACGGGATATCCCACTGTCCCCTTTGACATACTTGTTTCACTATTGGGAGGGCTCGGGCTCCGAGAACCGAGAGGAGCGGAATTTGCCTGTCCTCTTCCATGCGTTCTGTATGGTGACCAAACGTGCTTTATTACGGAGTTGGCTGCAGCCGCACGCCCCTACTGGGGAAACCATTTTACTGGATCTGAAAGCCTTGTTGTCTCTGGAGCGCAGGGAAGCGGAGAGGTATAAGGAGCGCAGTGTTAAAAAGACCTTTGTGAAATGGCGCAATTTTCTTCTTCACTTCCTCTCCCGGGAGGACCTGGACAGAGTAATTAGACCCTTTTCACTGACCCAGTGGTATCTAACAGAACAATTGAAATCTCGTTAGGTAGGTTACAGCTGCGTACATGATCCAGACCTATTGGGCTGGGACTTGCCAAGTCATCGGGGTATCTTCTTTTCTTTTCTGACTCATGTATCGGGTAAATTATCTCTTAAGGCATAGTAGGCAGAATGTTATCTGTTTTGCAGAATATTTTGTTTGTATTGGCAGGTGTTTACTGCTGTTTCGATGTTATGTGATGACATCTATGTGTTGCTACCCATGTAAAACATCAACCTTTTGTCTTTACACGTGGATGTATGTAAAATCTTTTAAATTAAATAAAAATTTTGTTTAAAAAAATGATAATAATACACGATAACAAATTAACATAATTAGTATAAATGTCCAACCTATTAAATTATGTAAGTATGGTAAACGCCATAATAGAAAACAAATATAAATTGCTGAATTGCCATTTTTTGGTCACTTACCCGAAAATCATTGATTAACAAGTGATTAAAAAGGTAATGTGTACTCCTAAATTCTACTAATACAGTCTACAGCTCACCCTGCAAAAACAAATCCCCACAGAGCTCTGTAGGTAGAAATCTAAAAATGCTATAGGTTCCAGAATATGGCAATTCAAAGAAATATGTTTTAAAGATTTTTATTTTTTAAAAGTAGTTAAGCATTACTATAATATATATATAAAACTATAATACTATATAAATTTGATATCACCACAATTGTACTTACCCACAGAATAAGGTCATCATTAGCAAATAGGGAACACCATGAAAACAGAATTCAAATATAGTGGATTTGTTTTGCAGTTTTACCGCACAAAATTAATTTTTTTTGTTTTATTTTCCAGCAAGATATTGTAAATTAAATGGTGGAATTAAAAATACTACTTGGTCAGCAAAAACAAACCTTAATGGCTTTTTGAACAGAAAGGTAAAGACATTATTGCTCTTGGAAAGCAGGGAGAAAAGAAACCAAAACCTAACATTGGGACCCGCATTGATCACGAGAACATGGAATCACCGTATCCCAGCAGGTCCCCCAAAATGAACAGAGCGAGAGGTTGAGCATGCGCACTTCATTCATCTCTACGGGAGTTACAGGGATTGCTGAATACAGCACTCTTTCTGAGCTCAAGATGACCTATTGGGCTATTATCAGTGATTGATAGCATTCTCTGCTAAAGGTCCCTTTACACGGGACGATGTTACAGCAGATTGTCAGGAAGGAAGCGTTCATTCCTGACAATCTGCTGCTTACTCGTGGAGGAGACCACTTCATTTACATACAGCGATCTCCTCCAGAGTATGGGAAGGAGCAATCGCTAATGCCATCTCTCTTCCCCATAAGGACTCGTTTCCCGACAGCAGATCTTGTTTACACAGCACAATCTGCTGTCGGCAAACAAGGATTTTAGCCCGTTCATGGGGTAATCGGCAGTACATTTACACCAAGAATTGCATAGATCATCGCTAACGATCGTTCATAGTAATGCTCGTTAGCGATGATCTATTCAATTCTTGGCATGTGTATACAGAGATACCTGTCAGTCAGTGGCTCTAACTTTTTTTATTTGTTGGGCTATCATAACATTTTAGATATTTTTCGTGACATATGGGACTGTTTATTTATATGTTTTTAGAGAAATGTTTTTTTCGATAAGTTACAAAAAAAATGAATTTTTTTTTTCAAATTTGTTATTTATTCATTAACCCCTTAAGGACACGGCCCTATTTTACCTTAAGGACCAGGCCATTTTTTCAAAATCTGACCAGTGTCACTTTATGTGGTGATAACTTTAAAACGCTTTTTCTTATTTAGGCCATTCTGAGACTGTTTTTTCGTCACTTATTGTACTTCATGTATGAAAAAAAATACCAAATTTACCAAAAATTCTGAAAAATTTGCAATTTTCCAAGTTTCAATTTCTCTACTCCTATAATACATAGTAATACCGCCAAAAAAAGTTATTGATTTACATTCCCCATATGTCTACTTCATGTATTTATCATTTTGGGAATGCCATTTTATTTTTTGGGGACGTTACAAGGCTTAGAAGTTTAGAAGCAAATCTTGAAATTTTTCTGAAATTTTCAAAAACCCACTTTTTAGGGACCAGTTCAGGTCTGAAGTCACTTTGTGAGGCTTACATAATAGAAACCCCCTAAAAATGACCCCATTCTAGAAACTACACCCCTCAAGGTGTCAAAAAACCAGTCCAGCAAAATTTGCCTTCCAAAAACCATATGGCGTTCCCTTCCTTCTGTGCCCTGCCATTTGGCCATACAGCAGTTTACGACCAAATATGGGGTGTTTGTGCAAACAAGAGAATCAGGGCAATAAATATTGAGTTTTTTTTGGCTGTTAACCCTTGCTTTGTTACTGGAAAAATGGAAAATTTGCAAAAAAATAGCTGTTTTGGGACCGTTTTGTATTTTTTGTTATTTACATCGTTGAACTGACAGGTTAGATTGTGTGCTATTTCTATAGAGCAGGTTGTTATGGACGCAACAATACCAAATATGACTACTTTTTGGGGGGTTTTGTTTCAGTTTTACATAATAAAGCATTTTTTAATTAAAAATTTTTTTAGTGTCTCCACATTCCGAAAGCCATATTTTTTTTTTTTTTTTTTTGGGCGACTGTCTTATGTAGAAGCTAATTTTTGGCGGGATGAGATGGCGGTTTGATTGGCACTATCTTGGGGTGCATATGACATTTTGGTCGCTTGCTATTACACTTTTTGTGATGTAAGGTGACAAAAATGGCTTTTGACACTGTATTTATTTTTATTTTTTTGCTGTGTTCAGCTGAGGGGTTAGGTCATGTGTTATTTTTATAGAGCAGGTTGTGATGGACGCGGCGGTACTTAATATGTATACTTTTTATTTATTTATATAAGTTTTACACAATAATATTTTTTTAAACAAAAAAAAATCATGTTTTAGTGTCTCCATAGTTTGAGAGCCATATTTATTTATTTTTTTGGGCGATTGTCCTATGTAGAGGCTAATTTTTTGCGGGATGAGATGGCGGTTTGAATGATACTATCTTGGGGTGCATATGACTTTTTGATTGCTTGCTATTACACTTTTTGTGATATAAGGTGACCAAAAAATGGCTTTTTTGACAAGGTTTTTATTTTTTATGTTTATGACGTTCACCTGAGCGGTTAGGTCATGTTATATTTTTATAGAGCAGGTCCTTACGGACGCGGCGATACATAATATGTATACCTTTTTTTATTTATTTTGGTTTTACACAATAATATCCTTTTTGAAAAAAAAAAAAAAAACATGATTTAGTGTCTCCATAGTCTGAGAGCCATATATTTTTCAGTTTTTAGGCAATTGTCTCAGGTTGGGTATAATTTTTGCAGGATGAGGTGACGGTTAGATTGGCACTATTTGGGGGGGGTCATATGACTTTTTGATCGCTTGCTATTACACTTTTTGTGATGTAAGGTTACAAAAAAATGGCTTTTTGACAAAGTTTTTATTAAATTTTTTTTACAGTGTTTACTTGAGGGGTTAGGTCATGTGATATTTTTATAGAGAAGATTCTTACGGACGTGGAGATACCCAATATGTCTACTTTTTAGTTTTTTTTTTTTACATTTAACACAAAAAAGCATTTTTGAAACAAAAAAAATCATGTTTTAGTCTGAGAGGCATAGTTTTTTTTATTTTTTGGCCAATTGTTTTAGGTAGGGGCTTATTTTATGCGGGTTGAGATGGCGGTTTGATTGGTACTATTTTGGGAGGCATACGCCTTTTTGATCGCTTTGTATTACACTTTTAGTGATGTAAGGTGCCAAAAAATGGCTTATTTACACCATTTTTTAAAATAAAATATAGTAAAAATATATTTTACTTTACAAAGTCTGAATAGACCTTTAGCAGGTCTATTCAGACTTTCAGTATCATGGAGAGCAGGACGCTTTCAGAAGCGACCATCACCCGCTGCCATAAGAGAGCAGTGGGTGATGGATGGGGAGGGAGGGGGGCTCCCTCCCTCTGCGATCCCATCCTGTCGGGGGGGGCTGCAAAGGCACAGCAGCCCCCCGATGGGAGAGGGAGCTCCCTCCCTGTTAACCCTACCATACCGCGGTCCGTACGGACCGCGGTATAGAAGGGGTTAAACGGCTGGCATCACAGACCGCAGGAATCAGAGATCGCGAAAAGAGCTGCAGACCGCAGGTCTGAGTTGACCTGCGGTTTGCAGCGATCGCCGATACGGGGGGGGGGGGGGGGTCACAGGACCCCCCTGGGCATTGTAACAAGGTACCTGCTGAATGAATTTGTAAACTGACACTGAAATAAATGATAGAAATAGGTTCCCTTAATTATAAGAAAAGTTTTGATATAATATATTGTCTTGAATGAACAGGGCAGCAATGGTGGCAGTTTGGGATGGTATAGGCTTTTTATTTTTACTATTACTTGTATTTTATTTTTACTGATCTGTGTTTATGTTTTTGATACATGATGAGGACATTTACACTTTGTAATTTTCTTATATTGTACTTTTCCCACTGTAATTGGAGCTTCCATGGGAGCAGGGCTCTTCACTCTGGCGAACAAGAGACCACTACCCACTTGACATTCATATGTCCCAAAGCGGACATCTAGAGTCACAAAAGACTTCTTGGCGACATTTACACTTTGTATTTTTTTATATTGTACTTTTACCACTGTAATTGGGGCTTCCATGGGAGCAGGGGCTCTTCACTCTAGAGAACAGGAGACCATCACCCACTCGACATCCATACGTCCCAAGGCTGACATTCCAATCAAAGAGGTTGGCCCATCTGGGACATTGATGGCATATCGCTAGGAAATGCTGTCAAAGTCAGATAGGTGCTGGTCCCACCTTTGGGACTCACACCTTTCTAGAGAAAAGTGCCCCCGAATTGAAGGAGAACACACTGCACATGCACAACATATGTTCTATTCATCACTATGGGAATTCCAAAAACAGCTGATCAAGAACGCTCAGCTATTTTTGGAAGTCCTATAGTGGCGAATGAACAACACACAGTGAAAGCACTGCCACCTCTTCATTCACCTCTATGGGACTGCCAGAAATGGCTGAGCCAGTGCTCGGCTATTTTCGGAAATCCAATCACGATGAATGGAGGATGGTTTCCTATGCGCGGTTGCTCTCTGTTCACTTCGGGGTCCCCTTCTGGAGATAGGAGCAGGTCCCAGACTTGACACCTGCACCTATCTGACATTGATGGTAATATCCTAGCGATATGCCATTGATGTCCCAGATGGTCAAGCCCTTTAACAATGGTTTAGTAAATGAAAAGTGAAATAAGAGCACAAAACAAATTCAGAAGAAATATATTTACAGATTTATTTTGTGTAAAAAAAACGTTAGTGAATTACACAAAGTTACAATTATCATGTTTTCACATTCATGCTTAGAACAAATGTCCAAACCTTTATTTCACTTATTTATGTACATTAAAATCCCTCTTAATAATCACACACAGAAAATAGCATTAGTTTTCACCATAGATAAATTTATATTTCAAATACATACAATACCAATGTAAAAAGGATATTTTTCTCATGTCTATCATTTGCTGTATACCTTAAAAAGCACTTTTTTTTTGTATAGTTTCTTAGCCGTAACAATAAACTGCTGGTTCGTTTAAGTATGAAATTAAATAAAACAATCGACTTAATCACAGTATTTAAAAAAATAATCAAAAGGGTCGCTGTCCAGAATTTAGCACCATGTATATAAATATATATATAGATGTGTTTTATGTCTATAGGAAATTGGTATTTTTATTAAAAAATAATAAAAGGCAAAGAAAACAAGTGGAATAAGTAGCACATATACAGTTTATATCATTATATAGAATTCTCTCCTCTAGGTTATGCCTGCCTGATTAGGTTCCACACCAGATAAAGAACTGGATGGTCTGATCTATAACAATGCCATTCTGAAAACTATATATATATATATATACATATATAAAAGAAATAAAAAATAAAGCTTAACATCACATTTGCTAAAAGCAAGAGGTGTAAACGGCGAACACTAAGTGATAAACATCCCATAGGTACCTGAAATGGAATTACAGATAGAACAACATTTATCCCACATGGATTTACCGATAAAAAGGTCAGAACGCGGGCTCAGCAGTATTTCCGTCTGTACATATGTACAACTGTAAAGTGGGTTATACATCCCTACTGGCTAACAAGCTGCTATATATTGTATTTTTCCAAAGACTGACGCTATTCTAAGAAAAATTGCAATCGCTCAGTGAAGTAGATTGTAAGCTGTGGCTCATTGGAGTATGACGCCTGAGGCAAAACTTGTAAACAAAATGAAGCATATGCAAGAACACGCGACACCACGCATCTCCTCTGCTAATGCACAGAGAATCCCGTTTGCATATATCATGAGTGTATATTTTTTAAGCAGCTGCTGAAAGGAATCTGTACCATAGCACACAGTGATACCCAATATCTGTACCCCATTCCAATCCCAAGATGATGCGTCATTGAAACAGTCAGCGCCGCCAGCGGATTTCAATAAACTACAGCACGCTAAACAAAGAGAGACTACTAGGCACAACCCCAGAATTTACCTGCTGCAGAGACGACATTAACATATGATTGATGCACGATGGCTGGCATCGGTATTTAGTCAATTTAATTAAATGATCAATTATAGGCTTGAACGCACGACAATCACACCTTAAATAGGACCTGTATTTTTATTTATTTTTTTACTCTGCCTTGTCCTGTTTTTCTCTTATTCCTCTTTGAAATGTAAGAATAAACAACTAGATGTTACATTACCATTAGGTGGGGAAAGTATTGAAGTGTCCCTGTACTTTTTATATGTCACCAAGATGTTTCAAAGGTTTTGATCAGTGGGGGTCTGAGTGCTGAGACCCCACCGATCGCTAGAATGAGGAGAAAGCAGCGCACATACAGAGCACTGTGTCTCCTCGCCACAGTAGATGTTCTATGGGTTCATAGACTTTATATTGATACCGTCTCCAGCAACAAGGAGAGAGAGCACTCAGACCACCAAAAATCTGATATGTCACCATGACAGGGACACAGATATCTGACCTGTTCTGATTGGACCTTCAGGCGCAAGTCACATCACATTTGCACGGAAAAAAAAAAAAGTGCAGCATGCAGCACCATTTCTTACGAGAAAGCGATGAAGACCATGATAAAACCTGATGGACCCCATAGTAAGTGACTGGGGTCCATCAGGCCCATTTAGTGTCTGTCGTGTGACTGACCCATTTCAAGGTTTCCTGTGATGGAACAGAAAAATGACGGAGATGAAGATGGATATGGATATCAGAAGAGGGAACAAAAGGTAAATTTCCTAAATTAAAAAAAGAAAATGAAAATATATTTAAATACAATGTGATGAAAAAAAAAAAAAAAAAAAAGATCAGCATAGAGGAGTATGGTAATATAAATGACTCGCTACCTAGTTTTCGGGTCTGACAGATCACCTGTTATCGGAGCGTGTTCTGAGCAGAGCTATCATTTGTTTCCCTGTTACATTTGGCGATGCTTGTAACATGGCTGGGCCCGATAACGTTGACATACAAAGTAGTTAACAATAGTAGATACATCTTTTGTGCGTGCGTATAGTGGCTAGCAAACCTTATCTGACTGTAAACCAGCTGGACAACTAACTCAAGTACAAAATAATAAGGTGGTGACCCTTTACTGTTCGCTTTGTAATGTGTCCATGTTATCTACCTTAACCCCCATAGTTCAAACAAGGAGTGTCATGTAATTTTTCCTAACTGCATGATTTGTAGGCTGAATGTCTATATAAATTATTTGAGAAGGCATCATCATAACTCTTTTGAACCTTCTTCCAATTTACACAGGAGTCAGCGGTCAGCATGCTTCTTCCATTCCTCGAAGACATTCACTTAACTAAACCATGTTGCCTTGCTGGAGCCATAGCAATCCATATACACAAGGGCTATATAAAAGTATACATGTTCATGGATCAGATCCCTTATGCTGCATTTACGTGCAACGAACAAGCACACAATTGTCGCTACTGGCTGCTCATTAGTGGAGGTGAAGCACTGCAGCGATCACCTCCACAGTATGAGGAAGAGCCATGGCTACTGTTATTGCTCGTTTTCATACAGCTGCATTATTTCTGGGGGGCAGAGTGCAGTTAAGACAGCGTGATCTGCTGACCAGAAACGATAATTTAGGTGTCCACATGAACGACGAGCAAGCGTTTTCCTCGTTTATCGGGTGATCTGCAGCATCTTTAAACGGGCAGATTATCCGGAATGAACGTGTATAGGACAGTGTAAACCCGCCTTCTTTTGCACCAGTCTAGTAAGGGTTAAGGTGGCAAAACACGCTATATAGCTGTCAAGCAAATGCTACTTTGGCAGACAGCTATTGCTCCGCCCCCGCCGTCCCATTCATGCCAATTCAGCTGAGCATGCATGTGTTCCCAGCTAGAGGAGGGAAGTAAGCCTATGACACCTCCCTTAAAAACAACATGTCTGACCCACCTATCCCCTAACATTTGTCATCGGGGAAAAGGTAAGACACCACCATACACATTAGATGGTCAGCCGGACCAGTCCTGCAGAAATTGCCGGGTTGAGACGATGGGTATTGCCAGCTTTAGTTCAGCAAGTGTCTGGAAGGAAGGAGGATTGCAGCATTATACAGGAAAGAACTAGAACATGAACTCGAAATAAAGAAAGTGTCTTATTTTCTATTGATCTTGCGTTTACAGCCTGTATTATGCTCTAGAGCTGCATTCATAGTTCTCCTTGTTGTTAATGGAAATAGCTGAAGTTTGTTGTCACACATATCCTTAAAAAAGATAAACTGAAAACTAGTTTCTTCTACGTTAGATTATTATATTTTGTCTGTCATAAAGACTAGGCCTCAAGACTGCAAATCACTGGCTCTGTGCAGACACTGAGATTTCAGTTCCCACAGGTGATCATACACATTAGTTATAAGCTGGTTGATGGCTGAACAGAAGTTGAACAAACGATTATCTGATGAACGATTGTTTTGCAGACACAACCATTGGCTTTTACAATCAAACAAGCTAATGACATGTTCAATGAAAGCAGCCGATGGGTGAAAGATCTTTCTGAGAACGTTCTTTCAAAGAAAGATCTTTTGTCCAGAAAGGATCTTTTTCTGAATGAAAAATCTTTTCGCCCCACTATCAGATGAAAAATTTCAGACTCTTCTGACTTCTTTTCAGACGACAATGGTCTATGGACCATTGGCTTAAACAATCGTTCATTGTTAAATTTCACATGAGAAAAATCATTTTGGTTGAAAAAACGAATGTATATGGCCACCTTAAAGGCTATGTACACCTTTTGGGGTAATTGTTTATTATTGCATTGTACTCCTATTGAGCAAAAAATTATAATTGGTCTTAAGTAAAAATTTGGAGCCCTATTCTCTGTACAGGGCTGAAATTCACTAGTAGCAGGATCTGAATTTTCTCTCAGCTCCATCAGCCAGCTTACATGAGGGGCTCCTTATCTTTGACCCTATAAAACACCAATTATAGCTCAATTTGTATCTTACTGATAAGAAGGTGGCTTAAATAAAGGTTTATAACCTTTTAGTAATTTAGAGATCAGGTTTATTACAGGGATCAGCAACCTTCGGCACTCCAGCTGATGTGAAGCTACAACTCCCAGCATTACTCTGCAGCTATTGCAATTCCCATAGAAGTGAAAGGAGGATTCTGGGAGTTGTAGTCTCAGAAAAGCTGGAGTGCCAGAGGTTACTGATCCCTGGTTTATTAGATGACAAGCACGAAATGAGATAGTAAAAAGTAGGATTCACACAGTTAGAAAAACAGTTAACCCTCTGTGACAGAACGGCTTAATGTTTTTAATAAAGGCCAACTGAAAAAAGAATTTTTACCGCAAAATGAGTAAAATGCAATCATAAAAAAATTGCCCCTGAAGGTGTACATTGACTTTAAAGGCCCCCCATACACATCAATGTGTTTTCAGTTGCACCCACTGAGTTCAGCCAATAGTTAAAAATGTGTGGGCAGCTCCTGACTCCCCCCCGATAGATGATTTTGGGTGAAAGAAGGATTGGGCGAAATTGATATTTTTGTCAGATACTTTTGTTCTCCTAGGAAATAAGCCGGCGCTAGAATTATCTGGCAGCGGATTTCTCTCCTCTCCCTATTGAATATACATGCACGTTTGGCCGAGCTGAAAGCGTACATAGACGGAGGAGCTGGAAGGGAGTCAGGAACGATTGTTTGGCCAACAGCTATTGAATGTGTATGGGCGCCCTTAGGGCCCCTTTACACTGCCTGATGTGCGTTTGTATGAATTAACATTAGCGATAATCTGCCAGTGTAAAGGCGCCGCTGATTACAGAGTGAACAAGAGAAACGATCATTCATTGCGTAACAGGATCTATGGTGCGGACACCTAAATCATTGCTTGCGGTTTAGATCGTCTGTCTAAACCACAGTTTGCCGCTGAAAACCAATGATTCTGTATGGGGACAAGCAATGGCACTGGCAGTATCTCCTCCCCATACTGTGGAGGAGATCACTGCATTTAAAAGCAGCGGTCTCCTTTACTGATGAGTAGGAAGCTTCCTTCCTGACAATTGTCAGCCTCATCTGTCACTTTAAAGGGACCTTTAGTCTTGTGTTTGCAGCTCTGGGTCATAATACATAAACTGTGTAAGATTAGTAATGCAGTGTTTTTACAACTTTTATGTAGATTCATTCTATATGTAAACTAAACTAGTGTTCAGAGTTCATTAAAAAAAAGTCAAACTTTATACTGCTGTTTAAAGGTTGGTATAAATCACCAATGGGTTCATTTATTTACGTAAGGTATATATTCTAAGTCACACGGCATAGGCAGAATATTACACTTTTTACATACAAAACCAATGAATGACACTGTTGTGCTCAAAGTTCCCGACCTCCTACTCTTACATACGCCTTCCCAGCGCTCGTGCAGATTATTGCTACAAGTTCAAATATTCAACATTAAAAAAAATTATAATAATAATAAAAATTCCTGAGAATAAAGAACATCATTGAGTAAGCTGTGGGGGTTCATCATCAAAGATGTTGTTTGTATATTGATGTGCTACTAGGGGTATTCTTTGTTTATGCAAATATTAGCAATATTTTACAAATATTTACAATAATTATCTACAATGCCAGCTAATTGTAAAGGGAGTAGAATAGAAATATTCTAGTTTAGGTTACAAAAAAATATATTTTTTTTTAAATAACTGGGATTTCTGAAATAGTTGTTTACCATTCGGAATAATTCATACTGTACTGATTTAAGGTACATGGTGATAACTCGCTCAGGTCTGTAGCGCTAAATTAAGAGTGTTCTTTTTCAGACCTGGTCCAGGAATCATAAAAAAATCGGATCACTAAACAGTCAGTCCTTTTCAACCATAATCTCCGATAATAAGTCAGTGTGAGAAGGCCGCTGTACATATAAGCCATTAAAAGGCAATCTGTACATAGCTTGCTGTGTAAGGGGAAAAAAACAGTGTGAGGGTTTTACCTAGTCACTTTTGTATTGGCCTTCTGAACATGTTTTAAGTGGAGGACAACACCACAAAAAACTCGGAAAAAGAGGGTATTTTTAAAACTGGATTGTATATATAAAATATAGTGCAGGCATATTGTTATCAGAGAAAAATAAGGCCAGCACTCGCTCCAATTTGCACGCTGCACGGGAAAGGAGCAACCTCCAACGAACAGTAGAACAACAAGTCCCAGCAGCTGTGTCTTTTGCAAGTAGGTTTCTTTTATTTCATTCCAGAAAATGTCCTATAACCAGGACGCGTTTTGGTATACAAGCCTTTCTCAACAACCTGTTGAGAAAGGCTTGTATGCCGAAACGCGTCCTGGTTATAAGACATTTTCTGAAATGAAATAAAAGAAACCTACTTGCAAAAGACACAGCTGCTGTGACTTGTTGTTCTACAACCATATTGTTAGGTTGACAGTCAGTTAGCTTTCCTGACTCCCTTCCCCCCCATACACATGCCTGTTTGGTCAGGTCAAGCATTCATGTGTTCTAAATAGAGAGACAGTACTTCCAAACTCCCAACGTTGGCGGCTTATGTCCCCTGAAAACAAAAAGATCAGGCTTGTTGAAATCCAACAGCGCGATCCCTCCTCCTCCTTCCCCACCGTCAAAAGAAAATTCGGGGTCCTCTATACACATTAGAAGGTTGTCCGGCTTTACACTTCTATCCGTTTGCAACATACAGGTGCAAAATGAAGAATGCAAGTTAATGGGGTGGTCCAAGATTAGGAAAAAAATGGGGATGAAGACACAGTCTATGAACAAAAGTGGCGCTGTGTTAGGATAAAAAAGTGGCCCCTTTTATAATCCTAGACAAGTCCATTGCTTGTTTCAGGTGGCTATACACATGAGGTAGCTGATGGCTAAGGGCTGTATTACACTGCCTGATGTTTGGCAGCGCAAGTGCCGATGGAGCTCTTTTCACTGGCTTGATTACACAGGCCCATGCAAATTGAATGTGGGAGGAATGATCGCAGTCGTTTTCTCCCTCACTCGTTTCTCATCCTGATCAACGATGCCCATCAGCTGACAAACAAGTGTTTGCTCATTCATCGGCTGATCGATTATACAGGCCAATAATGGGGAATGGGCATTCCTATGAACGCTAGCTCCCAATAATTGGCCCGATAATCATGCAGTCTAACAGGGCCCTATCGCTTGTTCAGCTGACAGCTATTATTCCCAAGCCCACCATAAAAATGCATGCTCGACAAGTCCGTTTCAATAAGGACAAGACAATAATGCACTTCCAGACACCTGCCTTATCTCTTGCAGGATTAAATGTGTTGAAATCCACTTTCCCCTAACATCTACAGGACACCTCCCCCCCACATATTACATTACAGGTCGATCAAAGTGAAATCGACAGGTGTAGATGACTTTTATCCCCTGTGTATGGCCAGCTTTACGCCAGGATTTATGCATAGTGCGACCTAGGCAAAAAAAAAGAACAGATCTCCGTGGGAGGGACAAAGGAAAACTTTTTTTTTTGTCTTACTACCTCATCCTGGTGGAATCCATTTATGTTTTTGGTATCCAAAGAAACAAAACAGGAAAGGAATAGAGGCGTAGAACGCAAATAAAGGAATGGCAAAATATTAGCTCCTAATCAAGAATTCTGCGTAAGAACTGAAGAGCTCCATCCTATCTAATATCTATGGTAAGTGACTAGTGAATAAAAACAAGTATTGTTTGAAGAGTGGAACATAGATTCTTTTAATATAGAATTTCAAAGATAAGCTTTGCCATATTAACCACATCTTGCATTTTTATTGTTCACAATTATATATTTACATTGCATTCGGGTATGATAATCCAGATATATAATGTATTTTAGCAAAATTGTTTTTGAATTAGTTTTTTTTTTTTTTTTAGAAAAATAGAAACCAGCTTCTATAGTTTTATAACCTTCTACATATATATTTCTATTTTCACAATGCATCAGCGATATCCTTAGAGTACAGATGTGATATAGGTAAACCAATGGATTGTCTCTGCCTTGTCTAATAAAGAATTCACTGGTTAACAATAGGACAAATATTTGACCAAACAACAGGAATACGAGAAGGCTGAAAAGTTTATATTACGCCTAGGAAACCATTCACACTTCACTTGCTAGAAATCGACACGTTCCAGTGTGCCACGGCAGCAGTGGGTTCCAAAATATTTGGGCAGGCACAAGAGGTCTTAGTTTTAGATGGTGGTATCAGTGGTATGATGCCATCATCTTAAAGGGGTTGTCTGAGTGTTTAATACTGGTGACCAATTCTCAGGATAGGTCATCAGTATCTGATCGACTCCTCGCACCACCGCCGATCAGCTGTCTGAAAAGTTCTTGGCACTTCATTGAGGCTGGTGATGTCAAGTTCACTGGTCAAATTGCCTAGGCTACTGGGCTACACTGCAATACCAAGCAATGCCACTATCCAATGGATAGCGCTGTGCTTGGCAAGCTGAGAGGAGGCTGTGGCGCTCACCAGAGTGCAGTAGCCTCTTCAACCAGCCAATCGGTGAAAGACCCGGGTGTCGGACCTCCACCTGAGGATAGGTCATCAGTGTTATACACTCAGAAAACCCCTTTAAATGCAAAAGACACTTTTAAGTGAAAGAAATTTCACTTGAAACTTTAGCAACCGTAACCTGATATTCCTAATGTTGGTCAGCAATATACCGTAGATCACTACAAAAACTTGGGGAAAAAAAAAAAAGACACAAACACTATCCAGCATTACAAAGATACAAACAGTATAAAATGTCACTTCTAATTCATGAGTGTCAAGCATTTTCTTGAAAATTTCTCTTACTTGCAACCTACATTGTTTCATGTCTATACAAATCAATGAGCTTTACTGAAGTGGAAAAAGTTGCATGATGAACCACACACCAGCCATCTTATGTGCTCCAGGCCTTACGCCCAGTAACATTTTTGTCTTGTCAGCAGGCTCTCTACTTTACTACTGTTCTATGTACAGGGAATTATGTCCGGCATGCAAAGTTGTTTTGGAGCTCATTGGAGCAGACTGCTAACTCTGCAGGCAACTGCTTAGTCCGCAGGGACCAGAAGAGTACTGACTGGAACTGTACTAGGCACTACGTGGTTTGTGCCCAAAACAGGATTTCCTACCTCTGGTTGTGCTACTTGGGTTGAATGCCTATTACAGTTACACCTAAAGGGGTTAGGTTAGCCCATATCGCATCAAACAGGTACGGGTCCCACTCCTATGTCTGGAACCGGGTCCCTTAAGTGAAAAAGAGCACGCTTGGCTCCATAGTGGTGAATGGACAGCGTTCCGATCAAGTGTGGCTGCCTGTCCATTCACAACTATGGAACTGCCGGAAATAGCCGAGCCAGCACTTGGTTATTTTCCAAGCTCCTGTAGAGGTTAACGCAGGGAGGTCGTGCATGTGGGGCTGCTCACTCTTCGCTTCGGGGGTTCCTGTCTGGAGATAAGACCTGGCCCCAAAGGTGGGACCCACACCTATCTGACATTGATCAACCCCTTTAATCTAAGGGAGCATCTTCACTATTGGTCCTTGCTATCCGCCCCGGCAAAAGTTTAACTTTTTCCCAGGACAATGTTCCTGACTTTTTTTTCACTTTGTATACAGGACGTAAGACCCTGTACACTAAGAAAATATAACGTTAAGGGACCAACTAACAGGAACCCTATAAAGTCAATATTTCAGCTGCCATATATTTCAGTGCAAATTGAACTGCGAAGGAAAAAAATAATAAAAAGATCAAATTTCTATAGAAAAAAAATAATGCCACATCAATTATTTTTTTTTGCAGATAATAAATGTGCAGGCGTACTCTGAATAATTATTGCTTATTCTGCCTTAATCACAAAATGATTCCCTATCAGTGGAGGTATTGAATATAATAAGGCCCAGTCAAGGCTTAATAAGCAATACTTGTAGTCAATACTGTACTTAAAGAGGTTCTAATGTCTAAACAACTGGAAACCGGAAACTTTTATATTGTGGAGTATCCTAAAGTATGTTTTTCCCGTTCACACCTATCTTTGTAGTTGATTTCCTAAAGGTCATCAAAAGGGGGACCATAGAAAAGGAATACAGAAAGGAGCTACTGGAGGCTATTTAGGAATCATTTCTTAGCTGCACTTTGCTTAAGCAACATCGTGAAATATTTAGGCTGTTGCTTAATAATAAAATGTGCAGCCTATGGGTGATAACACATAATCTACATGATGTTAGGCCGGTTCAGCATTGGATTCTGAAGCTTCTTTTTTTAAAGGGTAGCTGAGTTTTCATAAAAATACAAATAAAAACAATCCCCAAATATAGTCTCAGACAGTAAGTGCAGCTTATCTTTAAATGAGATGGGTCAGTCTCTCAAATCCAAAGAAATAGAAAATAGGACCACGCAACTCCACTAAAGTGTATTTAAACCACACTGGAAATGGATAAAAAATGTCTCACTTGCAGATTGAAGCAACCTCTATTGGTATACTCTCAGTGTAAACAGGGCTCTCCACTGCTTCTCCTACCTTCTGGTACAGCTCCATGCTCCACGCTCCCTATATTACAGTGGAGTACCGCAGTGGCAATAAGCATCTTACATGCTTTTATTGTACGCGCAGAAGTAAAGGTAAAAACAGTCCGACTCGAGTTTCACACTGCAGCTTCTCATGTCTCATACAGACATATCAAAAAATGTTGATTGGTGGGGATCTGAGTGCTGAGACCCCCACTAATCTCTAGAACAAGGAGAGAAAAGCACTTGCATATCATGCCCTTACTGCAGAAAAAGAAGCAAGATGGACTCAACAGAAAGTCTAGAGGCCTGTCTCGTTCCCGTCCCCTGCAATGAGGGAAGAGAGCTCCTCTTCTCCTCATTCTAGCAATCGGTGGGGGTCTCAATCAAACCCTCACCAATCAAAACGTCTGATATGTCTCTGTGACATAGTAAAAGTTTTATGAATACTCAGTGACCCTTTAAGGCTCTCATACGAAAGAAAATTAAAGGGACTAGCAAGGAACTTAGCATTCACCAGGAGGAGACCTCCTTTAAGAAGTTAGTACAGAATCTACTGCCTACAGCCTCCCGCCCCTCCTCACCCAGGCTGTGAGAGCTGGTCGGACTTCCAGTGACAGTGGAGCTGGTATGCTGTATCTCTTTTGAAAGTAAATGGGACATATCGTAGCAGGGTAAGACGGTGAACTATGGTATTTTTGAAATTTGAGCTTGAGAAACAGGATAACCCGCTGTGGTAATCTGTTTCTGTGCCTCCTATTCAATTTCAAGAGGAGTTGCAGAAAAATCGGAGCGTAGTGACCATGGTTGGTTCAGTAAAACTGTCCACTTCTCACAGCCTAGTTGAGATGCCCAGCGGGTCGGAGTCAGGGCATCCCCATTTTAGAAGTTCTTTTTTATGCCCATTTTGTTATAAGGTGTCCATTTTCATACTGGATAGAAGACTGAGGCATGTTACACTATTCGAGAACCAACAGAAACCTGAGAGAATAGTACTGATGCATCAGCAGGTCTTCATTCCAAACAGGACAACCCATTTATCTACGCTCAAGCTTTAATTTTTCAGGTTTTGAGTAGAACGTGACATTTGTGGATTTGCGGTTTTATAAAATATAATTTTAGGGCAAAGTACAATATTATCTTCCCATCTAAATATTTCATTTGAAGATGAAATACAGTGATCCCTCAAGATGGCAATGGCCTCAGGATACAATATTTTCAACATACAACGGTCTTTTCTGACCCATCGTAAGTTGAAACTAGACTCAACAGTTGCTAGTTAGCAGCTATTCCTGGCTGTTATATGTAAGGGCTTGTTTTATCTGTCTTAGTTATCTGCTTATTTTCTTAAAACTTCATTTTCTCTTATCTTGGATGACATTTTAGGGCTTTGGAACGGATTACTCAAGTCACAATGGTTTCGAAATACAACAGTCGCCCTGGAACCAATTGATATTGTAACTTGAGGGACCACTGCATATGAACGTGACTATAAAAGCGTTTTGAGTAAATTTAAGGCCCCATTCACACGTCCGTAGTGTGTTCCGGATCTGCAACACACCTTGCCGCCAGCCCCATAGAGATGCCTATACTTGTCCGGAAATGTGGGCAAGAATAGGACATGCTCTATATTATTGCGGAGCCGCCGCCGGAAGATCGGCGACGCGCTCCACAAATGCGGATGCAGAGTGCACAGTGTGTGCTCTCCGCATCCATCAAGTCCCCATTCTCAGGTCACAGTAAAAATGAAAGTAAAGATGACACCACGCGGCATGAGGCTATTCATTTATCGCAGTTCTTATATTTCATATGGTCTTCATAAAACCATGATCCTAATTTCTTTAAAATTTCTCAGTTCTCAGAATATATTTCACAGTCTTTCCCTTCAAAATTTCAGATCTTCTGGGTGGTTCATGTATCTTTAAATAAAAAACCATGTCGCTTCCCAAGGTGAGAAATCATCTACCAAGCTTAGGACTACAATATAAGGGGTTCCTGACCTTTGCCATTTCTACGCACAAGAATGATGTTTACTATGAGGTTGCATCCTAAAGATGTTTATCTGCATCTCTATATTAAAGGGGTCGGCCCATCTGGGACATTGATGGCACAAAACTGGGATAAGCCATTAAAGTCATATAGGCGCAAGTCCCACTCCTATCTCTAGAATGGAAACCCTGACGGAAACCCTAGGCTATTTTTAGGGTTCCCATAGTGTTGACCGGAGGGTGGCCACGCATGTGCAGCTGCTCTCTTCACTCTGGGGGCCCTGTTCTGGAGATAGGAGCAGGTCACAGATGTGGAACCCACCTAACAATGATGGCATATCCTAGTGATATGCCATCTATATTCCAGATAGGCCAACCCCTTTAACTATGCCAGTACAAGTATAGTATCATAACCTTCACAAGATCATTTACAGTTGGTCAGTACAAGCTGTCAAGGTAAATTGAAGTATGGAGAGGACATTTTGTGACACGCTATTGAAACAACACAATAATTACACAGTATAAAGTGTAATTTATTAATTGATATCTCTGCTCTTTTTATGCTTAGGAGTCCAGTGGGCGGTCTTAATACGTTATTTTCCCCCACAAAACTATGTGTTCATTGTCTTAGCTCCTCCTGCGCTACAACACTTTCTGCATAGCATCTGCAAGATGACGGGTTCTTTTTACCTTTGACATTACTATAACTCCTTTCGCCACAGTACTGGTATATTAATCAAGGATGCCTACACATTACAAGAGGATGCTTTCTTTTTCTTAAAGGGGTTCTGCACTTTGTTTAAACTAATGATCTATCCTCTGGATAGATCATCAGCATCTGAACGGCAGGAGTCCGACACCCGGGACCCCCGCGATCAGCTGTTTGAGAAGGCAGCGGTGTTCCTGGAGCGCCGCGGCCATCTCACAGTTTACTGCCGGCCCAGTGACGTCACGACTAGTATCAGCTGGCCTGGGCGCGGCTAAGCTCTGTTCACCTTAATGGAGCTTAGCCTTGTCCAGGCCAATTGATACAAGTCGTGACGTCACTGGGCCGGTGGTAAACAGTGAAAAGGCCGCGGCGCTCCCGGTGCACCGCTGCCTTCTCAAACAGCTGATTGGCGGGGGTCCCAGGTGTTGGACACCTGCTGATCAGATGCTGATGATCTATCCAGAGGATAGATCATCAGTTTAAACAAAGTGCAGAACCCCTTTAAATGTAAAGTCTCAAAGTGACAAATCTTTCCAACTACACAAAAAGAATCAGTGATTAAGGTGTATTAAAGGGGTTGTGTCATAAACTACTTTTCACTCTAAAGTTGATTTTCATTAATTACTCTGGCTCCCATTCCTCCTAGGGTTTTTCCCCCAAAATTTTCTCTTATCCCCCATGCTTGAATCCTACTCCCTGGTTTGTCATGTGTCCTTAGGGCAGTAAGATGGTTCCTGACATCAGCAGATCATGTGACATTAACCACCCCCCTTGTTCTTAAAAATGCATGTCCTACATTACAAGGCTCCAATGCAGGACGTAACGTACTGCAATTTATTACCAAAACAGATTTGCCACAGGGTGAAATGGTCAGACAATAGCTTTAGAATAAGGCAGTTTTGATAAAAGGTGGTATCTGGGGAAAAGTGATGTAACAGCGATATCTGTTAGGCAGCACACATTTATACTAGTGGCACAACCCCTTTAAATTGAATTTGTCTGCAGATTTGTGCCTACGAAACTGACTGACCTGTTGAATATGTGCACTTGGCAGCTGAAGGCCTCTGTGTTGGTCCCATGTTCATATGTGGCCACATTGCTGAGAAAAATGAAGTTGTAATATATGCAAATGAGCCTCTAGGAGCAACGGGGGCGTTACTGTTACACCTAGAGGCTCTGCTTTCTCTGCAACTGCTGCATCCTCTGCACTTTGATTGACAGGGCCGGGTGTGATGATAGTTTTAAAGCCTGGCCATGTCAATCAAAGTACAGAGGGTGCGACAGCTGCAGAGAGAGCAGAACCTCTAGGTGTAATGGTAACGCCCCCGTTGCTCCTAGAGGCTCATTTGCATATATTATAACATCATCTTTCTCAGCAGTGCGGGCACATATGAACATGGAACCAACACAGATGTCTTCAGCTGCCAAGTGCACATGTAACAGGTCAGCCAGTGTCATAGGTACAAATCTGCTGACAGACACCCTTTAAGGATATCTGCACTATAGGTATAAGAATGGACGCCTACACGGAACTTCTAGGTCCAGAAAGGGAAAAAAGCTTGTAGTTTTTAATTTTATATGGAGAGCAAGTTTAATTATACTTCTAGTGAGAAGTTTCCTTCGTTGATATATTAGGGGACTGTATGTCCTAATATACTTGGTGTCCAGAGCTAGAGCGCAGAACTTGCGCAGAACTATGCATTTCCGTAATATATGAACCTGGATGCTTCCACAATGAAGGAATATTTTGCAACCTTTCCATACAGGAAAACTATGAAGTAAGCTGGATAAGAAATGGCATTCTATAACACAAAAATCTAATAAAACATGCACAGTTTTACAATGTAGTGATACTGATGGAGACAAAGTAAGGCACATGGACCTGTACCTGGCACAATGACTTTGTTCATGCAGTTTCACCTCAACCTTCACTAAAGTGGTTATCCACTGTCAAGTGCTTTGAGTTATTGGTTTCTAGACCTCGTCCTCACTTTGCAATACCCGGCACTACATTCTCTGTACATTAAAGGGGTTTTCCAGGATTTTACTCCTCTGGATAGGTCATCAGTATCTGATGTGTGGGGGAGTCCAACACCCGGGACCCCCATCAGCTGTTTGAGAAGGCAATGGCGCTCTGGAGCCTTCTTAAAGTGAATGAGGCTGAGCACAATACCAAAGCACAGCCGCTATACAATGTACGGGGCTGTGCTTGGCGAGCGCAGAGAAGGCCGCGGTGCTCACAGGAGCCCTGCTGCCGTTTCAAACAGCTGATCGGCGGGGGTCCCGGGTGTCGACACCCCCACCTATCCTGAGGATAGGTCATCAGTCGGAAAATCCTGGAAGACACCTTTAAGGCTATGGTCACTCATGTCACCTTATAACATTTTGTTCTTTTGGGATCTGAAATTCTGATTCATTTCTTATCAGATCTTTCTAGGGGTTGGTTTATCTGATTCAGAGCTCCACAACGCACAGTCAGAGATGGAAAGAGGTTGCCCATCCGATGAAAATGTTTTAAAACCGGCTCGGGTTGGTGTAAAATAATAATATAAGTGTACGCACCTTATCAATCCCTGGTCGCTCCCATTCCTAGGTCCTTCTTGACACACAGGGAATGACCGCTTAGCCAATCGTTGGCCACAGTAGTGACCCGATTCATCCAGAGATTGGTTAAGTGGTTATTTTTTCTGTGGAGAAGAACCAGGAAGCAGAGTCCAGCAGAAGCGCTGGAACGGGAGGTGTAAGTGAGATTACTATCACTTATTTTATTATTTTGTACAGATTTGAGCCGGATTTAAAACATTGAATCGGCTGGACACCACTTTATACATGATAGAACTTTTGGTTGCCTGCAGCTGCCACTAGGTAGAGCCGATAAGCTTACTGTTTATACAGGGAACTATACAGAGGCTAATCTAGGGCTTAGTAATATGTCTACGTATCAGAAAAAGTAAGCTCCAACCGATATAAAGATATGTTAAAAAATTAATCAGCACAGACGTTTGCTCTCTTTTGACCGTGTGCCATGGTGGATGTTCACGTTAAGGAGGACCTGTCATCTCTCCTTACCTGTCTGTTTTAGTAAATAGTTGTTTCCCCCCTCATTGCTCATAGTCCTGTCCTGGGACATTCCTCTGTGATACCTCGTAAAATTGCATAAATAAATTGACAACTGGGTGTTGTAAGTGGGCGGTGTGACCCTACACAGTCTGACGCTGTCCACTCATTGCTGACAGTGTAAGGGCGCCTTCACACGTGGCAGAAAATACACAGAACGAAGCCTTCCCCCCTGTTACCCTATGGGGTTGAAAAAGTGTCAATTCCTGCGCCCTGTGTCCCTCTGCAGAATGACATACAAAATAATGACGTGTTGCGCCTTTACTGAAGCAGAATGTCTCCATTTATTTCAATGGGAGATCCGTAACTGGTATTTTTACGCCATGTGTGAAGTCACTCTAAGGGTCCATTCACACATCTGTAGTGTATTACGGATCCGCAATACACTGGGCCGGCACCCCTATAGAAATGCCTATTCTTGTCCGCTATTGCGGACAAGAATAGGGCATGTTATATTTTTTTCGGGAGCAGCGGACCGGAAATGCGGATGCGGACAGCACAATGTGTGTTGTCCACATCCTTTCCTCCCTATTGAGAATAAATGGGTCCGCACCCACTCTGCAGAATTGTGGAACAGGTGCGGACCCATTCTACGGACGTGTAAATGGACCCTAAAGACTGTGTAGGGACACACCTCATTGTCCCAATTGTCAATGTATTCATAATTTCTAGGAATGGGAATACAGGTATTTATCGAAACAGAAATGTCAGGAGTGGGGAAAGATCCCCAAGATCAGGATGACTGTATAGATCTGGCATTTCCAAAGGAAAGATAAGTAAACAACTTATTACATCATGACTTCAAATGTTAACAAAAGATCCTTGTCAATGCCTTCCACCATTTCGGATTATTATCTGTGTCACTGCCGGAAACCTGAAATATTCAATGTAATAATAATGGCTGAAAAGCGCAGACTTAGGCCTAAATTCTAAAGTGGAGGAGACAGGTGCATGAGAGACATGCCAATAAATTAAAGTCATCTTACAGGGATATAAGATATGCCATCAGCGTCAGATAGGTGCAGGTCCCACCTCTGGGAGCATCTACTGTAGAATGTAGAGCTGATCGCTCATAAGTGGTTGCTCTCCATTTACTGCTATGAGGGTTCCAAAATCATCCGAGTGAGCGCGCTCATCTATTTTTGGAAGTCTCATAGCAATGAATGGAGAGCGCACCGCGCATGCATGGCCACCTCTCCCTTCACTGCAATGTAGAGCTGATCGCACATGCACGGTCCGCTCTCCATTCACTGCTATGAGGGTTCCAAAATCAGCCGGGTGAGTGCGCTCATCTATTTTTGGAAGTCCTACAGCAGTGAATGCAGAGTGCACAGCGCATGCATGGCCATGGCCACCTCTCCTTTCATCACTACGGGACTGGTGGAAAGAGCGGAGTCGGTGCTACAGTGGTGAACGGAGGTTGGCCGCGTATGCGCCTGATATTATAATATGCTGTGGAGTTTCTGCCCAAAAATCCACTCGGAAAATAGGCAGAGTATATATGCCATGTGTGAACATTTTAAATGGGTTCATTTTAAATATCTCCCTAGGCAGGAATGGGCCTTGATTAATAAAAGAACATATATTCAGACAAAGAACTGGAGAAAGGAGCGGGTCCCAGAGGTGGGACCTGCACCTATCTGATATTTATGGCTTATCCCAGCCATATGCCATCAAAGTCTGAGATGGGAATACCCTTTTAAGGTCAACTAAAAACTCAACAAAAGTCTTAAAATAATTACAGATGGGCAAGTTTTTACATTATTAAAATCTTACGACAATTAACAAAACAAGTAAAAAAAAATAGTAACTAAACATTAACTAAAACAAATTTCCTGGACACGGAAAAAGAAAGCTACCCAGTGTGTACCAAGTGTCATTTTTTTTGTTATTTTTTTTCTGCAAAATATCACCCTTCCTAAACAAATATATCTAGCCCTGCTAAGTGTACCAAAAATTAAGAATTTTGTTGCAGTGCCCACAATGCACAATAGTTGTAAAATTTGAAAATATTAAATTTCTTTTCAAAAACTTCAAATACAACACAAAATTTTGTTAACGTTATTTCATAAATTGTAAAATCTTTTTTTTTTTTTCTTCACCAAAATATTT
Organism: Bufotes viridis; assembly: GCA_033119425.1. Taxonomy (NCBI): domain Eukaryota; kingdom Metazoa; phylum Chordata; class Amphibia; order Anura; family Bufonidae; genus Bufotes; species Bufotes viridis. Next base: position 463,634,066 of record CM065592.1, on the reverse strand, counting down.
TCTTTGTCACTTCACAGAGTGTCCCTGCACATGAGTCCGTTTGTGTTTTATTTTCAAATAGTTTTTTTGTATTTTTCTTTATATGAAAACATTCTTAAATTATTGTTAAGAATCATTCAATTTGCATCAAGGTTCCTGTTTAATGTAATAGCTGCCAGATCCATTACTTTCCTGATCTGAAGCTCCGTGGAGAAACGAATAGTCTTCTCCGTCAAGAAACTCCTCCTTTAGCTGCAGCGTTGGTACTGGGGAAAAAACAGAGAGAGAAAAATCACAGCTATTTCTTTTATTACTGAGTGTGTGTAGAATATTCAGGAGACAGAACACGGCAGAAAAACTGTAGACATAAAGAAGAAAATAAAAAGATTTCAGATCCTGGGAACCTATTGTCCCTGCCTGGCATCCTCAAAAACCCTTGAGTTCTGCTTACGATTTCTATCAAGGGAATCTCCACCTTAAACACCATGTATTTAAAAAAAATGGCCTTTGAGTTGTGTTCACACAGGACAGAATCTTCTGCATCATATCTGATGGAATTCTGCACCAAATGGTACGTTTTGTTGTGAAATTCATTATGTAAGATAATAAGGGTTTCCAGCAGGTTTCACCGTCTGTATTGCAAAAGGTGTAATCTGCTGCAGAAATAAGCAGCACATAATAACTCATTGTGCAATGGAAATATGCACCGTTGCTCAAGTTACGTGTGGATTTTTTCCCATAGCATGTGAGATTTTGTAAAGTCGTATCCCCTTTGCTGGTACTGTTATACACAAATCAGCATGGAAAATATGCAGCGTACATATGCTATGTGTGAACATTTTAAATGGCTTCTCTGAGTTTTAAAATAAAAAGCCTCCCCACACAGGAATGGGGAGATCATATATTCACCCCCAGTCGCATCCAGGGCTTTATTTTTTGGCTGCAGCGGTGACGTGTCTGTATACTGCACATGACCGCTGCATGACACTGCGTCCGAGGTATACGGGTACATCAGTATTACATTGCTGAGGAGGAACAGAGCGTTGGAGCTGGAAGTGGCAGTGGGTGAAATAGACAAGTATATGTTTTTTGTTTAGTTTTTTTAGTTTTATGACTATTCCTGTTTGTGGGACCTTTTTTGTATAACTTGGAAAGCCCCTTCACCTTTTTTGTTGTTAGAGTAGGACATTTTGCACCTCTGGTTGCCAGGACAATTTTCGAACTTTAGACTTTTAAAAAATAAAACCAATTAGGGTCAAAGGACTCATCAGATGAGGATATGCTCGTCTTCTCAAGGCAGGTATGGGAATGTAATTGATGAGATGCAAAAAACGTCCATGTTACCGCTCCCCCTGGAATCATCTACAGTTCCGCAGGGAGTGAAAGATCTATGCCTTTCCTCCTCTCCCTGCAGCACATCACCCACTGCCCCTGCCATGCTGGCTGAGATCATAGAATGCTGAAAGTGGGAGAGCACTACTTCAACCTGCTCTATCTCAGGCCACAGAGCAGCTAGAGATACGAGGTCTAAGCTAAGAAGCTTTAAAACAAGGTCAACCTTATGGTGCTTTCCGCAATACAGCCAGAGAGAAACTTTACAAACTGGGTTGGAGTGAGCTGCAGGTATATGCAGCTCCCATTTCACCCAGCCCTAACTCTGGCTGCATCATGGCTAGTACCGCAATCCACGGTCTTGATTTAAAGCTCAGATTCTTGACTCATATCTCTAGCTTCTATACAGCATGAGACATAGCCATTAGAAGCAAGGTGTCTAGTTGCCTAATTTAATAATCCATCTTCAAATACCATGTTAATAGAGGATATGATCTTCAGGATTCTCACCCCCTTGCCAGAGTGGAGAGCAGTTACAAAGCTCATCTCTCACTCTCACCATATTACAAAAAAACAGCCCACTGATTTGTATGGTCACTATGTAATGCCCAATTTTCCCTATAGTGATGCTGAAAGGAAATTTTTCAATTACTGTTATATTATGTGGGTCCCCAAGGGGGAGGGGCATTTTTTGATAAGCTTATTGTCAAGGAATCCTTCTAACAAGTAGAGAGTGTGCAAAGCTGCAAACCCTTAAAGGGAACCTGTCACCAGGAAATTCACTGATCAAGCAGGCATGCTGCCTTGTAGGGCTCACTCTGCTGAATATAATGATACCTTTCACTTAGTGATCTGTTGCTTTATTGTGGAGAAAAAGTACTTTTAATCCATATGCTAATGAGCTGATTTGAGTCCAGTAGTTGATATGAGTCCAGCATTTTTTCTATTCAGAGCTGTAGCCACTCCCCTATTCACTTCAGATGTAAAAGGGGCGTGGTTTATTACATCATTCATTCATTTTAATAATTGGCGGGAAAATGAATAACAGGTAATGCTAAGGTATTATATTACTAAGGTTAAAGGAGGAATGGAGGAGGAATATACTATTGAAGTTAGTAATTATAATAAGAGCTACTTTGTTCATGGGGTGATAAACACATGATGGCTGATAAGGGACATATCACCGTGGGTATGGCAGTTAGGCTTTAAAGTGAAAGGCAGCAAGGCTTGTATTGGCTAAAATGCAGGTCATTTTTTTAAACCACGCCCCTTTTACCTCTGAAGAAGTGAATAGGGGAGTGGCTACAGCTCTGAATAGAAAAAATGCTGGACTCAACTAAGCTCATTAGCATATGGATTAAAAGTTCTTTTTCTCCACAATAAAGCAACAGATCACCAAGTGAAAGGTATCATTATATTCAGCAGAGTGAGTCATATCAGGCAGCATGCCTGGTTTATCAGTGAATTTCCTGGTGACAGGTTCCCTTTAAAGGATAACTGTCACATTTAGACCCTAATTTCAGTTTTCATATATGTAGTTACTAATATGATAATATTCCTGAATCAATAACTATTAGACTTACTTACCCCTTATTTAATAAGATTCAGCCCTTAGCAACCAGTCTGCATAAAACTGCAATTTCACTATTCTGTTAAGATGGCCGCCCTCAGCCCTGAGGCTAATCCATAGGACGCCTGCAGTGAAGTTAGTGAAGACCAGCTCTGTATAGGGGGGTCTTGCAGTGAAGTTCCCAGGTCTGGCTGAAGCCTGTAGTCCTTCTACAAGCTCTCCTCTTATCAGATAAGGCTGTCATTTATACACTGGGCTCTACATTGTCCTTCACTGCTAAGGGAGTGTCTGCCAAGCACAGGCATGTGGAGAAGTTCACACACACAGCCCAGCACTGTTATCTCCTGTCAGGAAGAACCTGGCTTTTATACATTCCCTTACAATGTTGACTCACTATCAGTTCCCAGTGCACGCAGCGTGCTCCATCCTCTATCTGGTAGATGGAAGGAGCATAGCAACCTGATTTTATCTCAGGTAAATATAGCCAATACTGGGGACTTTTAGGTGGCTTTTAGGGGTTATTTATTAAATAATCAGAAATTAAAACAGGGCCAACAAGGTGATATTAATCACCAAAATCCAATAGCAAAAAAAATAAATAATTGACAGTTATACTTTAAATGGGAGGATATTGTAGGAGTGAAATGTTAGAAAACATGGGTTAACATTATAAGGAATAAAGTCGAGCATCCAGTAAAGAGAAAGACGACACAAATGACTGGTGATAGTGAAAGCTAGGAGTCTGCCATTATTACTAATTCATTCTCATTGTCACAGCTGGATCCCATTAGAGCAAATAAATGTTACAGAGGCATCCTCACCCTTTGACACTACCCTCTATAAGCCAGAGCTGCATCTACTCTGATGGAGTTGGGAGCGATCATGAAATATATAGTCTATACAGTGAAACTAGCTTTTAGATGTCATTTAAAAAAATATAGACATTATAGGAATTTCTCAATAACCCTACACCGGAGATGAGATTATCAATGTATTAACTAATTTACACATAATTTTCTGCACTAATGCCCACCTGCAACAACCAATGGCTGTGTGATTTCCGGTAATATCCCATTGGGTGCAGGAGCTGGGCGGAGCTTGACCACGTGTTCAGCGCAACGTGTGGTCCTACCCTGAGATGGGACAACAGTCCAATGTGTATTGGGGCCTCCCAAGTGTCCCCTGACGGCAAATGTTGTGGGGGAGGGAAGAGAAGGATCTGGCATATTGGATTTCTCTGGATAGGGGATAACTGAAAAACTTGTATCTGCGTGTATTTCTACGTGTGGTGATCATACTAGATGCTGAATATATGGAGATGTTCAGAATATTTTGTTTCCATTTTTTTGCATTGTATATCATTAACATGTATTAAGCCTGTAATTTCCATAACTCCACAACTGTCCCTTCTTGGTGCAATTTAAATGTTGAGGGGCGTAACGTATGAAAGGTTGGTAACTTCTTCTGGGGTACATAAAGATAAAGGTCCATTCACACTGTGATGACATGTCGGGTACCTAATAATTTTTATTCATGTCCATGGGTGCAGGCTAAAAACATAACCATGTTAAATTTTAGTTTTTTTATCGCCTTTTATTTTTGAAACCATCTTCCATATTTCCATTTTGTAACTCCCACTACATGGTAACTTTTAATAGTAAAGTCAAAGGGGACATTAATTAAGATCTGTGTTTTCCATGCCGGTATCAAGTCCCTTTGTGCTGCCGGAGGAAGCGCAAAAGTTTGGTGCTTCATCTGTCAGGCCGTGCGACAGACTTAACTCTAGGCCAGCCCTCTTGCTTCCATTTTCCACGCCAAAAAACATGTGGAAAATTATAAATTAGTTGGCCCACCCGCTTACCCACCCATGCCACCTTTTCTGACCACTTTTGAAAAGTAGTCAAAGATTTAGCAAAAAAAGCGTGTAACAAAATCTGTGTTTTTAATACACCATTATCGTTGCATATACCACTTAAAGGGGTTGTTCGGGTTCAGAGTTGAACAACCAGAGTCGGACATACCTTCATTTTCAACCCTCCGGCCCCTGTGACATGAGCATCAGAGCATTTCATCCTCCGATGCTCTCCCTTTTTTGTCTACATTGGCACACTGCTAGGTGGAGGTTTCCTCCCAGCATTGTTCCCGGTGACATCACCGGCTCTGATGGGCGGGCTTTAGCGCTGCTCTAGCTTCTTTACCAGCGTCAGCAGCGCTAAAGTCTGCAAATTAATGCCAGTGACGTCACCAGGCTCACTGCTAGGCGGAAGCCTCCGCCTAGCTTTCCCCATGGAGAGCTGGTACGTCACCGGATCTCCAGAAACTGCCTTTGACCTGCGCGATTCAGCGCAGGGCAAAGGAGAGCATCGGAGCATAAAATGCTCTGATGCTCATGTTAGAGGGGCTGAGTGGGGGAGGATGGGGATATGTCCAGGTTCAGCTCTAAACCCAGACAAAACGTTTAATAATGTTCCCTAAAATCTTTAATAGATGTCTGCGCTGTATATATACTGTGTATGTGTATATATATATATATTTATACCTGTATCTGACCATCCCCCTGAATCAGATATTTGTCCCTGTCCTGTGGATGAGGGATAAGTGCTTTTTGTACAAAAATAAGTATTTCTACAGAGTATAGATTGTGGCTTGTCCAGGCTACCAGTTTACTGCTTGTACCAGTGGTGCGCGGTGGGTGGGACTTCTCATCCATAACAGGTAAGTAGTGACAGAATTGGTCTTCCTGGGTGCGTGAACTGTTTGGGTACGCGCTGAGGGGAGGCAAGTGTGAGACTGCGCTGTGGAGTAGTGTTTGCCCCTTATGGTTCTCAGCGAATGGACATATTTGAAACACACCCTTGCTGTATTATTAGCAGGACACGTGTACCTTATGGCAGATGCAATGAATGGAAGTTCATGGAGAGAAAACTGTTATTAGACTAATGATGAACATACACGGACATAGACATAAGCTCTCACCACAGGTGACTGGCAGTGGCTTGCTTCTCTCTCTAATGCGAATACGTGCACAAGCCAAGCATGCGTGTGTGGCTTATACAAATTCTAGGATGAAATGGACTACTGCTCCACAGAGAACAGGAGGCAGCAGAGGAGATGCACACAGAGGCTTACCTTTATGTTTAGTACATGATGCTGTACTGCATTATCTACAGTAGATCTCTATCAGTATAATATTACTTTAGGCAAAGTTCACATCTGCAGTACAATTCTGGTATTTTGTTCCAGCATAGGCAGAGAATACCAGAATTACTGGATCCCATTTACTATCCTGGGGTATGTCAGGTTACAGTGCGAGTACTGGCATTTTGCTTAACTACCCACTTTTTCCCCCAGGAACCTCTGCTGCAGTTGTGCCTTAATTTCCTACCACAGGGCTCAGCAACCTTCGGCACTCCAGCTGTTGCTCCAATTATTTCTATGGGAGTTCTGAGAAGAGCGCAAGTATGCATGCTGGGAGTTGTAGTTTTGCAACAGCTGCCGTGCCAGAGGTTGCCTAACCCTGCCCCACCATCTAAAGATAAGATGACTGCTCATCCACATCTCGAGATCAGAACTGACCAGCAATGCTGCATTTACATGCAGCGACCGAGCAGGCAATTATCGGGAAGGTAATATTCCTTCCCAACAATTGCCTGTTCATCAGTAGAGTTGAAGAGCTGCATTTACATGTAGCCATCACCTCCTCTGTATGGGGACGAATTAGGGTTGGGCAATATACCGGTTATGACGATATACCGCGGTATTAGAAAACAGCGATATTGCGATATGGCTGTTTCCTAATAACCGCGGTATTCTGTGACGTCATGCGCTCTGTATATTCCCCAGTCTGCGGCGCCGTCCACCCGCACAAAGAAAGCCGTCCGTACATTTAAAATACCTAGCAGCTTGGCTCAGGAACATTACACTCCATCCCTGGCTCCGCCTCCTCCTACCGGCTTACTTACTGACAATCTCCGGGGGAGCCCGGGAGGGTTAAACTTTTCCTGCGGCTGCCTCGCTCCCATGTTCAAACTTAGTCTCCGCCCCTAGACAGAATCACCACATGAGGAAGGCAGCCGAGTGAAATGTCCAGACGCCACCACCCTCCGTGACTCACTGAGCCCTGTGTTGTCCTGGCCTACGAGGGCTGGAGTGTTCAACAACTCCAAGGAGCAGTTGTGTGAGATGAGACTGAGACCCCTAAAATAACATCAACTGTAATAAATAAAGGTGGATAGTGAAATGTCTCCTGTGGCCCTGGGGCTGCCTGGCCTTCCCTTCCTGCCTGTAGCATCACCAGTAGTAGGCAAGGCATTAGGGAATAAACAATCATGAGTCCCTCTCCCCAAACATAAGCAAGAAGACATTACTGTATGGTGGCCACGCCACACAGCCACATTATACTGAGGAGGAAGGAACTTAGAGGCACAGTATAATATCTCCTTGTGGCCCTATAATGACGAATCCTACTGGGCAGTGGAAACCCGGCATTAGGTATTAAAAAAATAAAAATAAAAAAAAAGTGTCAGCCTATTGTGTGTGGCCAATGTGAAGGTGGGATAGTTCTAGAGTTTATGGATCATCACATAAAGTGGATAGGTTCACACCACTGTTTAACTGATCCCCCAGCCTGTTCCGGCAGAGAACACACTAATGGAGTTCACCGGATCTAGCCTAGCCAGATACTACCGTTCACCACTGGACCCTATTTTACTATAATGCAGGTAACAGATTTTGTCTGGCCAAAAAGCAGCCGGATCCCATTATAGTAATGGGGTCCAGCGGTGAACTGCAGTGTTCGGCTAGGCCGGATCCAGTGAACTCCGGCAGGCTGTCCTCTGCTGAACAGCGGATCAGTTAGAAACAGAGGTGTGAACCTACCCTTTATAGATGTTATTTTCCTGATTACATATTTCTGTCAAGGAGATTTGTTTCCTTTAAGGGCTCATTCAGACGGCCGTATGCTGTCCGCAAAAATGCGGATCCGTTTTTTGCAGATTAGATGCTGTCCCATTCACTTCTATGGGGCCCTTTTCTTCCATTGCACGGCTCAGCAAAAAAAATGAAACATGTCCTATACTTGTCAGTGAAAATCAGGACATGGCCCTATTGAAGTCAATGGATCAGCAAAAAAACGGAATGCTATCTGTTTTTTTACGGACATGCTGAACTGTCCGCAAAGAAAATGGATCAGCATTTTTGCGGACAGCATACTGCCATCTGAATAAGCCCTAAAGGGAACCTGTCACCTGGATTTTGAGCATACAGATGAGGACATGGGCTGCTAGATCGCCGCTAGCAGGTCCGCAATATCCAGTCCTCAGTGCTCTCCGTTCTTTTATTGTATCAAAAAAACGATTTTAAAGATATGCAAATTAACCTTAGATGAGTCCTGCTTGAGAGATAAGTCCAGCGAAGAGCCCAGCACCGCCCAGCATCCTCCGAATCTCCTCCTTGCTCCCCGACGTCACAAAGCTAGAGCACCGTAATCTCGCAATGCGCGAGCTAGCACATGCGCAGTGTCGGTATGGTGTTCCTTCCCTGTGCTGGCATCAGCCTCAGGGAACAAACTGTGCATTACGGCGCTCTAGCTTTGTGACGTCGAGAGCGAGGAGGAGATTCGGAGAATGCGGAGCAGTGCTGCGCTCCTTCGCTGGACTCATCTCTCAAGCATGACTCATCTAAGGTTAATTTGTATATCTTTAAAATGTTTTTTTTTTACACAATAAAAGAACAGAGAGCTATGGGGACTGGATATTGCGTATGTGCTAGCAGCGATCTAGCAGCCCTTGTCCTCATCTCTATACCCAAAATCCAGGTGAGAGGTTGCCTTTATTTTTTTTAGTTTTTTCTCGTCACTGGAACTTGTAACCTGGACAGACCATAAAGATAGACAGTATGTATAATTCTCCATCTGAAGAAGGGGCGGTGTCCCCAAAACGCGTTATCATTTTATAACAACGGTTGGATCATCTTCAATTGGTTGAGCGCTGGAGTCCTTGCTTTTCTACTGCAGTACCCGAGGTTCCCCACAATCTTCAGCACATTCCACTCCGTGGCATCATCCTGGTTTTTACTATCTCTCTACACTATAACAGTGGTTGTGGTTTATCACAACCCTGCAAGGTGAGCGCAATACCATTCAAGCTGCGTGTAACATCCTTTGGTGCATTTCGGCTGTTCTACGCTATATAGCACTTGGCGTGGTGTTCTTTTCCTTTCAAAAAGATACAGACAGACGGACAGATATGGGAACTTTTTCTCAGCTCCTTACTTTAAAATCCATGCCCAATTTTGTGATCAGAGTAAAATTTTCACTGTGTATGCATTAGTATTCAGTGTAAAATTATGTTTCTGGGACCTGTGTATGGCTTCTTTCATATTGGCATTAGGATTGTCCGGCAGGCTGTTCCAGCAGGGCAGAGCCTGCCAGATCCATACTAACGCTTGTACACGTAGGCTGCCCCGGCCCTATTCACTAAAACGGGGATGGGCGGGAAATGCAGCCACAGCACGGCAAAGATGCCGAGAGGCAGCCAGACAAAAACCGCAGTGTGAATGGGGCCGGGGCGGACTTTCAGATAGTATGGATCAGGCAGGCTGTTCCGCTGCCAGACAATCCTAATGCCAGTGTGAAAGAAACCTATATTAGGGGTTTGGGGTTTGCGTCTGAGTATATTTTACTGTGCTTCAAACCTATTTCTGATCGCTTTTCTTCACCCTTAAAGCAACCGACAGCAAGCTAGTCAAGATTATTTATTTGATGGGAGGGTCTGATCTGAGGCTGATGAAGGTTAGGGGTCTAATGAAGGTCTGATCTGAGCTCTGATGGAGAATAGGGGTCTGATGAAAAATATTTTTTCTTATTTTCCTCCTCCGAATCCTAGGTGCGTCCTATAGTCTGAAAAATACAGTAATCCTGCAATGTTAGGCTTTCCTGTTCTTTGAGAGCAGCTATATGGGACACAAATAAAATGGACAGGAGATGACTCTTTGAGGGAGTTATTAAAAATGTTGTAAAGGAAAGCTGGTTTAATTGCTTAAAACAAACAGATTCTACCTTTCATTTTTCAGAACTAGTTTGGAAAATGAAAGGTAGAATCTGATTGGTGAATTCTCTGTGACCTGTGCAAAGCTAATAAGCTGTGACATAACATATTGTGAACACTGGATCCTATGTTATCTATATAGAGGTGTTACTTGTCATTGTAATTCTGCCTGTGGTGATAATGATAATAGCTGCTGAAAAGTTAGCTGTACAGAATAGAAAATTGGGACTTATTATTAGACCTAGAAGCCAGTGTGAAAATTGCAAGATTATACATATTCTAAATATAGATAGTGACATGGAAATAAAACAATTTCTAGAAAAGTTATGTTTAAAGGGGTTATCCAACCCCAAAAATCTCCCCCAAATACCCGGGGGTGTATGGGCAGCCAATGGCAGGCCACAACAGGAACGAGCCTCCCTAGCATCACGTGTGATGCTAGGGCGGCTCGTTCCTGTCGCGACCTGCTATTGGCTAACCCTTTCCTCCGTCGCCAGATGTTTCTATCTGCGCAATAGGGAGATGTAGCGGCGGTCGTGCGGGCATCAAAAACTACTCGGGTGCTAGGAAGCGAGGTAAGTACAATCTGTGTGAGGGGCCAGGCCTTTGGGGGGGAATTCTAGGGGGTGGATAACCCCTTTAACATAAAAACGTGATTTAAACAATAGGTCATGTTCTGATGACACATTCCCTGTACAGAAGGCCCATCATAAATGTTAAAATTGCAAACGGTTTACTTATCCTCATGCCAGCTGTCCCCTGAGAATAGCACTTTTTATATTTCCTTTTTACACCTCCGCTACCCCCAATGGGACTGAGCTGCATCTAGGCCATGTGACTGATTACAGTGACCTCACTTGGCCTAAAAAGAGGGAGCATCTGATTGTCGGGGATGCTGGGAGTCAGACCTCCACCCATCAGGTACTGTACATTATAGCTTCTTACATGTATCTTTCATATATTTTCCTATTAGATGGGAGTCCTAGAACTGCAACTAGACATTTATAGTATATACTGTATGTTCAATATGCCAAACATACAGGATTTCAGTTGGTAATACCTCTAAGTTTTATTTTCGGCCCTTGGAATTGGTTCTGGCTCACAATGTGGCCCCCAAACAGAAAAGGTTGTGCACCCCTGCTGTAAAGGATGCTGTGGGTGGATATATCCTGACCACTTACTGTCTTCATTATGAATACAGAAGTGTCAAATCTGTGTAGTATGTGAAAGAAAACCCAAAAAATAATTAATTTCCCCACTGCTAAAATAATGCGTCATCAGGAGCAACCAATTACCATTAAGGCAATTACATAAGCCCAAAAAACTGAACTAGAAAATGTAGTTTTACTAATTTGGAGCTGGAAAATCGCTTTTTAAAGGGAATGAGTCACCTATAATTTTCTCCTTCCAGTTAAACCCAGAGTGACCCATATTTTTTTTCTAGAGTTTTTATTTACAGATTTTTTTTATTCTATTTCCAGAACATGATTATGGGGGCAGCCATCTTGCCTAAGCTGTTCCTATAAGCATTTAGGCTGGGGACACACCTAGGCGTTTCTGAATCACGCGTATGACGCGCGTTTTTGGATGCGCGTTTTTGTAACTAAGAAACGCGCGTCATACGCGCGATTCAGTGATTCTCCCCTATGGTAACATTGTCCATAGGCGCGTTAAAACGCCCAAAAGAAGCTCATGTACTTGTTTGAACGTTGGGCGTTTTACAGCTGCGTTCAAACGCGCTGTAAAACGCCCTAATGTGAACCATGCCCATAGGGATGCATGGCTTTTCACATGTTGAGCGTTTTTGCGCTGAAAAACGCTCAGGTGTGTTTCCAGGATTAGAGATCTGCTTTACAGCAGCCACCATGGGCCATAAATGCAATGGACAGGAGGGGACCTCATTGACTTCTATAGGAGAGTGTTCTGGGCATGCTCTGTGACCTGTAGAGAGTTCAGAAGGGAGCTGATAAGCTGTGATATCACCTATTGTGAATGGTAGATCCTGTTATCTATACATCATAATCCCGCCTGTGATATTAATGAAATGACTGCTGAAAAGTGATCTGTACAGACGAAGAAGAGTCACTTATCCTTAGGCCTGGGGGCAAGCGCGAAAAATGCAGAGTGTCAAGTTTTTTGTTTTGTTTTGTAGAGAGACTTGGACAGTTAAAAATAACCACCAAAACTTCTTTAAACATATGTTTACCATAAGAATTTAATTTAAGCAGTGCCAATTTCTGATGACACTCCCTTTAAGGGGGAAAACGGTCTTGATTTCTAAGTTTTATTAAATGACTGTATTCTACATGAAATAATTCCTCTGTTATTCCTCCTTGAAATGTAAAAATCAATTGGCATTGACATTAGTATGTGTGCAGGGGGACAAATCTGCAAACTGGTGACTTATGTACCGTAACTGGATTTTGACTGCGGTCAGACTTCCTAACATCACCTAACATTTTGCTTGCAATGCTCCAAGAAAGTGGTTATCAAAATAACACAGCACTGCGTAAACTTTTATTAAGGTTGATTATATCTGCAATGACACGCGACACCTTGGCTTGTACTATAGCCCGCCTTAGGGGTAAATGTGCTGAAGACAACATATGACCCCAGTAACAACATGTAAACAAAAAATATATATACATTTCCATATTTATTTCAAAAGTAAAAAAAAATAGAAAAACAATATCTTTACTAATATACATTTTAAAAAAATAATACTAGAAAACAAATTGCGATATATGCAGGACAGATGCTTGGCTGAAGTGCTCACTGCTTAGAACCTGCTAGCAGGAAGGGTTCTGATATCTGGAAGTTAATTTAGAAATATCAATTACAAATCAATTTGATTTACTATATATACTTCGAGGCATTCCGTTATTCATTCAGTCATAATAGGAGGACTCCAGCATAACGGAAACGGGATGGATCCGTTATGCAGCCCACAGACTTCTATTAAGACGGAATGAATAACGGAATGCCTCCAAAGGCATTCCATCATGGAATTGCGTTATGGTTCGTGGTAACGGAATCCATAACGCAATTCAGTAAATACCACCACACAAAGTGAAAACGAATTTCGAAATATAAAATTCGCTCATCCCTAAAAATAATGACCTATCCGGAGGATAGATCATCAATATTTAAGTCCCAAAAAAACAATATAAAAAAGGGAGGATGGGAAGTAGTACACGGAGAGACTTAAAAAAAAAATTCTATCCAGAAAGCTATCCACCAGTTTTTTTTTTGTAAAATATCTTTTTACATAGAATATTCACAATAGGTCGTTAATATGTTATAATAAATTCATAGTAAAAATGTGCTGCTTTCACTGAGGGCACCATAGTGTAGTGACAGACACAATGATTTCAGTGATGGCAGTCAGTACTCGAATCCTACCTAAAACAGTAAAGAAACCTAATACTTCTTGTCCGGAAGAGGGGAGGGCGGGGGCAGCGAGCCTCATCAATCTCAGGTCCCTTTGTGGCGCTGGCGTGTGTGGCGGATTTCGGCTTGACTGCCATCACAGAAGAGACGGACCTCTGAGATGAGTGGGTCTCTCACTACACCATGCTGCCCTCGGTGAAAGCAGCATAGTGCAAGTGACAGGTTCCCTTTGAGGTTCTAGGCCAGAGATGGCCAACCTGGGGCTTGTTGTGCCTTTTCATAGGTATATACATTGATATCCAATTATTCTAGTCAAGATGGATATTCATTGCCTTTAAGAGCCATGCTCGATTAGATTTACAATTTTGTATGTCTTGAGTAGGCCAAAGTAAGGTCGCACAAAGGTTACTGTGTATAAAAGCTGCTGCTCATTGGTGTTTGTTCTTCTCTTGAATGTACCAGTCTGAGAAGAAAACCTCCTTGTCTAAGTATAAATTTATGACGGGAGATAAGATAAACTATAGAAGCAGCTGGTGAGAATTACCTATACAATTAAGTATTTATTAATGAAGCAAAAATATAATATCGATGTATTCATTTAATGAGCCTTAGTTAGTCCTTAGCATAAGACAATCAGTAGGACATATATATTACTTTATATTATATTGTTATACGTTATGAAAACAAGATGTATCCAGTATCAGTATATAATTATCGTTAGGAGGATATTCTCTCTAAAAGAGTGTCTGTAAAGATGTGTGTTTTTGTAACAATTAATTACATGCTGGTATGACAGAAGAGGTACTGATATCTCTGTACGAACACAAGGCCCATTCATATCATTACAGTCCATAGATCAATAGTGTGAGAAACATAAAGAGACGCCTAGAGGTCTGTCTTTAGTTGTTTCATAGTGTCTAAACTAATCCCTTATCTCTGATTTAAGCCTACAAAGGTCAGATGTATAAAATACAAGAGTACCATAGTTAACTCTTTATGGTATGGCGCTAATAGCTTGCACAACGGTGCCATCTGGAGACAGATGGATATCATGACACCATTCTCCACAATTGCATTGTGGGTAAATATGATCTCATAGAGTCATTAACATACGTTACACCCACCTCAGTTGATTGGAAGATTTTAATCCAGGAGGATGTGACATGAGATAAGGGGGAAATAATTATAGGGAGACAGCAGGATGGGGGGATCATCCTAATCATCATCATCATAGCAGAACAAGAAGAGGACTTACAAGGGGGATCTAAGATTCAACACCCAAGAGAGAAGGGGTCTATAAATATGAAAGTCATGGTGAGACATGCGATGATGGACCACCCAGCTTTCCTAGGAACAGAAGTGTGATTCCTACTAGGACTTGCTAAGAGACAAAGAATGATATTTCATTTTATTTAGACTAATTGGATAATGTGGGTGAAATCATATCCGCTAGATTGGCGAATACATAAACACATTAATTAATTGATCATCTCCATATTGAGATGTAGTCTTAGGATATTGTGAGGCTTCATTCTACCTACAGAAGAATCAAGACTTATAATTTATGAAAGTATTAAATGATTGCATATATAAATATATTGATAGTAGCATTCTTCGTCAAGCTAGGTGATAAATTCCCACTGGAAAGACTTGTTTCAAGTTCTTCCCATTTCTGTTGTTTGTCTTAATAGTCTTACCAAGTCATACATGTGAAAATAGTCCAGGATGGGGCGGAAGGATACAGTTATCTCTTCTAAGTTATATCCTTGGATGGATTTGCCCATTCCTGAAGTCATGTGGGGTGTAGTTGGTTAGAAGGGGGCGGAATGTATTCAGCATTCCATATTGATGTCTAGGATTAGACACGCCCATCTTGATGCCCATGAGGTTTCCTCTGAACAGAAGTGATCTATATAACTTAACTTCTTATTTTAATATCCTAACCAAATATTAGCTTTGTTATAATGTGAAAAAATTGTTCCTACTCACATGTATTGGTAAAGCGATCCCGGCTTTCCTGCTGTGACTTGCGCGTCTCTTGTACACTATCTGCGCATGCGCCCATAGGGTACAGGAGACGCGCAAGTCACAGCGGGAGAGTCGGGATCGCGCTGCTAAAGAAGTGCGGTCCCGGCAACTTTAGCTACTGTCAGTTATGGAGCAGAGGGCGGGGTTAGGGCAGGGAAGGCAGACCTGGAGTGAAGGAGGCCGCTGCCCCCTTGACTTCTATCTTGACTTCTGCAAGGATTTTAAAAGGCGATTTTTAGAAGATTTTAAATACAGGAAAAGCGCAGGAAACACTGTTGGAAACGTCTTGTGGGGCACTATCAGGTACTGTTAATGGTTTATGAAGTCAATTCCAGGTGACAGGTTCGCTTTAAGCTTCTTATGCTTTATATCAACTCTGTATATATTAATTTGCATATATCATATATGTTTATTTACTTAGGTTTAGAACCTTGTAACCAATAAATCAGCATATTTCTATAATACCTGCGTATTTATATTATGCAAAACTACATCTTTAGCATTAATGTCATCTCACGTGAAAAGAACTTATTATCTGAGGAAATAGTCGGACTCAGATGTGAATTGTATAGATTAGGTCAGGGATCAGCAACCTCGGCACTCCAGCTGTTGTGAAACTACAATTCCCAGCATGCTCTATTCATTTCTATGAGACTTCTGAGAAGAGTAGAGGAAGTATGCATGCTGGGAGTTGTAGTTTCACAACAGCTGGAGTCCGAAGGTTGCTGATCCCTGACCTAATCTATACAAGTCCGACTATTTCCTCAGATAATAAGTTCTTTTCACTTACCTGCCCCTGGATTAGGTTATCTACAATTTACCAGGTCATGATTTCAAGAAGTTATGAAAAATTAATGGTTAATTATTTTTATGACCATAATTAATAATTCTTAATTGAATTATTATTAATTCGACAGGCTCTCCAGCTGTTGTAAAACTACAACTCCTACCATACCCTTCTGTAGGCAGATAGCTGTAGGCAGTGTGGGCATGCTGGGAGTTGTAGTTTTGCAACAGCTGGAGAGCCTCAGGTTGGCCATCCCTGTTATATTTTTTTTCATAAAATCTATGTATATACCAGAATTTGATAAACATATGGACATGTATGACGATATATCCAAGGAAACCTACTGTGGAAAAGTATATTGGCTGCTGCATTAGACATCAGTGCAATATATTACGCAACAGGAAGGTGCCCAAAATCTTGCTTTACTAGCCTGAAAAAAAAAAGTGGCTCTTGTTTTGATGCATGAACTGGACTGGTGCAGACACCCATCAACTTCAATGATGTCTCTGTAATGGCACATTAAGGTTGCGGTACACGATGCAGGCTGGCCATGGCAGTAAACTTGGTGCAGATCCCATGGCTGTCCCACACCATGAACAGGCACCCTAAGAGTAGATTTTCCCATTAAAGAGGACCTTTCATCAGGGTAAAAAATGTGTACTAAGTATGCTGACATGTAGAGCGGCGCCCACCGATTAGCTGTTTCAGGAAGCTGCGGTAATCACCGGTTGGCCAGTGACTACTGCAGCCTCCTAGCAGCTTACCAAGCACAGCACCGTCCAGAGCCGCAACCTCTTCTAACAACTGATCAGCGGGAAGCCCGGGACCCCGCGAATATGATATTGATGAACTATCCTGAAGATAGGGCATCAATATGAATTCCCAGATAACCCCTTTAAACTGTTGCTGCATTCACCGATGCACCAAGCCCATACAGACCAGCTTCACCAGCATAACACTGCAAACTATGGTCATTCTGAGTCATAGCTTGCTGCGCTACACTTTCCGTAGCTCCCAAGCACCGCAATGGGAGCTACTCAAACAGCGAGCACCGGCAGGCTGTTTCCCGGCTAAGGACTGTCTCTCATCTTGCCTTAGTAACAGCAAGACAAGACAACCCCTTTAAAGGTCTGACCCCAAAGTTGAGCAGAATGAAGGGACCATAGTATCGTGGCTGTGCCTGGTACTGTAACATACAATGCGGTGCCCAGATAGACAATAAACCCAAAATCCCTTATATTCCCCAACATCATACATTATTGATCTACCTATCCTAAAGATAAGCCATGACACCTTTGCACTGACACTGTATTGCCCATTTGGTCCCTACATACAAAATTAGGCAACTTTCTAAATAGTCTTCAATGAAAATTTCCTTTCAACCCATTTGCTTCTGCAGAGCGTGTGCAAGTCCTTCACTAGCTGCTGCGGTTTCTAAATTTGATATAAATTCATCAAAACAATGCTTCTGTTTCTGACAGCTCTCTCAGATCTCCCTTCTCTCAATGTTACAGGTAGAAGCAGCAGATTGTACACAACAGATGAGTGTGGAGAGGTGGGAAAGAATCCAAGACGAACATCTCATACATAAGGAAGAAAGAAAATACACACAGAGCAGTTTGCAGGGAGAACAACAGCATCATCCTGGACACACCAATAGAGTATGTATCACTTGCTCATGTTACATGACAAATGTATAAACTAGGAGAAGTTTGTAATCTGAATATAAGGGGGTCTGAAAAGGAATGAAGGAATAAACATTTTTAGACAAACTTTTCAGAGTGTAACTTTTCTTTCTGACGTATCGTAACTGCTAACATTCATAACAATACATTTTTCCATGTCAAGGGTGTCTTTAGTCCCAGACAACCTCTTTAAGAGTGTTTTCACAGAATTAATCTATGTTTTCAATGCCATTTTTTGTGTTCTTTTGCATTAACAGCCTCGGGAGAGGTTTTACAAAAACATTCTTAGAACAGCATCCCAAAGCAGTTCAATCATAACTTCATGGGTCACCAGTATTTAATGCTGGTGATTCATTGGACAAGTTATTTTAATTGAGAATGCCAGTTGGATGAATAAGGAAATATCTATGTACACCTTTGGGTGCCTTTTTTTTATTGCATTGTACTTATTTTGAGCTAAAAATAATTTTTATAATTGGTCGTCTTTCTTAAAAATATAGAATCCTTTTTTGTGTACATAACTGAGATGCTGTGGTAGCCGCCTGTGGATTTTCTGTCAGTTGGGGAGCTGACGGACTCCTTATCTCTGCTCTCTGACCTCCTAAACACTAATTATAGCTCAATTCTTATCTCCCAAAAGTGAGTACACCGCTCACATTTTTGGAAATACTTTATTATATCTTTTCATGGGACAACACTCAAGATATGACACTTTGATGCAATGTAAAGTAGTCGATGTACAGCCTTGTATTACAGTGTAAATTTGTCGTGCCCTCAAAATAACTCAACACACAGCCATTTATGTCTAAACCACTGGCAAAAAAAAGCGAGTACACTCCTGAGTGAAATTGGTCAAATTGTGCCCAAAGTGTCAATATTTTGTGTGGCCACCATTATTTTCCAGCACTGCCTTAACTCTCTTGGGCATGGAGTTCACTAGAGCTGCACAGGTTGCCACTGGAATCCTCTTCCACTCCTCCATGACGACATCACAGAGCTGGTGGATGTTAGAGATCTTGCGCTCCTCCGCCTTCTGTTTGAGGATGCCCCACAGATGCTCAATAGGGTTTAGGTCTGGAGACATGTTTGGCCAGTCCAGCACCTTTAACCTCGGTTTCTTTAGCAGGCAGTGGTTGTCTTTGAGGTGTGTTTGGGGTCGTTATCATGTTGGAATACTGCCCTGTGGCCCAGCTTCCAAAAGAAGAGTATCATATTCTGCTTCAGTATGTCCCAGTACATGTTGGCATTCATGGTTCACTCACTGAACTGTAACTCCCCATAGCCGGCAGCATTCATGCAGCCCCAAACCATGACACTCCCACCACCATGCTTGACTGTAGGCAAGACACACTTGTCGTTGTACTCCTCACCTGGTTGCCGCCAAACACACTTCACACCATCTGAACCAAATAAGTTTGTCTTGGTCTCATCAGACCACAGGGCATAGTTCCAGTAATCCATGTCCTAAGTCTGCTTGTCTTCGGCAAACAGTTTGCAGGCTTTCTTGTACATCATCTTTAGAAGAGGCTTCCTTGTGGGACGACAGCCATGCAGACCAATTTGATGCAGTGTGCGGTGTCTGGTCTGAGCACTGACAGGCTGACCCCCCCACCCCTTTAACTTCTGCAGCAATTGCTGGCAGCACTCACACAACCTCTGGATATGATGCTGAGCTCGTGCACTCAACTTCTTTGGTCGACCATGGCGAGGCCTGTTCTGAGTGGAACCTGTCCTGTTAAACCGCTGTATGGTCTTGGCCACCGTTCTGCAGCTTAGTTTCAGGGTGTTGGCAAATCTTCTTATAGCCTAGGCCACCTTTATGTAGAGTAACAATTCTTTTTTTCAGATCCTCAGAGAGTTATTTGCCATGATGCACCATGTTGAACTTCCAGTGACCAGTATAGGAGAGTGCGAGAGCGATAACACCAAATGTAACACATCTGCTCCCCAATCACACCTGAGACCTTGTAACACTGAGTCAAATGACACCGGGGAGGCAAAATGACTAATTGGGCACGATTTGGCTATTTTCACTTAGGGGTGTACTCACTTTTGTTGCGAGCGGTTTAGACATTAATGGCTGTGTGTTGCGTTATTTTGAGGGCACACCAAAAATTTACACTGTTATAAAAGCTGTACACTGACTACTTTACACGTATCAAAGTGTCATATGTTCAGTGTTGTCCCATGATAAGCTATAATAAAATATATACAAAAATGTGAGGGGTGGACTCACTTTTTCGAGATACTGTAGCCTTAAAATACAAGTCAAGCTGCTTTGACTTATTGCTACCGATATACCATGGTCTGGATTAAGAACCATCAGTGAAACAAGAATACGGTCATATACAAACACAATCCAGGCATATTCCATAAAAAATATACATGCAAAAGGAGTTGTTTTTATGCAAAAGCTTTTTGATAGTGAAGTATAAAATGCACAATCCAATAGAGCAACTCACAATCATAAAATCTGCAGCGTACTAACGATGGGATTATACAATTCTAGTGAAAATATATCGACATTAAAATTGGACTTTGGCATGTCATGACTGGACTTCATACATACAAATCTGCTACACTGGATCGTGCACAGATACCCTTTAATTTCGGGAAAATACCTGTGGTGTCACTGCACCACTTAATACCGTGAGGGGCAGAGTTAGCAAAATTGGGTCAATTCTTCCATTTATTATTAAGGATATCCAAGAAGAATTCTAAACATTTACAAAGAAGCTGGAAAGGGGAGCGACAGGCAGGTGAGAAGATCTCAGCGTCCCCCCATATGATATATTGCAAAATGTCATGTATTTATAATTACTCCCAATTATTGAAAAAAAAAAAAACTACAATAGGTACGTTACAGCAGTATGCCCAGTATTTTCCTGTCACAAGCAGTTTAGAGGTTCTCTGGGAATAATTGGAAATGGCTGCCGACAACCTGTACAAGAACATGAGCAGAACTGGTTGCCACCACCTAGAACATGAGCAGAACGGGTTGCCACCACCTAGAATATGAGCAGAACTGGTTGTCACCACCTAGAATATGAGCAGAACTGGTTGCCACCACCTAGAACATGAGCAGAACTGGTTGCCACCACCTAGAACATGAGCAGAACGGGTTGCCACCACCTAGAACATGAGCAGAACTGGTTGCCACCACCTAGAATATGAGCAGAACTGGTTGCCACCACCTAGAATAAGAGCAGAACTGGTTGCCACCACCTAGAATAAGAGCAGAACTGGTTGCCACCACCTAGAATAAGAGCAGAACTGGTTGCCACCACCTAGAATATGAGCAGAACTGGTTGCCACCACCTAGAATATGAGCAGAACTGGTTGCCACCACCTAGAATATGAGCAGAACTGGTTGCCACCACCTAGAATATGAGCAGAACTGGTTTCCACCACCTAGAATATGAGCAGAACTGGTTGCCACCACCTAGAATATGAGCAGAACGGGTTGCCACCACCTAGAATATGAGCAGAACTGGTTGCCACCACCTAGAATATGAGCAGAACTGGTTGTCACCACCTAGAATATGAGCAGAACTGGTTGTCACCACCTAGAATATGAGCAGAACTGGTTGCCACCACCTAGAATATGAGCAGAACTGGTTGCCACCACCTAGAATATGAGCAGAACTGGTTGCCACCACCTAGAATATGAGCAGAACTGGTTGCCACCACCTAGAATATGAGCAGAACTGGTTGCCACCACCTAGAATATGAGCAGAACTGGTTGCCACCACCTAGAATATGAGCAGAACTGGTTGCCACCACTTGCAGAGCTGTCTAAGGAGGTGAGATGGAGTCTCACTACACATTATGCTCCAGCACTGGCATATACTACACATTGGTGAGCGTTCCTGTCAGGCTGCTCCGCCATGATGGCAAATCATACGTGAGATCACATCATTAACATCTATTGTAAAGCAGTGTGGTGAGCCGCCCAACCCACCCTAGACAGCTCTGCAAATGGGAGTCAACTAGTCCTGCTCATACTCCAGGACAGGTTGCTGGTGGCCATTTTAAATCATGGAGAACCATTTTAAATGCTTCCTGTACGTCCTGCTTCCTCTGCTCACAGAGAGTGAGCCCTGCATTTTTGCCTGAGGAGAAGCTGCTCTAACAGGGTTATCCTAAGAGAAGTGCCTGATCAGTGGTCCGTCCACAGATCACAAGAATGGGGGTCCTTTTTACACCATATGAATAGATCGGTAGTTGAGTAGGCTGCTCCATTCACCGTCTATGTACCTGCTGAAAATAACCAAGTACAGTTCTCAGCTCTCCTACACAGAGGTGAATGGAGCAGCAGCGCACAGGCATGATGCCACTATTCACATAGGGAGACACAGCACTCCTGGTTCTCACAATGGTCCCTACATTTGGGCCACCACCAATCAGACACTTATGCCCTATCTTGCGGATAGGGGATATGTTTAAATTTAGGACAACCTCTTGAAGTTAACAAATATACAGTTTTGAGTCAAAATATATTAACAAAAAAAAACAAAAAACTGAAAACCTGACTTACTTTTTTTGTGTCCTTTGTACTGCTGAGACTTGGACTTCTTCTTCTGTTTGGATACAGTGGTCTGGTTGTCTTTTGTTGCTATAAAGCACAGGAAGACAATTGTTTTAGTAACAAGGTTATATATAATCAGACATGAATGTGCACACCCATGAGGTTCCTAGTATCTGGAAACCCTCCCCGTACAGATAATCCGTTCAATGACAGCTGTATACATCAAGAACATAGTGACCAAACCCCCACCCCATCGGTGGCTACAAGCAGCCAGACCTTAATGATGCAGAACTCCAACTCCTACAACCATATGTCACAATTGAATGAGCACAGGCATTTTAACCTATTAAAAGGAATAAAATTAAAACAATATGAACACTTAAGTCCTTTTTAGCCCTAGAACATCCCCCAATTAAAGACAACCTGTCATCAAAAAATGCAATGTAATCTATAGACAGCATGTTATAGAGCAGGAGGAGCTGAGCTTTTTTTTTTTCCACCGGACTCAGCAAGATTGTAAAAAGAGTAGTGCACTGCTTCTGTATACTCCACCCCACCCCCCCCCCAAATGTATACGTTAAACATAGGGCAAAATTGTGATGTAAACCCAGCCTTAATGACCAAACTATTTTTTTTCATTGCATTCCATGAACTATAACTTTTATTTTTCATCGATGTAGTTGTATGAGGGCTTGTTTTTTGTGGGACAAGTTGTAGTTTTTAATGGCACCATGTTGGGGTACATATATTCTTAACTTTTATGAACCCTTCCTGGGGAGGAATACATTGTAAAGTTTTGGAAGTTTTTACATTGTACGTTTTCAGACATTCATTTTGCAACATAAATATAACTTTACTGTGGGTCAGATTGATTACAGTGAATACAAAATTATATATATATATATATATATTTTTTTTTTTTTCCACTTTTACACAATAAAACCTCTTTAAAAAAATAAATTATTTTTGTATCACTGCATCCAAAGACCTATATTTTTTTTTAATTTTCCTTTCTATGGAGCTGTATGAGGGCTTGATTTAAGTGGGATGACTTGTAGTTTTCACCAGTATCATTTTGGGGTACATAAGACTTTATCACTTTTATTTCAACTTTTGTTTTATGGAGGATATGCAAAAAGCAGCAATTCGGAAAAATATTTTTTCTTTGTGGTGTTCACCAAGCGGGATAAATTATGTGATGATTGTATAGTTTGGGTCTTTTTAAGGATATGTCAATACCAAACATGTAGAAGGGATTTTATTTTTTTATTTCAAAAATAATTTTTTTCAATGGAAAAAAGGTGTTTAACCAAAAGTTTTTTTGTTTATAAAAAAAACTTTTTTTTTCCTTTTTTAATCATGAATTAGTCTCACAAAAATAATTTGACTTATGATCCTTTGCACAGTACCATTGTATTACTTACAGTGTGTAGTGCAGAGTACTATGCTGTCAGTACGATTCTGACAGGCACTCTATTAGGTTGCACCTATGGCACAGCCTAATAGGGCATATACACAGGGCAAACCTGGGGTCCTTGATTGGACCCCCAGCTGAGTGGTACAGACATCAGCCCCCAGCAATCTCATTCACAGGATGGCGTGGCCGATAGAGGGAGCCCTCTCTCTAAGATGCTGTGGTTTCTATTGACTGTGGCATCTAAGGCGTTATATGACCCAGATCAGCTCTTCTGCCAATCTTGACTGTTAAAGCACCATTATGTATGTGTTCTTTGCTTGAGAAAGGCTCTATTTGAAGGAGCCGAAACGTTGCACTGTTCAGGTGAATAAATGAGTTCCTTTTTTCCACTTTTATTGGAGTGCTGTTCGCTTTTTCTACAATATATATATATATATATATATATATATATATATATAATGTCTTTGTTAAAGGGGTTCTCTGGGAAGTTAGAAAATAAAATTACTGAAAATACTCAAGTATTAGTTAATTATAAATATATTTCCAAATACCTTTCATTGGTTATAATGGCTCGTTTTGCCTGGGAAGCAATCATTAGGAGAAAAAAATGGCCACCATCCTATTCGTACACATAAAACCTGTCCTAATCACACAAGAGGACAAGTTAGGCCTGTATGACACCAACAGATTATCTGACAGATTTTCTGACCAATTACACA
Source organism: Bufotes viridis (assembly GCA_033119425.1). Taxonomy (NCBI): domain Eukaryota; kingdom Metazoa; phylum Chordata; class Amphibia; order Anura; family Bufonidae; genus Bufotes; species Bufotes viridis. Next base: position 463,609,585 of record CM065592.1, on the reverse strand, counting down.
CACAGATCTTTTGAAAACACACCAACTAACATAGAAACATAGAATGTGTCGGCAGATAAGAACCATTTGGCCCATCTAGTCTGCCCAATATACTGAATACTATGAATAGCCCCTGGCCCTATCTTATATGAAGGATGGCCTTATGCCTATCCCATGCATGCTTAAACTCCTTCACTGTTTGCAGCTACCACTTCTGCAGGAAGGCTATTCCATGCGCCCACTACTCTCTCAGTAAAGTAATTCTTCCTGATATTACTTTTAAACCTTTGCCCCTCTAATTTAAAACTATGTCCTCTTGTAGCAGTTATTCCTCTTTTAAATATTCTCTGCTCTTTTACTGTGATGATTCCCTTTATGTATTTAAAAGTTTCTATCATATCCCCTCTGTCTCTTCTTACTTCCAAGCTATACATGTTAAGGTCCTTTAACCTTTCCTGGTAAGTTTTGTCCTGCAATCCATGTACTATTGGTCTGATTGGACAGATATTGGTCAGATAATCTGTTGGTGTAATACAACCCTTACTTCACAACACTGAGCTAAAGAGCTGCCTCATCTTCCTCTCCTACTTGTCAGGAATTATGATCCTGAATACAGCTGATAAGAACTTTAGCCGAATCTCTGTAGGAATCGTGAGGATGGACAGACTGGTAATGTAGGGGCTGTGGTAATGGAGATTGCATAAAAGTGCTGCTGTTCATTATCCACATTCCCACCTCCTCTCTGTACTTCATGTCTCCTCGTGAACTCCATTCCTACAGAGATTCGGCTAAAGTTCTTATCATCTGTATTCAAGAGCATAATCCCTGACGAGCAGAGAGGAGGATGAGGCAGCTCTGTAGCTCAGTGTTCTGAAGTAACTTGTTCTCCTGTGTGATTAGGCCAGGTTTTGTGTGTACTAATAGAACAGCGGCCATTCTATTTCTCCTAGTGATTGCTCCCTAGGTATTTGGGAATATGTTTATAATAAAGTAATATTTAAGTATTTTCATTTTTCTTAATTCTTGGAGAATCTTGATTGGAATTGGTATTGCTGTTGACTTGTTATGGATGCTCCTGGCCTCCTTCTCATACTCACAGAACATTCACCTAAAGTGTGTTCTGCTGTGCAGGTGAGAACACCAGGCTGCACCAGAACAAGGGTCTGTCTTTAAAGGGATTCTCCAGGACTGAACAGTGTCCAGGTAGTCAGAACATCGAGGGCCGGACTACTAGGGAGCGAGGCAAGTACAGTCTCTGTGAGGGGCATTATAGGTCTTGGATAACCCCTTTAACAGGGCCAGACAGCAATCATGTAGTTTCTGGCAATGCCAGATCCAGAGAGACCTGGCAGGCTGTTTCGGCAGGGAACTAGCCTAAGTTGAAGCACCTTTGGCAGCGATTACAGCCTCCTGGTATGATGCCACAAGGTTTGCACATCTGGATTTGGGGATTTTCTGCCATTCTTCTATGCAGATCCTCTCAAGTTCTGTCAGGTTGAATGTGGATGTCGGTGGACAGCCATTTTCAGGTCTCTCCAGAGATATTCGATTGTGTTCAAGTAAGGGCTCTAGCTGGGCCACTCAAGGACATTCACAGAGCTGCTCTTAAGCCAGTTGCTCAGAAGGTGGTTGAGACACACAGGGCAGCACCAGGAGTTTTTTTGCTTTCAGGCTTTACAGTGATCACCGACACTGGACCACATGCCAAGAAACTGGCACTACTATGTCATTTATAACTGGGCAGATGTTGGAGGTACTGATAAGCCTTCCTGCTTTGAAGTAGGACTTTAGGTTTCCGTGTCTGCTTCACGGGACATGTACTGTAGATATCTAGGGGTTAATTAAAGGAAACAAAAATGACAACTGACAAATTGTCAACTTACCTTGTGGTGCTGGAGGTTGTAGTTGGTATCCTGTTAATTGACACCAGCCAACAGGATAGAGGTCAGGGGATTCACAGTCTACCCACTGATCATACTCGTCTTCCCAGCCATCAAAATGGACCCTTAGTAGTCTGTGTATAATGCGTGTGACTGTAGCAACACACACTAACCGGGGTTCCATGAGATCTACGGCTTCAAGCTTCATTCCAACGCGGAAGCCATGATTGGGGACTTCCTAGAGAGACAAACAAGACATCTGTTCTATAAACGATCATAAGAAAGTGAGACCGGCCATGTAGGGTTTTATAGTGCTCTGGAACACTACCGGCAAAACACACAAGCTGTATTAGACCTAGTGCAGGGATGGGCAAACTGCGTCTCACCAGCTGTTGTAAAACTACAATTCCCACCATGCACTGCTGGAGGATGATAGCTGTAAGCAGTCTTTGCAGGCTGGGAGTTGTAGTTTTGCAACAGCTGGAGAGCCACAGTTTGACCATTCTTGACCTAGTGCAAGGCCTGAGGAAGAAGTGCAGGCCATTGAGGTTTTCCGAGACTTTACTGCTGATGACCTATTGTCAGTATAGTCGCAACAAAGCGTAGAAGCAGCACTCCCAGGTGCAGTAGCCACGCAAGAACCCCTCCTACACTAACATTTTTATGGCGGAGGTTGAGGACAGGTTGGTATATCACTCTGATGGGGAGGGTCCTGTGCCGGTGGCGCTACATTGACGACATTTTCATGATTTGGGGTCGTACTATGAGAGATTTGGAGGATTTTCACAAACATTTGAATGCAGGTGTTGTGTGGTTACAATTTACTATAACAGCATCATCAGAGGAACTACAATTCTTCGATGTACGTGTTTTCGTTGAGGATGGCAAGATTAGGACTGATCTCTTTCAGAAAATTACTCATGAAAATAAACTATTGGTTTATGATAGCAACCACCCTCGACGCATAGTGGAATCTCTACCATGGAGTCAGTTGTTGCAAGCACGCAGAATAGTGTCAGAGGAGGACAGATTTCAGTTTAGGGTCGATGAAATGTGTAGAAAGTTTGCACAGAGGGGATACCCGCGTAAATTGTTAGGGGAGACCAAAGGTAAAGTGTCGGCAGTCAAGCAAGATACGGTCTTGGGCACATTCACACGCACTAGGGTGGATAATCGGATTCCTTTTGTGTCCATCTTTGGCGGTGACAGTGGTAGAATATCTGATATTTTCAGAAAAGAGTGGCATATCCTCCAAAGGGGGTTGCCGAACATCAAAGAGATTGAATCACCCCCGATGATGGCATACAGTAGGAGTCCTTGCTTACAGGCTAGAATAGGGGACACTACACCTGTAGGTCGAGGGATGTAGTTTACATGATCCAATGTCCCTGTAGCTATATATACGTGGGTGAAACCACTATGGAGCTCAGGGAACGCATCAACAAACATAAGAGTACCATTAGGAAAGGGTATGGTTGAGAAGCCTGTGGCGAAGCATTTTATTGACTGTGGACACTATTGGTCAACTACGTTTTCGTGCTATTGACTCCGTGGGACCAATGAGGAGAGGGGGAATAAGAATAAATTACTGAGAAGGAAAGAGTTAAAATGGATTCATATCCTAAAGTCATTACAGCCCTATAGCCTGGAGAATTTGGAGTTTAATGTAGCCAGTATTGATTAGGTGGGCGAGTTGCCCTCATCAGTATTTGTTATATGTGGTATTTTATGTAAGTGGGAGATTTGTTTTGTCCACATTGTTTTATATATTATGATTCACCCACAGAAGTCGTATGACCCCCTCTATGGTTTATGGGATCTAGGATATGGATGTAGAGAATTAGATTTCCTAACTGGTTAAACATATTAAAAGAATGGGTCTCTTATATGTAGTCTATAACCCTATTATGCGCCGCTATATGTCTATATAGGGATAATGAGTATAGGATAGGAGATCACCTGTGTATCCCCAATATAATGGCATGGTGGGGCGGGATCGACGCGGGAATGACTACACGCTGCCGCTGATGAATGGGAGCGAAGCGACATAAGACTGAGGGACGTGCGCATTACAGATGGGAGGACGCGGACCGGAGTGAGAACGGGGTGCACTCCAGGAGGAGTATGGGACAACAGGTGTGGAATCTATTAGCATTATGTAAAATAGGTGGTGAAACCTTGGATATCCGGATAGGTAGAGATGCCGGAGGGGAGGTCTCTGATTATATTTGATTGGAGTATATGACTGTGGGAGGATTTTGTTCTTAATATATATATGTGTATTGACCATTTGATTGTTGTGCTTGATGAAAGGCTGTTATACAGCCGAAACATCACTTTTTTTTATGTATGCTGTAAAGTTCTAATAAAGAAGAATCGTGGGATATGCTGCCGCCGCTTATTCGTCTTCTTTATTGTCAGTATAGGTCATCAGTATCTCGTCTGTGGGGGTCTGACACCCTGGACCCTGCAGGCCACAGCCTTCAATTAGCTTTTCCTAGGCCAGTGACGACATGTTTATCGATCACATAACCTAGGTGCAGCTCAGTCCCCTCGAGGCGAATGGGGCCGAGCTGCGATACCAAGCACAGCCGCTATACAATGTACGCAAAGCTTTTAACAGCAAACTGCCCTGAACTAAGTGTAACACAGTAGGTAAGATTTTCAATACTTGTGCAATGGAAAGTGGAGCATTTGCCTATAGGAACCAGTCAGTTTATAAGTTACTAAAGACAACTGCTCCAGTTTTCTTTACAACAGTTTTGAGAATCTTCCCTGTGCGTTAATTTGGTTCTTAGTAGCAGTTGCGATTTCTGTTGGATGCCTAAACATCACACACTAGCATTAGAGGGGTTGTCCTTTTTTTAAAATTTGCACCCCAGAACAGCTGTGTCTGGAAGTGTGTAGCCACGATCCTGTTTACTCACCTGCTCGCCACAGTTTCTGCGCTCTGTTCACTGGTCTTCCGGTCCTAGTCTGTCAACGTAGGCACAGACAGGACTATGTGCCGCTGTAGTCAATGACGGGCCTCAGCAGTGACGTGCTGCTTGGGGAAAAAGCTACCTCTGAAGCCAGTCATTGGCTGCAGCAGCGCACATGGCGCTGTCTGTGTGGAAGTTGACAGACGCAGATGGAAGACTAGTGGCTGTGGCTGAGTGACACAGGGCAGCAGCAGAAGCTTTTTTCAGATCAACTCTATGGTGATCACCAAGACTGGCCATCAGCATGACCACATACCCAGAAACAGGCGCTACTGTGTGACGTATCACAGGGCAGATGTTGGGAGGAAACCGCTGGCCTTATTCAAGAAGAGGTCGAACTTTACAGACAAATGCCTGTTACAACCATATTAACCATGTAAGCATAAGGGTAAAGCCACACATGGCTGACATTTTAGAGGAGAGATCCACGGTGATTCCACAGCAGGATCACTCCTGGACATTGGAGGGATGACCTTTGTTGTGAAAATCCACAGCATTTCAACCACAATGACAAAACGCAGTATGCTTTTACATTCACTTGCAGAAAATGTCTGCTGCATGTGGATGACGTTTGTTGCCAAGTGGCTTTACTATTAAAACGGTTTTCAGAAATTGTACTACGGATGCTCTATCCTCCTCTTGCAAGTTTATTCCAGTCCACACATAAAACAAGGCAACATTTCGGCTTATACCAAGCCTTTCTCAAGCCATCCTCTGGATAGGTCATCAGTATCTGATTGATGCAGGTCCGACACCCAGGACCTCCACCGATCGGCTGTTTGAGAAGGCACTGGTGTTCCTGTGAGCAACGCGACCTTCTTGCAGTTTACTAAGTACAGCACCATACACTGTATAGCGGCTGTGCTTGGTACGGCGCTCAGCCGTATTCACTTAAATGGGGCTGAGCTTCTCCTAGACCACGTGACACCACTGGACTAGGGAATGCTGCGTTAAGGCAGCGGCGCTCACATGTTCTCAAACAGCCTATCAGTGGGGGTCACGGGTGTCAGATCCCCACCGATCAGATACTGATGACCTTTCCAGAGGATAGCTCATCAGTAGTTAAATCTCGTAAAACCCCTTTAAAGCACTGAATGTACAGTAATGTGTAGATTACCTTGTTAAAGAGCTTTACAGGAGCAGCTATGGATCCAGTTTCCCTGAGGTAGTCAAACCATTTGAAAGGTAGTTTTGCGTAGCCTAGAAAATAAATTAGAGATCGTCAGCTTGTCTGAGTCTGCGATCAGAGTTCATTTGGCAATATTCAATGTAGCAGATATAGATTATTGGTCAATACTTCTTCAGAAGTCCTATTTGTACTGTAAATGCTGCTTTGATGCCTCTGGCTATATATTTAGAGGCAAACACAAGAAGGGCCGCCTGCCTCTCCATAAATCAGCACACAAAGGGGGCTCGAAACAGTTCCATTGAAGCCTAAGGACAGCCCATCCGCAGAATAGGATCTGACAGCTCTGATGAAATGTTTGTTTTATCAAATAGGAGTTCTGCAATTAGAAAAATCTCCTGGGAGAACGTCAACAGATCTCCTATTCTTGTGCCCCTGGTGGTTTATATAAGACACTGCTGTTGTATTGTCTGAATATATTATTACAGTTCTTTCTGCCAATGTCGATGGGATTTTTAATATAGCCTCCTTTATTGCGCTTAGTTCCTTGTAGTTTGAGGAGCGGTTTCTGGACTGGATGTTCCATCTTCCCTGCCAGAAGTCTCCCACTTAATGGGCTCACCATCCCCAAGAGCTTGCGTCCGTGGTGATTGCTATCGGATTCTGAGACACCCAAGGGCATAAATTTGTTAGGATTGTCCACCATAGTAACGACATCCTTGCTACTGAACTCAGATGGAAGTTGTAGTCCAAGGATAGGGGAGAACCGTCCCAGTTCTTTAGAATGTCCTCCTGCAATGGTCTTGAATGAAATGGACCATAGGTTACCGCCGGGATGGTGGAGGTCACTAAACCTAGTGCTGACAAAGCCTGTCTCAGAGAACACCCATAACTGAGAAAGAGATCCTGTATTTTGTCTACCAATAACATCACCTTTTGTTCTGGCAGGAAACATCTCTGATTCTGGGAATCTAGTAGTATCCCCAAAAACACAATCTCTGAGAAGTAACTTGGATTTTTTCCAATTTATCTTCCATCCTAAAGATTCCAGAATTACATACAATGGATCTGTCAATCTGCGAAGACTATTCTGTCTGGGAAATTATTAAAAAGTGTTTTTTTACTACAAAAAACGCGGAGAATAGAGTTCCTTTTTCCCCCCCTCGGGAACTAAACTTTACAACCCCTTTCTGAAGTAAAGAAAAAAACATTCCTTTGCAAAATTAAAGATTTTTCTGCTTCTTTTGGATTCTTGGTTATTATAAAAAAATCTTCCTGTGGTGCGAGGAATTCTATTTGAAACCCTCTTAAAATGATGTCCAAGATCCACTTGTTTTTTGCAATTTCTTTCAAGGCCGGGTAAAATTTGGAAAGTCTGAACAAAAACCCCGACTTTCTGGGAGCTCCATCTTTCTTTTTTGGGTGGTTTGAAAAGTTCTAGACCTTCTGAACCCACTTATTTTCTGAGGTACCGGAAATCCCTTTTTCTTTCTGATGCTTTTTCAAGAGTGTCATCCAAGGAAGACCCAAATAACCTCTGACCCTTACATGATAGGGAACAAAGCCTCGCATTGGAACCCTGGTCGCCCTTCCAAGATTTAAGCCAGATGTCCCGTCTAGCAGCGTTAGATAAAGCCGCTGATCGAGTATAAAAATCTAACGGCATCAGAAGAAGCGTCCGCCAAAAAAAAAATCGGCCACTTTTATAAATGTTGGAAGGAGGGCCAGAAGTTCATCTCTAGAGGTTTTATCTTTAATATGTGACTGCAATTCTTCTACCCATAGCTTTAAAGGGAACCTGTCACCAGGATTTTGTGTATAGGAGCTGGGGACATGGCTGCTAGATGGCCGCTAGCACATCCGCAGTACCCAGTCCCCATAGCTCTATGTGCTTTTATTGCGTCAAAAAGGATTTTAGTGATATGCAAATGAACCTGATATGACCCGATTTATAAATTTTCTGAGCGCAGCGCCGCCCCACGTCCTCGGAATCTCCTCCTTGCTGGTCGACGTCACAGAGCTGGAGCGCTGAAATCCCGCGATGCGCGAGCTAGCGCATGCGCAGTGTCGGCATCATGTTCCTGATGCCAGCACAGGGAACGAACTACGCATGCGCTAGCTCGCTCATCGCGAGATTTCAGCGTTCCAGCTCTGTGACATCGGCCAGCAAGGAGGAGATTCCGAGGACGCGGGGCGATGCTGCGCTCAGAAAATATGACTCATCTCCGGACACAGGAGTCATATCAGGTTCATTTGCATATCTCTAAAATCCTTTTTTGATGCAATAAAAGCACATAGAGCTATGGGGACTGGGTACTGCGGATGTGCTAGCGGCCATCTAGCAGCCCATGTCCTCAGCTCTATACACAAAATACTGGTGACAGGTTCCCTTTAAAGACCTAGATACCCAGGAAGCAGCAATACTAGGCCTAAAACTAGTAGAAGCAGATTCCCAGGCTTTTTTAAGGTAGATGTCTGCTTTCTTATCTAAGGGATCACTAAGAACCCCTAAATCAAAGGGAAGGGCCGATCTCTTTGCCACCGGGGCATCTACATTAGGTGCTTTATCCCAGACTGAAGATACTTGTTCATCAAAAGGATATTTTCTTTTAATTGTATTTGGAACAAAAAATTTACGATCTGGATTCCTCCATTCTTTTTTTAATTAGGGCCTCCATATTTGTATGAACAGGAAAACTCTATGCATTTTAGGTGCTTATCCTTTAAAAACCTGGTCGGCAATGGATTTCTGCTGCTTAACATCCTCCAATTGCATTGGTGTTCTTACTGCTTTGAATAACGGCTCCGTACCTTCAGAAGAAGAAGAAGTGCTCCCCACATCAATAGAAGCATCAAAATTCAATTTATCTTCATCTGAAATATCAGAATCCACATTCTGTCTAGTGCCACATGCGGATTGAGGAAAGAGCTGTTTTAGGGGTTTAAGGGAAGCTCTAACCTCTGATTTTACCAGAGCCTTGATACTTTTTGACATAGATTGAGACTCTTCCAATACTAACTTTTTCATTGCAGGATTGACAAATTGGTTTCAGATGTGCTGCCGGCCTCATGACGCCGCTCTGACGTTCCTCTGCGCGTGCCCACGCCCAGCGCACAGATGCCACGGCCATCTTCGAAAGTCCTCCACACTGTGATCAAACTGGAGCCGCCTGGCACGGCCACAGAGGCTCCAAACATGGGGGAAACTGGGAGTCGTGGTGCAAGAACAGCAGGCTCGACGAGCGGCTCCCCAAGAGTCTTACGCCGCCATAGGAAAGGTCACCCACCTACTTAAAACCTGGACCCTCCACAGCCAACTTGTTGTGAACTTCTTCAGAGGTAGGTTCCCCAGGACCTCCTATCCAGAGGACAGGAAACCTGAACTGAGGTGTGGTGGAGGTGTGAACTTGTCTTGGATGGGAGGTCCATCACGCATGGGTGCTGTCATGGGTGAGGGGAAACACACTTGATTCATTTTACCATTCCCTTGTCAATAGGGTGCCTCTAGGCAATCTGATAATGTCCCATAATGCTTACAGGGTGCAAGGGACATTGACAAAAGGACGTAACATCCAGTTGTTAATTTATTCATACATTTCCAGGAGAAATAATAAAGTAGGCTCCCAAGAAAAGGTTCTACACCATTATTATTTCATGAAGAATTCCTTTTCTTTTGCTTAGACATGTCAGAAGACCCAACAGGTCCTCTAATCAGATATTGAACATTATTGGGTTCCAGCCATGGTAACGGACGTGTACATAGCAAATAATGGTCAGTGGTTTACATTTCTGCTGAAATGGAGCCATACCTCGTGGTGGAGTTAGTTCAATCTTGTTAATTTCACAGAAACCAACAGGGAATATTGAGGGGGATAAAGCATGGTAACAAAACCAGTCTGAGCCATCTGCTGCTTCGGAGCCATCAATTCCAATCATTAGATAGCCCTCCGCCAAAACCTGCAAATCAAACAGAATGACAATGAAGGTGACAGAATCTTCAAATAGCGAACACAAGGTTCTCAGAAAACAGAGTCACGGTTCCCTGGTTCAAAGCTGGATATCATAAAGATTGAATCCCAGTCTAAAGCAGAGGTGAACAACCTGCAGCCTGGGGGCCACATGAAGCCGCTATGCTATGCGCCCCCCACCCATCTGGTCACAAGACGCGACTGTTCGATGGCGGCTCACATGTACTTTTCCTATCGGCGGAAAGGTGTTGTATATCCTGGGAGCACAGACAGGTACACACTAACAGGGCACGGTGTGGCTCTCTCTGGGATCCCCGTATATTGGCATAATGGGGGGGGGGGGGGTCTTCCTACTTCTGTATGGCAGTCCAGGAAAAAGTAGATGAGGTTGAGAAGTGACCGTGTAAGTAATGAAGCGTGAACTACAAAGGAGAGATCCGTAAGCACAGTGGCTTCCGTCCTAGAGCATGAATAGGACAGAAATGGACCCCCGATCTCGCAATAAGTGGGAGTCCTGAAGTACAATTGTCACCTATCAGATATTTAAAGTGAATGTGTCACCAGAGAATTACCTATTGTTTAAAAATTGTTTTCATGTTAAGAATATTTTTAAAGAATTTTTGATGATGTTAGTTTTAATTTTCCATGTCAATACGTAAGCAAAAAACGTTCAATCCTGCAGTTTTCCCACTGGCCACTAGGCCTAATAATAGGCGCCACCTCTTGGTCTGTACAGATCGCTTTACTGCAGTTATCTACTCATCTGTCATTCTAATCCTGCCTGTAACAATATCACCTCTGTATATAGATAAGACATGATCCAGCATTCACAATAGGTGATTGTCACGTCTTATGTATTCTTTCCTTGTACAATGACCTCTGCACAGGGCACAGAGCCCAGAAAACTCTTCCCATAGAAGTCAATGAGGTCTCCTCCTGACCATTGTGTCTGTGGCCCATGGGGCTGCCATAATACAATTCTTTAAATGCTTTCTAAATGCTTCTAAGAACAGCTCAGCCAAGATGGGCGCCCTCATAATCGTGTAACGGAGATAGAATTAAAAAAAAAAAATTTGTGATCAGAAAATAACGACGGATAAGATAAAAAAGGAGATGTGTCGCTATCTGGTTTTAACTGGCAGTAAAAAAAAAAAATTGGCAACACATTCCCTTTAAGGCAAATCTTTTACTGCAGCCCTTGGAGTTGGTTCAATCTGACAATATTGTCCTTGGCCCAAGAAAGGAATGTGCATTCTGGATTTAAAGGGACTGGGGCAGATTCCCAAAGCAGAATTCAGTCTGAATTAGCGCCAGACATGGGCGTACACGCTTTTCATCACATTTATTATGTGTTTTAGATGCTTTTAGAACCTCACTCCACAGTGGAGCATGGCTTAGCGGGAAATGGATGTGTCTTAAAGGGGTTGTCCAGGCTTTTATAATTGATGACCTATCCTCAGGATAGGACATCAATATCGGATTGGCGGGGGTCTGACCCAGCACCCCCACCGATCAGCTGTATGGGGAGACGGTACGCGCAGTGTCCTTCTTGTCTGCTGCTGGGGTCTTTGCCTGAGGTAATAGTAAAAGCCCGGACAACCTCTTTAAAAGGGGCCACGGGTCACCAAAATTTTGCCACAAGGTAAGCCATCCAATAGGTGCACCAGAGTTATCAAATAGTGGGAGCCACTGGGGTAAACTTGGCCCATCTTCAGACCGCCTGCTCTAAGTTTATGCCGTCTAAATATTAGACAGAATTAGGCTACTTTCACACTAGCGTTTTTACTGGATCCGGCAGGGCTCATCAAAACCGCTTCTGTTACTGATAATACAACCGCCTGCATCCGTTATGAACAGATCCAGGTGGAATTAACTGTAACATAGCCAAGACGGATCCGTCATGAACTCCACTGAAAGTCAGTGGGGGATGGATCCGTTTTCTATTGTGTCAGAGAAAACGGATCCGTCCCCATTACCTTGCATTGTGGGTCATGACTTATCCATCTTGCTCAGCGCCCCATGACGAAAAGAAAACCGCAGCTTGCTGCGGTTTGCTCACCGGTATGAGAACACAACCAAATGGAACAGAATTCATTTTGGAGCACTCCATTCTGTTCAGTTACGTTTTGTCCCCATTGACAATGAATGGGGACAAAACGGAAGCGTTTTCTTCCAGTATTAAGACCCTATAACGCAGTGTTTCCCAACCAGTGTGCCTCCAGCTGTTGCAAAACTACAACTCCCAGCATCCCCAGACAGCCTTTGGCTGTGCAGGCATGCTGGGAGTTGTAGTTTTGCAACAGCTGGAGGCACACTGGTTGGGAAACACTGCTATAACGGATCTCAATACCGGAAAATAGAAACGCTAGTGAGAAAGTAGCCTTAGTAACTTTGCTCCAGTATTTTTTTTCTTATGGACACACTTCCTTTTAGCCACTTCTGCAGTTTAAACAGAGTCATGGAAATCCATCTGTATGGATCACCACTACACAAACACTGCGCAGTAATACGACGTCAATCACCTTTCTAATGGTTGCTACACATATTGCAGAAAGATTTAGTGGATCAATAGCTTCCAGTTTCATCCCTTCCTTGAACCATTCAGAGCTCTGGTCAACATCTTTGACCTAATAAGAAAAAATAAAATAAAAATCATACATATTGCTAAGGAAGAGTACAATAAAGAATGTGTTCAACCTTTGCAGCAACGTCTTATCACCTCAGTGTCTCCAATGAAAAATGATCCAACTTTGCAATAGGTTTCTATTAATAATGTCCTAGTGTTTTCTTTCTACAGCTCCCATGCAGCCAATGCGTCTCCATAGTAACCGACAAACCTTGCACAGTCTGACCCTGCAGTCATATTTTCTTCTTTTTGACCTCCGCCTAGCAGCCCTTGAAATGCGCCGATGCTCATCTCAGAGGGGCTGCCTGGGTGAAGAAGGGGATGTGTCCGGGTCCAGCTCTGAACCCAGACAACCCTCTAAATTTTGCATTTAGGAAGAAAATGGATAATTAAAAATAAAATCGAATTCAGAGCAAAGGTGTCCATAGCCTGTGACTTTATTCCAGCTGATTAAATTTTGCTGATACTAAAACATCTATTTTTGTCACGGACGTACCCCGCAACAGCGAGTGGCAGGAGATCTTTGAGACTGGCAACACGTGGTTTGGTTTGACATGTTTACCTTGTGGATGAATAGGCGTCTGTGTTGTTTCTGGCCACAGCCCTAACCCCCCAGGGTTGCTATTGTGGTCATTTAACCTTCCCTTTTTATAGTTGTCTTTCCCACAATGCTGTGCGGTTTATAGCTTTGGTTGGATCTGTGGATAGCTGGTGTTTGGGTCTTAGCGGAGTTCCTGGTGTTGCCATAGCTTCTTGGAAGTTAGGGTGATTTCACATTTGCGTTGTTAGATTTCGGATCTGGCAATCTGTATGCAAACGGATACCATTTGTAGACGGATCCGTCTAACAAATGCATTGCAATACTGGATCCGTCTCTTCGGTTGTCATCCGGAAAAACGGATCCGGTATTTATCTTTTTCATATTTTTAAAAGGTCAGACCGCAAAACCAGTTCCGTTTTTCTGGGAACACTTGGGGCCGGATCCGGCATTAATGCATTTTAACGGCAATTGTTCCGAATTCTGGACAGAGAAAATGCAGCATGCTGTGGTATTTTCTTAGTCTAAAAACCGTGCAGTGACTGAACTGAAGACATCTTGATGCATCCTGAATGGATTTCTCTCCATTCAGAATGCATTAGGATAAAAAGGATCCGTTTTTTTCCGGTATTGAGCCCCTAGGACGGAACTAAATACCAGAAAAGTTTAACTCAAGTGTGAAAGTAGCCTTAAGTGTTACCTTTCCCTTCGTTTTTTGGCTTTTCTGTGCATTTCATTTCTTTGTTGTTTTGTATTAGGCCTTAGGGAGACTCCCGTTCATCCTTCATTTTGGAGGAACAGGATGTCTCATTCCTGTCATTAGTACCAGGGCCCTTTAGGGTTAGATAGGACTCTAGGTATTCCAGTGTATGAACTCATCTACCTCTGGGGTCTGTTCATACTGGTAGTCAGTCAGGGCTTTGGTTAGGGTTTTCACTAGGAGGTGTCCATCTTCCTTCCCTAGTTTTCAGAACTTATTTCCTTTTCCCTCCTATGTTCGGTGTGGGGGTTTCCCTCCCACACTAGTGCGTGACAATATTTTTTTCCACATTTTATTATTTTTGTACAGTAGAAGCACCCTTCAAGGGAAATTTTTTTAAAGAAACTTTTAGTTATTTTAATTTAACTTTTTTTTTTTTTTTATTGGTTCCACTATCGGACTTAAGGCTGCAAATTTGTAATTATATATATACTCCTTTGCGGTGGGGGAGTAAGACACACAAACCAATGGAACACATAGGGGGCCTTTGATAGGCCACTGGTTGCTATAGTAACCCATCTGCTGTGGCATAGATGCCATGGTTGATACTGACTGCGACATCTAAGGTGTTGAGCACCGATGCTCGCAATTATGGCAGATCCTCGTAGTTATCACAGCCGTCCAACCGCCACAATCTAATGGGTACACTTGGCAGTATCCACGAGATCACAGTAAAAGACAGATCATAGAAATATAAACATACAAATTTACCTTTGCAAATAAATGGCCAGGGGCATCATAATGAGATTCCTGTTTCTTTAGTATATCTACGAAATAAAAATAAAAGCAGTCTAAAACCAGGAGAGTTCAGGACACGCCTAAATGAATCACATAATTAAGCAGCAAGCCTGCATACCTGATCTCTTAAAGCGATGACCTATACTTCGAGACCAACCAATCTGATGAATGAGGGGGCTGTACATATGACACCAGAAATCATCCGTTTTGTCTTCACTTTCTTCATACACCAGTCGTAGTCTGCCTCCAATGACAGTGTCTACAATAGCAACCCGCGTCCGGCAAAGGTGCGTTTTATCCACTACTTCTACCCTCATTAAAGGCTTGAAAGGATACTGCATACTTTCTGACACCTTACAAGAAAAACAAAAAAAGGCATTTCACCGCGAAGAACGTATACAGTACATCATGACTTGACTTAGGTCTCATGTACACAAACGTATTTTCTTTTCGTGTCCATTCCAATTTTTTGCGAATCATATGTGGAACCATTAATTTCAATGGTTCCGCAAAAAAAAACGGAAGTTACTTTTGTGCATTCCATTTCCGTATTCCTGTTCCACAAAAAAATAGAACATGTCCTATTATTGTCCGCATTACAGACAAGGGTAGTACTGTTCTATTAGGGGCCGGCTGTTCCGTTCAGAAGGCACATGGATGTCATCCGTATTTTTTGCAGACCGCAAAATACATATGGTCGTGTACATAAGCCCTTAGATGTATTATCTTGAAGGGGTTGGCCAATCTGGGACATTTATGTCATATCCATGGGTTACGCTATAAATGTCTGATAAGTGCGGGTCTCTCCTCTGGCTTCTATGTCAAATACGAAGCTCCATCATGCCCGGCTGGCAATGGAAGAGAGGCGACTGTGCATGCTCTGTTCTCTCTACTAAAGGGGTTCTGCAGTTCTCTGTAAATGATAGATCATTAGCATCTGATCGGTGGGGGTCCGACACCTGGGACTCCTGCCAATCAGCTGTTTCAGAAGGCAGTGGCGCTACAGAAGTGCCGCGGCCTTCTCAAACAGCTGATTGGCGCGGGTCCCAGGTGTCGGACCCCCACTGATTAGATGCTAATGATCTATCAGTCACAAAGAACTGCAGAACCCCTTTAACTTCAGTCGCACTTGCAGAAGTGTTACTAAAGTAAAAGGAAATAGCTGTGCCATCGGAACCACCTCTCCTTTCCCAATCAGGGCGTGATGGGACCCCGTTCTTGAGAGAGGAGCAGGTCCCAGAGGTAGGACTTATAACCAGTCAGACATTTATGGCATATCCTATGCATTAACCATGAATGTCCCAGAATCTTCTCTTTTAAGTGACATCAGGCTCAATATCCTAGGTGCAACATTCGGGGTGCAGAGGTCATCTGAAATCACGGAGCAGGAATAGAAGTTTTAGGATGTCTGTAAGGGGAGGGTTGGAGGGGGGAAGCTGCAGGTGACATCAGAATGAAAGCTTACAGCCTGTAACTGTCCTCTCCTCCCGTGTACATTCTCAGGGCATCACAGGGTGACATGCAGCAACTTTTCCCCATGTTATCGCCCCCTTTTCCAATCAGAGAGTATATGTGCTCCCTGTGCGGTGGGGTCACTTTACTATGCGCTAAAGGGGTGACAAGATGAGCAGTAGATCTTATTAACTTCGGCACCTAATCATAACTTGTATACGGCATGTGGATTGTGGGAATATATGGTCTATTTAGCTGCGGTGAATGTGATTGCAGCGACACTGGTCTCGGCCAGGATTGCGGTCTAGTGGTGATCCCATATAAATGAATAGGATTACAGCGCAAATCACACAGATTCCATGACAGACCTCTTAATAGCAAAAAATCCAGCAGAGTTGGATTTTTTTGCCCTTCGGGATTTGCAGTTTGCAGCACTTGTGCGATTCACACTATGGCCCCATTCATTTTTATAGGATCACTGCTACACTGCCAAGCCCCTGCGATCCTGGCCACCATCAGTGTCGCCAAACCCTCAGACAATCAGGAATTTTTTTGATGCAAAATTTTTTTTTTTACAAAACATTATGCTCGGGTGCAAAATGACATAAAGGAATCCATCACTAGAAAGCGCAGAGCGTCATTTTCACCGTCTGCCTGGTGTCTACGTTCAGAGAATATATCGGCAGGGTAGTAGGATAGGATCGTTTTTCTTATTTTATAATTCAGATCTTATTTGCATTTGTCAAACGTGTGGAAATTGTCCCAGCAGCAAACGAGTCATATGGTCTCTCTGCTGTGCGTAATCACAAACCTGTTAGAAGAGCTCCATGATAATAAGCGGATGAGGTGTCCTCCCTGCTGGAACTCACAGAAATCCGATGCTACTCGTGAAAAACCACTGGCAGTTAAAGAGGACGTGTCACCACTCCTGACATGCATTCCCCAAGTAATAATAATTCTGTAATATCTATTCTTATGGCTCTATGTTGTGCCTTTCCTTTATTATTTAAACTAGCAGTCTGCAGTAAGGGTATAGGGGGCTGTTAACCAGTTGGGGGTGTCCCTGCACAGACTCTAGCCAATCAGTGCTAACATTTTCAGACTGTGCAGGTACCACTCCTCAACTGGTTAACACCCCTCTACCCCTCTATACCCTTACTGCAGACTGCTAGCATTTCATTCATAACTTCTAGTAGAAATAATAAAGGAATGGCACAACATAGAGCCATGAGAATAGAGGCTCCAGAATTGTTATTATATGGGGAATGCAAATGTCGGGTATTCCAATTTTAAACAGGTTATCCCTCATCCAGTGGATAGGGGAGAATGGTTAGATCGGTGGAGTTTGGACCCCTCATGATTAAAAGAACAGGGTCCAGTGGCTCTGTATGAATGAAGTAGCAGGTCAAGCACACACTGCCGGCACATTTAACCCTACGGGACTGCAGGAGATAGGGTGCTGTACTTTGCCATCTCCAGAAGTCCCGTAGAGTCTGAAAGGAGCATTTTCGTGCATGCTCGACCTGCCGCTCCAAATCATAAGAGGGCACGAGACCCCTATTCTTGTAATCCGTGGAGGTTTCAGCAGACTCCATCTATCTAACAAATATCTAGTGCAGGGGTAGGGAACCTCCGGCTCTCCAGCTGCTGTGAAACTACAATTCCCAACATGCTCCATTCATTTCTATGGGAGTTCAGAGAAGAGCAAGGATGCATGCTGGGAGTTGCAGGGTTTCCTGTGTAATGCTTGACAGGTCCCTCAAGAGCGAGAGACACTCTTTTGTAACCACTGTCCAGTTTAAATTCACAAATGCAGGATATAAAATGGGTTTTCCAATCGGGACAACTCCTTTAATATACTCTTTATATGTGGGTTAATCCGATTGCCTCTTAGGGCCAAAATAATTGTAGTCAAAACCATAAGATGTTTTGTTCTTTCGTACCTTACACTAAATGTTTGCCTACCTTCTGCGCAAAATCTGGAGGGAGGGTCTTGGCACCAGTCAGTCTTTTGACTAAAAAAGCTTTCCAATTTGTGTATTTGTGTTGTATGGCTGCAAAGGAAGCAACAACGTATTTAAAAAAAAAAATCCCAATAAAATAAGCAAAAACTACACTAAACCACTGGTCCCCAGCTCAATCAGAAGTAAATACGCTTGATGTAATATTACCAGCTTATATGGCGTATGAAAGGGGCTGAAGCCTCTCTGTGCACCCTTGCTGCACGCGCTTCCTCTGCCAGCCCCTCCCACTTCTTCTTGATTGACAGGGCCAGGGGAGACGATTATGCAGGAACCTGGTCCTTACAATCCGGAGAGGGAGGGGCTGGCAGAGGAAGCAGGAAAGCAAGGGTGCACAGTGTGGCTTGGGGCCTGCCCTTGGTGCACTTCACCTTTCATTTGCATATGGATTAAAAGTTTTTTTACTTTACTTTTTCTTCAGAATGAAGCAACAGATCGCTAAGTGAAAGGTATTTATTACATTCTCCTGTGTATATCTGCCATCATTTTTCACAGCAATGCGGACACATATGAACATGGGACCAACACAGATGCCTTCAGCTGCCAAGTGCACATGTAACAGGTCAGCCAGTGTCATAGGGACAAATCTGCTGATAGATGGGCTTTAAGTAAAAAATAGTTGTCCAGCTGTGAGCTTTAATTCACTCCCTGGCTGCTGCGGTGACTTGTGTACAGAACGTGACCGCTGCAGCCAAGAAGATGACATCCGCGGCAGGAGGTCTGGAGCGCAGGGTTAAAAAAAACTGCTGAGAAAACAGGTGAGTATTCATTCATTTATCTTAGGCCATTTACAGGAATTGCCCAAGTTTTTATATAACGCAGACAAACCCTTCAATGCTTACCGGCTTTTTATGTCCTACAGGACTGGCTGCATTTAACGCTAGTCCATCAAGGCACAGCTATGACTCCATCTTAGTGACCTTATCCAACAGGACTCAGAGAGTAGACAACACCTCCATATTTCCATAGTGGCTCAGACTTCACGACTGTGATTGGCCTGGGAAACACATTTCGTGTGTCGGCCACGTCTCCCAGGCCTGATCTGATTGCACCATAGTGTTTTCTGATACATGTCTGATGGGCAAGTCTATTGGACTGTACTCACATCATCATATGAGTACAATTCACTATGATGCAGTCATTTTGGGTCAGGGGAGCCGCGGTTGGTCCACACAGAGCGCGTTTTCTGGGTCGATCAGGGTCGCGTGAATCAGCTCGTATACCAGGGATCAGCAACCTCCAGCATGCTTCATTCACTTCTATGGAAATTCCAGAGAATATCAGGGTCCCAATGTGAACTGAAAGCAAGGAGCACTGGCGCAGCTATTTTCGGAAGTCCCATGGAGGTAAATGAATGGCTGGCCACGCATTAACACTGCCCTCTCCATTCACAGCAGGGCTCTGTTCTTGAGACAGAAGCGGGTGCCAGAGGTGGAGCCCACATCTATCTGACATTTATGGTATAGCCTATTAATAAGCCATAAATGTCCAGATGGAACCTGAGCCTATGTATATTTAAGCTGGGGTTTACGCTGACTGCTGGGGACCCAGGAGAGAAGACAGAAGAGCTCTATTCAGCGCTGTGTATAGAATGGAGGCGTCTATTGGTCTGAGTGGCCACGTGACTGATGGGATTGCTGGGATGCCAGTTCTGATTATCGCTTACAAAGACAATCATTTGTAATGAATTTCTCTCAAACAAGGGATTCCAAGCAGAGGGTGGTGGGGGCAGCAGCACAGGGGAGCCAGTGCCTGCTATGTAAGCGCTCATCCCCAACACCCACCAGAGCCAACTTACCACCCACAGGAAGGACATACAAACCCTATGCAAGTGTTGCCCTTAGTCAGATTTGAATCCAGGACCTTAGTGGTTAGTGTTAACCACTGAGCCACCTCGATCATAGTATGACTTCCCTTGCAGTTATGTGTCCCTGTACCACTGTACTAACAGTATGACCCCTCCAACAGTTATGTACTCTTTTACCACTAAGCCACTGGGGCAATAGTATTACCTTCCTAGCAGTAATGTGCCCCTGTACCACTGAGCCACCATGCTGATAGTATGACCTTTTGCAGTTATGTGCCTCTATACCACTGAGCCATTGTGCTGATAATATGCAATTTCCATCATTTATCATGACCTCTCAAGCCGTTATGTGCGTCAGTACCACCATGCTGACAGTATGACCCCTCTAGCAGTTATGGGCACCCGTACCACTGAGCCACCATGCCATTTCCATCATTTACTACCCTGCTGAGAAGATGACCTCTCTAGCAGTTTGGGTACTTTCACACTTGCGTTGTTTGATTCCGGCAGACAGTTCCGTTGTCAGAAAAATGCATTGCAATACCGGATCTGTTTCTCTGGTGTCATCCGGATTTATTTTTCTTCACATTTTTAAAAGGTCTGCACATGCGCAGACCAGAATGCCGGATCCATCATTTCGGTATTTTTAATGCCGGATCCGGCACTAATGCATTGCAATGGAAATAAATGTCGGATCCGGCATGTGTTCCGGAATTTTGGACGGAGATAATACCGCAGCATGCTGTAGTATTATCTCCGGCCAAAACGCTGTTCAGTGACTGAACTAAAGACATCCTGATGCATCCTGAACGGATTTCTCTCTATTCAGAATGCATTAGAAGAAAACTGAATCGTTTATTCTGGTATTGAGCCCCGAGGATGGAACTCAATGGCGGAAAAGTTTAACGCTAGTGTGAACGTAGCCTTAGGTGACCTCTTGACTACAGAAAAAACTGAACATTTCACTGCTAATAAGTTATGTACAGAACAAACACAATTTTCTATGCGATAGAAACGTGGTAAAATTCACAAGAACGGCGTGTTCTTGGCAGCACATCATTATGAAATTTTGAGCACATACTTTGTGGAGGGACAAGGGGCTTTCCGCTGCTTGCACACCAACCCACTGGATGGACGTCACTGCTGCAGATGTTACACCAGAAGTCCAGGCTGGCATCATTTTCAAAGCCTTCATACCTCAGCAGGGCATTGTAGCCTGAAAACACATAAAAGGATATACAGGTTTTAGATATGAATACACGTTATTTGGCAAAGATCTGCACAGACATCCCTGTTTCATATGCATGGTGACGGCATGTTATCATAGTTATCTCTCACTGTTCCATGTCTACGTTCCCTTTTCCCGACACACCTACCTACAGGGGATGATTACTGGTTGCCTTTTAGCTCAGCTCCATTAAGGCAGAGCAGAGCTGTTTAGCTAAAGTGCCTAAAGGGAACGTGCAGCAGTCTGGAGCACACCCTTTGTATTATTGGTTCAGGCTGCAGCACAGCACTAACCTGAACCAAAAGGCCCGTTGCAGACGAGCGTGTGTCACGCTGCGAGCCCATAGCGCAGCTCCCGGCCTGAACTTCCAGCACTGCCGGGGTCACATAGCATTATATTGATTTATGATGCTATGTAACCCTTAGAGGTCTGGAATTAATTGGATAACACTGACATAATGCTGTCAGTGTTAGCCAATACATTTCAGAACTGTAAGGGTTGCATAGCATCGTAAATCAATATAATGCTATGTGACCCCGGCAATGCTGGAAGTTAAGGACTGGTGCTGCGCTGCAGACTCGCAGCGCGACACACGCTCGTCTGCAAGGGCCAAAAGGAGACAAAGGGCGTCTCACAGACTTCAGACTCCCTGTATAGTGTTATATTAGTAAAAAGTCAAAGCCGTTGGACTTGTACTTTTTATTGAAGACTTTTTTTTTCTAGTAATCACACGGTATTAGAAAAACGTATGCAACTAATCTCCCACATTAAATACTGGTGACTCATGCTTCAGTCAACCTAATCTGTTACAATGCTGTTCTAACACCTCCTCCAAGGCTGTTTAATCACACAGCAGCTTCAGTCATGAAAACACAGTCAACATCTCTCCTCTATGGAGGTCCTTGTGCTGATTATAATATACAGATTATGATGACTGCCGCCAGTATTTAATGTCAGATTTTTTGCACAAGTTATTCTAATTGAGAAAGCCAATCAGATGACTAGCTAAATTTCTTAACAACAAGTTCGACTGCTCTGACTTATTACTACTGGATGAATGAGACCCTTCAGATATATGTATACAGTGTAGATAACCTGCAAATACGGGTCACAGCTGCCCTTTTTGTCCATGTCCAACATGTCCAATTTTTGTCTATTTTACAGACAAGAATAGGCATTTATATAATTGGAACCTAGGAAAGTGCTGGATGCACATGGACCACCACCGTAATTTAGGGATCGACGATTTGCGGACCACAAAATAGATACGGTCGTGTGCAGTGAGCCTTACCTAGAGTTTGTACTAGTACCTCTCACACCCCCCAAAAAAAAAAATTATAAAAAAAAAAAAAAAAAAGAATAAAGTTTGTGAATGGAAATGAAAATCATATTTTTCTATCCATCCTAAAATTAATTGAAATCAGAAGAAAAACCATCAAAAGCTGCGAGGTGTGAACCCAAAGCATGAAGCAATGAGAGAGGGAAGGTCGACAACCTGCTAATTTCACAATGACAGCAATCCAGAAGACTTTCTGAGACAGACTGTTGTCGGTGTTGAGAACTTCTACTCGTACACCTTCTGAGATGTCGCCCCAACAAGTCCCCATCGGTGCCTGTAAAAGACGTAAATGATTTCAGTATAATTAACGCTTAATGAATACAGTCAGAAGACGTCCACCAAGTCTCGTCAGGTTTCTGAAACCCAAAGATATTGTTAAAAAAAAAATGACAGATTTTGGGCAGAACAAGTGGCTGAAAGATTGCAAGATGAATCTGAATTCTATACACCACTATAAACATCACCATTAGGCCTCATGCACACGACAGTATGTGTTTTACGGTCCGCAAATTGAGGATCCGCAAAAAAAAAAAAAAAGACGATGTCCATATGGCATCTTTTTTTGCGGATGCGATATTTTTACGGATAATGCCGCAAACTAGAAAAAATAGGACATGCTATATTTTTTTTGCGGGGCTACAGAACGGACATACTGATGCGGACAGCACACCGTGAGCTGTCCACATTTTTTGTGGACCCATTGAAATGAATGGGTCCGCATCCTATCAGCAAAAAGAAAAAAAACGGAATGGACAAGGAAACAAAATACGGTCGTGTGAATGAGCCCTTAAGAGGCGGGAAACTACTAAACAGATTTATACACTATGGGTGAGATATATTAAACTGGTGTAAAGTAGAACTAGATTAGTTGCCCATAGCAACCAATCAGATTCCACCTTTCATTTTCCAAAGGACCCCCTTTAAAGGGCATCTGTCAGCAGATTTGTCCCTATGACACTGGCTGACCTGTTACATGTGTGGTTGGCAGCTGAAGGCATCTGTGTTGGTCCCATGTCCGTATGTGTCCGCACTGCTGAGAAAACTTATGTTTTAATATATGCAAATGAGCTTCTAGGAGCAACGGGGGCGTTACCATTACACCTAGAGGCTCTGCTCTCTCTGTACCTGCCGCATCCTCTCCACTCTGACTTTAGGAGGACAGGGCGATCATATTTACACTGCCAGGCCCTGTCAATCAACGTGCAGCGTAAGAGGCAGTTGCAGAGAGAGAGCATAGCCTCTAGGTGTAATGGTAACGCCCCCGTTTCTCTTAGAAGCTCATTTGCATATAATAAAACATCCTTTTTCTCAGCAATGTGGGTACATATGAACATGGGACCAACACAGATGCCTTCAGCTGCCAAGCGCACATGTAACAGGTCAGCCTGTGTCATAGGTACAAATCTGCTGACAGGGGTTTTCAGGGAGTAGGATACCGATGGGGTCTGAGATCCGGCACCGGCACAACCGGATGCTTGAAGAGGCTGTGGCCTTCTCACAGTATACTAGGGATGCTCAACCTGCGGCCCTCCAGCTGTTGTAAAACTACAACTCCCACCATGCCTTGCTGTAGGCTGTTAGCTGTAAGGGCTCTTTCACACTTGCGTATTTGTTTTCCGGCATAGAGTTCCGTCGTCGGGTCTCTATGCCGGAAAAATCCTGATCAGGATTATCCCAATGCATTTTGGATGGAGAGAAATCCGTTCAGGATGCATCAGGATGTCTTCAGTTCAGGACCAGAACGTTGTTTGGCCGGAGAAAATACCGCAGCATGCTGCGCTTTTTGCTCCGGCCAAAAATCCTGAACATTAGCCGCAAGGCCGGATCCGGAATTAATGCCCATTGAAAGGCATTAATCCGGATCCGGCCTTAAGCTAAACGTCGTTTCGGCGCATCGCCGGATCCGATGTTTAGCTTTTTCTGAATGGTTACTATGGCAGCCAGGACGCTAAAGTCCTGGTTGCCATGGTAAAGTGTAGTGGGGAGCGGGGGAGCAGTATACTTACCGCCCGTGCGGCTCCCGGGGAGCTCCAGAGTGACATCAGGGCGCCCCACGCGCATGGATGACGTGATCCATGCGCATGGGGCGCTCTGACGTCATTCTGGAGCGCCCGGGGAGCCGCACGGACTGTAAGTATACCGCTCCCCCAATACTACTATGGCAACCAGGACTTTAATAGCGTCCTGGCTGCCATAGTAACCTGAAAGCATTTCCAAGACTGATCAAGATCCTGATCAGTCTTCTAATGCTTTCAGTCGACTTGCGTTCTGACGGATCCGGCGGGACGGAAGTGCCCGCCGGATCCTCAGAACGCAAGTGTGAAAGAGGCCTAAGCTGTCCAGGCATGTTGGGAGTTGTAGTTTTGCAACAGCTGGAGGGCTGCAGGTTGAGCATCCCTGCAGTATACCAAGCACAGCACCATTTATAGCATAGTGGCTGTGCTTGCTACTGCAGCCCAGGTCCATATAGTTGAATGGGACTCGGACGCACATAGGTCATGTGACTGATAAATGTGGCGTCACTCACCCAAGCTCTTCAAACTGCTAATCAGTGGAGGTGCTGGCAACCCATCCTAAGGATAGGTCATCAGTATTCTAGTCCCAGAAACCCCTTTAAGGAAACGCTAAATTCATTAAGACTTCTGCACACTTGAAGGACAATACTTACGTGTTTGAAGCAAGTCACTGGAGCAGCCACCAGGTTATTGCTAGTGATGTAGGAGCCCCAGGTGAAACCCTCTGCAGTTATGGCTACGAGGAAAAGAAAGTAAATATTAAACTCCACAGTGTGTCATGGAGTAATCGAAGAGCCAAGAGAATCGTTCTCACCAGTTTTAGTTAATGACTGATTCTTCAAGGTAGCTTGATATTGTGCATAAGCCGCCAACTTAGCAACTAATGGCTGTTTTTGGAGAACCTTTGCCTTTTTATTGGGAGGTTTACCCTGAAAGAAATAAAAAAACATATGTATCTAGAGGAACAAATAACTGAAAAGTATCAACTTGGACCATTATTTTACAATTTATATCTAGATAATCAACATCGATCCTGAAGTACAGACTGTATTATAGCCCAGAGCTGCATTCAAAGTTCTGCTGACTGCTGTGTGGGCAGACCATTACTATAATCAGTACACTGGATTACTGTACAGTGCCTGGTGTAAGGACCACACTTCCTAGAATGCAAAATCAGCAGGAAAAACTCCAAACAGACACAGAATTAGACGTTCTGGGAGATTTCAACTCTGAAGTCTGTAGAATTGTAAATGCGGTCTGCACTTTATTACAGGATCTGACTCAATTCAATTAGCAATTCAATGCATTTACAGAGTTACTCGTTTCATTTAGATTACTACTGTACGTAGCCCGTGAAAAGTACTTTAACCCCTTGAGGGCATCTGCCGATAATGCCTATCACAGACATTTAACCCCTCAGATGCCATGGCCATCTGTGGCAGTGTTCAAGGGTGCCGTTTGTTCCATGTGGTAGCCTCGGTCCCTATAAAGCAGGCATGCTCATCCTGCGACTCTCCAGCTGTTGTAAAACTACAACTCCCACAATGCCCGGCTGTAGGCTGATAGCTGTAGGCTGTTCTGGCATGCTGGGAGTTGTAGTTTTGCAACAGCTGGAGGGCCGCAGGTTGAGTATGCGTGCTATAAAGGATCCAAGGCTACCAGAGCAGTAGTTCCTATAGAGGACTGCAGGTGTCAGGGCTCCATAGGAACATACTGAATGTCCCATAGGCTGCAATAGTAAATCATTGCAGTCTATGGGGCAAGCAACAAAATGCAAAAACGCAAACTAAACTGCAGCTCTTTTTCCAAACCAAAGTGAAAAATTATGTGACGTGAGAGTTACGTGTCACCCAGTTCCAAATGAATACCATCAAATTCTGGTGGACCTCATTGACTTACATGCGGTCCATTAGTGATCTATTATTTTTGATGGTAAGAACTGAGCGATATTCATGCTGTTAAAAATACCAGAAAGGACAAGAGGAACCCCTAGAGCATAAAACAGCAACCTTTGGCACTTAAGCTGTGGTAAAACTACAACTCCCAGCATGCTCACTTGCTTGGCTTTTGTCAAAACTCCCAGAGAAGTGAATGGAGCATGTTGGGAGTTGTAGTTTCCCCACAGCTGGAGTGCCGGAGGTTACTAAACCTTGCCCTGGAGCCTAAACCCCAGCGCTCTCACACTGCAGGTTACAGCGATCTAATAAAGAAAACCAAGAGGACAGAAACAGGTGCGAGTATTACGATCCACTACCTGTAGTCTTGCCAGGAGGCCCGCCTTCTTGGAATTTGAAGAATAGCTTCGCGAGCATGAGACACTGCAGAACCTCTTTGTTTTAGAGTAGAAAGCGTCTCGGACCCCGACCATTCCACACATTTCACATGTAGCTAAGAATAAAAAAAGAAAAGTAATAAAACAAATAAATTAGTATGTTCTCGTTCAGAGAGTCACTGGTGTAAGGGTACAATCCCTGAAACTCTGGGAAAGTCACATGGCGCTCTATGTCACCCAAAACGTGCTACTTACCTGAAAGACGCCACTCCGGAGTCCCCCCAGTGTCCGCCAATAGACTGCAGCCGAAGCCTGGGTTGACCATGGCAGCCTGACCAGCAAGAAGCACAGCATGCCATAGAACATAGTGCAACTATTATCCACTACTAGCAGGTGTAGCATTTCCTATGCCACCTGTCAAATGGCTCGTGCCAATGCTGCTTGGTGGTCAAGTGGTCACGGCCAGCACAGGCTTCAGCTGTGACCTTGTAGGGGCACCTGTCAGCAGATTTGTCCCTATGACACTGGCTGACCTGTTACATGTGCACTTGGCAGCTGAAGGCATCTGTGTTGGTCCCATGTTCATATGTGTCCACATTTCTGAGAAAAATTATGATTTAATATATGCAAATGAGCCTCTAGGAGCAACGGGGGCGTTACCATTACACCTAGAGGATCTGCTCTCTCTGCAACTGCTGCACCCTCTGTACTTTGATTGACGGGGCCAGGCATGCATGATCACGTTTACACTGCATGGCCATGTCAGTCAAAGTGGAGAGCCCGCAGCATAGCCTCTAGGTGTAATGGTAACGCCCCCGTTGCTCCTAGAGGCTCATTTGCATATAATAAAACATCATTTTTCTCAGCAATGTGGACACATATGAACATGGGACCAACACAGATGCCTTCAGATGCCAAGTGCACATATAACTGGGCAGCCAGTGTCATGGGGACAAATCTGCTGACAGATGCCCTTTAGACCATTCTTAGGCATTGTTTTAGCCTCTTGTCATCGTCTGTCCAGAACCACACATTCAGAGGTGGCCCGGCGGTTGCAGAGATCAATAAAGATGATTAAGTCTCCGTTCACACTTCCTTTAGTTTTTTCCCATCAGGTTTCTATTGCTCTTAGAATAGCACAGCACGCTGCATTATCTTATTCAGTGCAGATAAAACGTAACGAAACCTAACACACCCATTATAAGCCAGTGGTGTGCGGCGGCGGCGGCCTCTATTACAACTGCTCAGTCAAGTTTCCAGTAAAAACTGAAGCCACGACGCCAGTGAAAGCCCCCAACAGACAGAGGATGTGAACGGTCTGGCCCACCTTTACATAACATGGTTATACCCCCACCCCAAGACCCTGCCATTTTTGATTGTTGCTTTTCCGTATTTTACTCCATCCCTGCCTCCAGAAGCCATAACATTTTTATCTGTCTGTTCATATATATATCACTGAAAACTAATTACAGGTAGATGACTTCAGATAGGGGGCGAGGATTTGCAAAGCGAGGCCGGAACTGGGAGAGATAGATCCGTAATTGTCCCTGAGGCTACCCCTGCCTAAAAGCGGAGAACCCACTTATCGGTGGCTAAACCCCCACTTATCACCTATAAAGCCCTGAAAAAGGAGGAGATAATTCTCTTCATGTAGATTTGTCCCGACGCGTTTCTCCGATGCTTTGATGAACTTGGTTCTTCAGGGGACCATAATGTGATGTATAGGAGGAGGTAATGGCATCCTGATAAGTAACAGTGCACTGGGCAGATGAAAGATCTCTTTCGATATATACACATTTTTTGGGATGAATATTGTTCTTTTTAGATTTATTGATAAAGTAAGAGTTACGTTTTAGAGAAAGTCGTTTTCAGTGATGTAGTTGGGATACTTTTCTCGTGGTATCCACACACTGCTGTGATATTCCGTTTACATAGCCGTACGAGGGCTTGTTTTTTGCGGGACAAGTTGTACTTTCTAATGGCGCCGTTTTATACTGCATATGATGCAGGGGGGAAAAAAAAATGCCAAATGGAGTGGAACTGGAAAAAACGCAACCGTGCCATAGTTTATGGGCTTTGCATTTACATCGTTGCCTAAGCGGTAAAACGGACCTGTTATCTGCATTCTCGGGGTCCGTATGATTACAGAGATAGCACATTTATATATTTTTTTTATTGTGTTTTATGATTTTTTTTTTTTGTATTGCCATATTCTGAACCCCTTACATTTTTTATAGTTACATCTATGGAGCAGTTTGAGGGCTGGATTTTGCAGGGAATTCTGTACTTTTTATTGATACCACTTTGGAGAGGGTATGACTTTGTGGTCAGTTTTTCATCAATTTTTGGGGGAGATGAAGTGACGAAAAAACGGCAAATCTGTTTTGATTTTTTTTCCTGTTATCTATTAGCGATAAATACATTTAGATTTTAATATTACAAGCATTTTAGGACCCGGTGGCGCAAACTTTTTTTTTAAATTATTATTTATGGAGAAAGGGGGTCGATTTGAATGTTTATATTTTTTTTACATTTATATTGCGTCCCCTTAAGGGACTTGAACATGAGCTCTTTAAACTGCATGTCCCATAGACCGCAATGAATTAGCAGCTATGGCACCATCGCCAGCTTCTGAGCGGGTGCTAAGTTTAAAGACCCGACTTCTGCCATACCTGTACGGCAGAGGTCGGGAAGGGTGTTTCCAAAGATCCATAGGTGACAACAGCATCTATCTCCAGAATGTGGGTCCACTGACCCCCATCGCAGCTGCTGAGGCTCATCTATGACATCTGTGACTCCCATAAAAGTAAACGGAGAAGGCATTACTCGTGGTGCCTGAATGTGGCGGGCAGAAGCTATCTGACTACACAGGCCAGGCAGTCTGAGGACCTCTGCCATGGAGACAGATGCAGGTCCCAGAGCTGGCACCCACACTGCCACACAATTATGGCATATCTTGTGGATGCGCCATAAATTTCCAAGCTGGGAATACTCGTTAAGCAAATGTACGTTATTTTCATGGAGAGAGCAAGATAAAAGCTTTCAAATAACTCTGGTGTCGTTTATCCCTGAGGAAACTGCTAAAAATCCGACCTGTCTGATGGAATAAAGTGTGCCGCGCCATAGATTTGGGTCGTGCACCTAGAACCTGAACACTTACTCTTGCCATGAGCCGGTGTAGATAGATCTGAGGGACTGAGGAATCCCCATCCACATTCAGAAAGTAGCAACTTTTTTTTTTTTACTCCTGAAGCCCTAGTATGGTGGAGAAACGTAGAGGAAAAGGCCATTTTATGCTTTTCTAACCTTCTGCTTCATGTTGCACAATATCTACAGGACTAAAGCCTGCATTAGACAGCCAGATCCGCAAGAGATTGTCGGGAGGGAAGCGTTCCCTACCAGCAATTGCTTGCTATTTAGCAGAGGAGACCGCTGCTATTACATGCGGCGATATTATTCGCAGCATGGGAAGGAGCCATTGCTCGTCCCCATGCTAACTAGTGGTTTGCTGGCGGCAGATCGCTGATAGACAGCACGATCTGCCCCCGGCAAGCGCTGATGCATGGTAAAAAATCTGAACTGCCCGATGAACAGGCTTGCTTGTTCATCGGGCAATCCGCTAAGCTTAGTGGTTATTGGCCAAAATAGCAGCCAGTGTTATACAGCCTTAAAGGGGTATTACCATCTCAGACAATGGGGGCATATCGCTAGGATATGACCCCAATGTCTGATAGGTGCGGATCCCACCGCTGGGACCTGCACCTATCAGACAATGTGGACATACAAGAACGAAACGGGGAGCGCTGTGGCTGGAATACCCCGGATTTCCCGGGGTCTGTCCACCACCAAGCGCTGCTCCCATAGAAGTGAATGGGAGTGCACTGCGAATGCGCAACCCATGCTCCCATTCATTTCTATGGGGCAGACGGAAATAGTCGAGCCAGCGCTCTGCTATTTTCGGCGGCCCCATAGATATGAATGGAGGGCGTCGGCGCAAGCGCCCTCCGTTCATTTCCCCGCTCTGTTCTCATTGTAGGTGCGGGTCCCAGCGGTGGGACTGCACCTATCAGACAATGGGAGCATATCCTAGCGATATGCCCCCATTGTCTGAGATGGGAAACCCCTTTAAGACACCAAATATCATCTACTTACCCATGCCAGATTTGCCGTCTGGATAAGTGTACACCTGCCCATTGTTCTTAATAATGGGGAGACTGGACTGTAGTGGGGCCACCTCCTCTTCACTCTCGTCGGAGCTGGAGCTGCTGCTGGTGTCCTCACTGCAGCTATCATACCCGTCAAACATTCCGAATGAGTCCCGTCTTTTCCGCACACAGTGTGAAGAAAGGTCAGCCTGGAAAGACACAAACTCCACCAAGTTAACCAAGACTGAACACACATCTTACTAGCCGGTCAAAGCTCCTGAGATGCCACCTACTAAAAGTCAGCCATTTCTTGTTACATTTCCACAGGGCTGTGGAGTCGGAGTCGGAGTCGAGGAGTCGGAGTCGGAGGCAATTTTGGGTACCTGGAGTCGGAGTCGGCAAAAAATGGACCGACTCCGACTCCGACTCCTACTAGATTTAAATTGGAATAAAAAAAAATTGGAATAAAAAAAAAAGCAAGTTTAAATGTCCCAATTAAGATAAAGTTATAATTAATTACTTCTCTACTGTAAGAATAAAGGCCAATGCATGCAGTGCGACACGTTACCGCTAAACAAAGACGTTAAGTGACCATGAAGAAGCATGCTTTTCATATGCTTTACTATGCAGTTAAAGGGACACTGACAGGCTGATATATCTGCTGGTATTCATCAGAGGATTAGGAATACAACTAGACGACTGTTACCCCCAGTTGAGGTTTACTTGTGTTTAAAAACGTTTTAATCAATATGCAAATTCTCTACCTTTGTGCCCAAGGGGGCAGGCGCACATGTAGAGTACTGGCAGCACTAGACAGGACTAGGTAGCGAGGAGGAAGAGAAAGCTGGCACAGCCTCAGCATAGCCAGACGAGGCTGCTGCCAGCACTCTACACGTGCGCCTGCGCAGGAATTCAGCGTTCGGCTAGCCTGAAAAAAAGGCCAGTGCAGCGAATAATAACGAGGGGAACAGCGCTGGGAAGCTGTACTTGGGCGCGGCTGGGCACAAAGCCGCAGGAGACGCTGCCCCATTGGGCACAAAGATAGTGAATTTGCATACAGATTAAAATGTTTTTAAACACAAGTACAGCTTAACTGGGGGTAACATTAGTATAGTTTTATTCCTAATTCTCTGATGAATACCAGTATATATATATCTTTAGCTGGAAAATCAGCCTGTCAGTATCCCTTTAAGGAGCGGCAATACTTACACTTTCCATTGTCTTGTGGTCTGCTGTTACAGGGAACCCATGGTTATCCTAGCCTCTCACTGATAACTGATTAAGGACTGGAGACACTTGTATAAGTGAGGGGAATGGAGAGTCAATAGTTCAAGACTGAAGCTGTAAACCATTTGAAAAACTGCTATCATTCAGCTAAGGCTATAAAACATGTAAACTCAGATTGTTAGCTTAAATTTTAAACATTACTATGGGATTCTACTAGGAAAATCATGTTTTAAAATAAATGCCCCTTCCCCTGCCCCTTCCTGGATCCTCCCACTGCTCTATCTTCAGCAGAAGATCAGCACACAGAGGAGAAGGCAGCAGCTTCTGCTCAACTACCTCTCTGTGCTAGAGAAGATTAGAAGAACTTGGTGGAACAGCTTCGTATTTGCATATTAAATACAGAGGAGTCGGAGTCGAGGAGTCGGAGTCGGAAGTTTCAAAATCTGAGGAGTCGGAGTCGGACAATTTATCTACCGACTCCACAGCCCTGCATTTCCAAGAAGACCACTATTCCAGCAACCACAAGGGTGGTCACCGACCTCTGATGGCTATGTCTACTAGTATTTAGTGATACATCTCGCCTGCTCATATTGCTCCATAACAAGGCAGACATGCCATTGAGGAGTTTGGGAAAGCTGAATGCTAACCAATATGGTTGCTGTGCGAATGGTAAGCTAGGACAGTCATAGGTTGTGACAGAAATAGAGTACCAAGAACCAGACCAACCCAAGGACTTCCATTAATGGTACCACTACAGTCGGAGGATGGCAGTAATCCTACTCCTATGTCATATACTGGAGCAGGAGAGGACTTCCACCTGTGAACCACTTATGGGATCTCAAAGATCAAGACGTAATGTTCTCATCAGGAGGATAAATGGCCATCATGGACTTCTGGTGTGCCTGATCTCCGGGAAAACAAAGAACCCTACAATACAGCCGCCCCATGCACACGACAATGTCAGCAGATCTCATAGATAGGATATATGGCCAAAATAACTGGTTCACGGCCAGAGCAGAAAAGTCACAGTCTGGTGCTAGTTTGAACTTTCTTCAAGCCGATCTTGTGGGTCAGCAGAATCAGCACACCTGCACGACGGGCTGCGGGAGCGGACCACACTGGAGATAACGTCAATCCCGCCAGTGGTCAGGCAGAGGGTAGGGGTCAGCACTTTGGCACCCGGCCACATGATCACGGGATGCTAAAGGACTATCATGGAAGAATAGTTTATGGTTCTCCAAAACAGAGAATGCAAAAACAAAATTAATATTCCTTGACCATTAAGGACCAAACAGGACAGGTCGTTGTGGGGTTAAAAGGTATTCTGGGACCCAAGTACCAGACATGGCGCCATCCATGTCTATGTGGTTGTGTCTGGTACTGCAGCTCAGCCCTGTGACCTGGAATAGGACTAAGCTTCCGTACTGAACACATATATGAATGAGGGCAGAGCTGGTATCGCAGCGAAGGGACAAGGACTCCTGCAGGAGGAGCAAAGGTTGGACCCCTACCAATTACACATAGAAGGCCTATGCCTCCGCTACCCCACCAGTGGTATACAAGGCTGGCGCTAGGTGGCATCTTCGGCCATGTGTAAAGTCATGCACTTAGTAGATGTGGGCTGTTCCAGCCCGGATATCTCAGCCGACCTGAAGTCTTCAACATATACACTGCATTCATTATTTGATGCCATTCATTAGTATGGACAGCAATGTCACAAAGCTGCGGCCTATGAACGCGTGGCACAGGCCGCCAGGTTAGCCAAAGGGTACGATAAAAAGGATAAAAGATCAATAAATAGACACGTAGCGCTTGCACAGAGACAGTTCTGGAGAGACAGGTGGTGCAATCACTGAAACTTCACACAGACGGGATACCAAGCGAGTACATGCTGCAATTAAAAGAGTCTGGCCCATGATAACAGCGGGTAATTACAGGGCAGAGTCCGTTTCTCATCTTTCATTCCCAACACCCTGATAGAGACTGGAGAGGATCACAAGGGGCACTGCGCTGTGCGCACAGACGACATACACGGTGTACCTCTACTGAGGAGCGTCCCGAGGCATTCACAACAAGTTATCCATGTCTATAATGTCAGGATGGAAAAATACGTACAGTCTATGGAGCCTGGAAGCTTTAGCTCGGACAACTGCATTTGTGATTTCTGCCTTAAGGGGGTTGTCTCACGAGGTTATGTCACCAATGTCAGATAGGTGCAGGTCCCAGCGGTGGTTGCTGCACCTATCTCCAGAACGGAAACCTGGAGGTGAAGGAGAGCACACTACGCATGCGCAGCATGGGACTTGGTTATTTTCAGAAGTTCCATGGAAATGAGTGGTGAGTAACACCCAAGTGCAACCACAGCTCCATTCACTTTTGTGGAACTGCAGGAGATACCCAAGCCAAGATAGCAGGTAAAACAAAAAATTAAAGGGGTCCTCTCTACCAGCTAACCTGTTGACAGCTCTGTTTCCCAGACTGAACACTGCTCCTCTGACTGGACTCACAGCATCATAATCCAAGCTGCTAAATGAGGTCTGTCCACCTGAGACAGAAGTTTTCTATCGCGAGGCAGAATCCAGGAACCCTCCAGAGACATCAGCTTCAGGAGAAGGAACCAGGACCTTTTGGGGTCAGACAGGCGCAATTACGATGACGTTAATGTTCTCCTCTCGAATCTTCTTCAGAACCCCGGGTAACCCTCTGTTCTCAAGATTGCTCCAAGTCTATTCTTGATAAGGTTACTGCATGGACTCCTCGCAAAGCCCATCGCAGAAACCACAGCCCAGCGGCTTCTGTTGTGGGACACTTAAAGGGGTCATCTGGTAATTAATACTGATGACCTATCCTCAGCAGGTCAGGCCTCTTCCTAGGCCATCTGATGTCATCGTACATTGGTCACATGACCTCATTTCAGCTTAGCCACGTGGAAGTGAACGAGGCCGACCTGCAATACCATGCACAGCCATTATACAATGGAGAGCGCTGTGCTTGGCGAGCTCCGGTGAATGCACTGGCTCCCTGAAACAGCTGATCAGAGGGGTCTCGGGACTCTGACCCCCACCGAAGAGATAATGATGACCTATTCTGAGGACAGGTCATCATTATCATTTCCCAGATAACCCCTTTGATGTGAACATACCCTCAATCTAGGTGCACCCCCCGCCATTAAAAATAAAAAGCTAAAATCTAGAAGGTTCTTCCCGTCATGTTCCTCTAGTGCAGGGATCGGCACTCCAGCTGCTGTAAAACTAAAACTCCCAGCATGCACACTTATTCAGCTGTAACTGCCATAGCAGTGAAAAGAGGATTCTGGGAGTTGTAGTCTCAGAACAGCTGGAGGTAGTGATCCCTGCTCTAGTGCACGGTGCCTCCAGGGCCCTACATGAAGTCATTTCCCGGCCATCTTCCTATAAAGAGAACCAGCAGATGACGGCCAGGACACATCTCTGCGGGCACAGAGAGGGCGCAGCTCTGGAGGTGGAGGAACGCCACCAAATATTATGTAGAAACCAGGCCAGTGTGTCGGAGGAGGACACCGGTAGGGGCCCATGAGCCAAGAACCTCGCCAATCAGTCCCAGAAATCTCTGCAGGCGTCTGCATTTTCACAATTGGTAAGGTCTGATTTTACCATGTCTAGTGTTGAGCGAACTTGTGTTTTAAGTTCGGCGTCCAAAGTTCGGGTTATCGAAGCATCCCGTTATGGATTCCGCTACCACGGACCATAACGGCATTTGGAATCCATAAGGGGATTCTTCAATGAACCCGAACCTTGGACAACACTGAGGATCTGGGGTGACGTCACCGTCATGTGATCAGTGCAGGGGGCGTGGCTCAGCACTGGATTGGATAAGAGGTGACCCACACTGACGATGCTGCAGTGGTTACAGACAGGACTATCTGTAGCGCCACCCTAAGGTGGAGGAATGCACCACACAAGGGAGATCATCGCTCTTATAAAGTTGTGGTGCCTCCAGATTATAACTGAACCGTGTCCACGCTGGAGATATCACAGCAGCCTCCACAACTACAGGACTCAACCTCTAAAGCCGTCCTCCAACAACCAGATCACACGACCAAAAGAATCGGACGGGGAGCGGAGAGTTTATATACCCCCCCCCCCCACATATCCATCACAGATGTAGTGAGACGTGGAGGAGACGCGCTGCCGTCTCTCTGTACATCTAGACTACTCTGAACACATTTTTTTTTCCATCACATTACTTATCTACCAATTAAAGCCAGCGTTATAGTCCAGAGCTGCATTTAAAGTTCTGCTGGTTGTCACAGGAAACAGTCAGTAGGCTTACCAACAAATCTCCTACAATGATATACCAGATTTCTGTACAATGTCTACACTTCAGAATTCTGAGTGCAGCTCTGAAGCCTAATACAGACGGCAACTCAGGACCAGAACAAGATAGGTAATGCAATGTCTGTACACAGTGACTTCACCAGCAGAATAGTGAGTGCAGCTCTGGAGTATATAATACAGGATGTAACTCAGGATCAGTACAGGATAAGTAATGTAATGCATGTACACAGTGACTCCACCAGCAGAATAGTGAGTGCAGCTCTGGAGTATAATACAGGATGTAACTAGGATCAGTACAGGAGACGTAATGTATGTACACAGTGACTCCACCAGCAGAATAGTGAGTGCAGCTCTGGAGTATAATACAGGATGTAACTAGGATCAGTACAGGAGAAGTAATATATGTACACAGTGACTCCACCAGCAGAATAGTGAGTGCAGCTCTGGAGTATAATACAGGATGTAACTAGGATCAGTACAGGATAGATAACACTGTACATCTCATAATATGTAGATTATTTCTATAAACAGCCATGGGAAGAAGGGAGCAGTGTGGGCCCCACGTGGATGCAGCCCCTCCATACAGTCCACAGCACAGAGTCTGCTGGGAGGCATGGTAATCGGTGCTGTGCAGGCTTCATACAGGGTGCCAATGCTGACAGCCACTGACTTTTCGGAGCGCCCCCCTGTGGCTGGCAGAGATCATAACACACACTCCATGTGTATAGCAGCAGCTGCAGGATGAGGCATCCTCACACACCTGCCGGGGGCTCAGGTACGGCAGGGTACAGGGTGGCAGCCCCCTCCAGAGCCCAGAACTGGGGTTCACCTCCAGTCAGGCCTCACTGCAGCACAGGAATGACAACAAAGGGGGCAAAGCCTGAGCCCTGCCCCACTCACCAGCTGCTTAGCCTTTTCCATCAGCCCCTCATGGAGGTCCCGGGTGTGAGTTCCCAGCGCCGTGGAAACCGGACAGAGAAACGTGATCTTCCCTCAGCTCAAAAACAATGAACTCTAGCACAACATCAACAAAACCAGCAGCACGCCGCCACTGCGCCTGCGCGCCCCGCAGCTTGTCATAGGCTCTCGCCTAAGGGGCCATACCCACTTCCGGCGGAAGCTTGCTTGTGCGGTCCTCACAAGCGCCGGATGTGGGCGGGGCCTGTCAGGCAGTGACGCCCACAGGCTTTTCACGGCGTATGTTGACTCTGTAGTAATTGTGGTGGAGCCAGAAGTAAAGGCAGGAGCGGGGACCAGGCGGCGTGCTGCAGGGGAGGGCGGGGTCGCCGCGGACAAGTCGCTAGGGGGCGGGGTTCCGGTTTGGGGTTCAAAGGTCGCAGGAAACTCCACGTGCTTTTACAGAGGTGAGAGATGTGTGCGGTGGTCTCCGTGTGACCGATGTCTGTGTTCTGTGGGGGTCAGCTTCTTAAAGGGGTGTTCCAGCCATGCACATAGAGCCATGGGGTAGGGAGTGGGAGACGATTATTTAGTGGATTTGTAGAGGGAGGATTTTGGATGCAAAAAACTGGTCCAAATCACTGCAGAAACCATTGGTTTCAATGTGCAGCTGCAGTTCATGCATCCGAGGGCCTTTGAAGGCAGCGCCAAATATATGCAAGTCAGATCTTGGCGCGGTTTCTGCCCAGGAATTAGTGTTGGATTTTTTTCACTGACAAAATCCTCAGTGTAAAGCCTCTTTCATGTGAACTTTTTTTCTTTTTTTGTTGCGAGTATACGGTCCGCTCTTTGCGTTCCGTATACGGAATGATTCATTTCAATGGGTCTGCAAAAAAAAGGAAGGTACTCTGTAGGCATTCCCTTCAAACATAGAACATGTCCTATTATTGCCCGCATCACGGACAAGGATAATACTGTTCTCTTAGGGGCCAGATGTTCTGTTCCGAAAAAATTGAATTCACATGGATGTCATCCGGTTTTTTATTTGCGGACTGCAAAACTATACGGTCGTGTGCAATAGCTATAAACTACCCTCGCCATATGGAGCAGCAGTGCACTTACCAATTCTGCCACCAGGGGTAAGAGCGGCAGCACTGGAGTTTTCTGGGCCGCTGGGAGGTGGTTCTGGTATCGTGGGCAATCTCATATTGATCAGCTAGTTTATAGGCCGGTGATTAATAGCTGGGAAATAATGTTGGATCCCTCGAATGTGTTTACCCCCCTCACCGCGCCCCAAATTCTCCTTAGCGTAATAGTTGAGAATGTGCCCTGCCCCTTCATTTAAACTGGTATCCTGATTACTATTAGATCGGTGGGGGTCCTACAACTGGTACTCCCGCTGATTACAAGAATGGGGGACCATACCCACTGCCGCCCCCTGAAATAAATGACGCCGCTAGTCGAACATGAGTGTGTCCCGCTCTACTTATTTCTACGGGAATTCCGGAGATAGCAGAGAGGATAACTTGCCGTAACCAGAATGCCCCTTTAATGACTAGAGGACAGATTGCAAAAGACAATCGATTGTGCAGTGAAGCGTATCTGGGGCCCCCATTTTGAGTAATCGGTGCAGCCCCCTCCATGATCACACATTTATGACCTTTTCCTGTGGGTAGGTTATAAATCCCCGTGGCAAGGAAAACCATGGGATTTTTAGTGCCACATGCAGTTTAGTGGATCTGGTGACGTGGGCCGAGCGGTGTGGTGATCTCAGTAAATTGTATTAGTAAGTTCCTTTAGGCGCTGCTTCCATCACATTTTGGAAAATGAGTGGCCAAACGCCTTAAGGCCGTTTCAGACAAGCGTATTCGGTCCGGTGTCGGCTGTATTACCTGGGCTGAACGCTGCTCCTGTGGCACGAATGTCATTATAACGTTGTGTGTTCCTGCCCAACCTCCGCCATACTGAATTGTACCCACATAATGCTGTCAGTACAGTTCAGTACAGCTGCGGTCAGACTGGAATTGACAGCATTATAAATTGTGTCACAGGAGCCCGGGAAATACAACTCCCACGCAGAGCGTGTTTTCCGGACTGTATTCGCTTGTCTGAAACTGGCCTAAAGGGGGTGTCCAACTTAGGATCGTTATTAGAATAAACACCTTCCCCTTATCAAGTGCACCTTACCTGCTCCCCGATGTTCAGTTCCGGCTCAGCTTTGGTCCCCCACTGTTTCCACTGTTCTTCGGATCCCACATGTAACTTCAGTCACATTCGGAGGTCACGTACGCGGCTGATCACGTGCCACTTGGGGGACATGTCACTGCTGCCAGTCATTGGCTGCAGCGATGCACAAGACTATTGGGGTCATTTATCAAACTGGTGTAAAGTAGAACTGGCTTAGTTGCCCATAGCAACCAATCAGATTCCAGCTTTCATTTTCCAAAAGAGCCGTGAAAAAAATGAAAGGTGGAATCTGATTGGTTGCTATGGGCAACTAAGCCAGTTCTACTTTACACCAGTTTGATAAATGACCCCATATGTCCATACCTGGCTGGTCTGCCAGAGACCAGTAGATGGAGCACCAGTAGCCAGCACGTTGGGGGGGGGGGTTCTGATGTCTGGGACCCTCACTGATCACGAGAACCACCAGACCTTTTACTTCTGTCACTCCCAATAGAAGTGAACGGGGCGTGGATCACACATGCACACTACTGGTTCCATCGCACAGGGGACATTATTCTTGGGGGTCCCAGCAGTCAGACCCCCAGCGATCATGCATTTATTTCCTGACCTGTGGATAGATAAGTGTTGTTCGCGGGCCAACCTCTTTAATGGAACATTTCCATGGACCAGGATCACATCCATAAAATGTAGAGTGACGTCGCTAGGAGTTAATATTTCTTTTTTATGTCTCAGCTGTCAGAAGTGAAATGCTGTCAGCAAAACGCAAGACCCCTGGGGGTCATGGCCCTCCTCAGAGAAAGCGGCAGCAGAATAATTCAAAGGCACAGCAGAGCAGGAAACAAGAAGAGGAGCTGAAGGCGAAAAACTTACAGATGCTCGCGGAGAAGCCAGACACGGAGAAGTGCCTGGAGGATCTGGTCTTTGGCGGAGAGGATGAATTTGTGGACAGGCTGCTCGGTCATTCCAAGGTATTTCTTATGATTGATGAAGTTCTTAAAGGGGTTTTACTTGTATATTGATGTCTTGTCCTCAGGATAAGTGGGGTCTGTAAAACAACAGGCACCTGGCAGCTATGGCACCCGCTCA
The DNA here is from genome assembly GCA_033119425.1 of Bufotes viridis. NCBI lineage: Eukaryota > Metazoa > Chordata > Amphibia > Anura > Bufonidae > Bufotes > Bufotes viridis. The sequence goes on along the minus strand of CM065592.1, from coordinate 463,568,997 downwards.
GCTTCTGAACGGGCGCCATCTTTAAAGTCAGGGCTTCCACCGTACATGTACAGCGGATGTCGCAAAGGGGGTTAAACAGCTGGGGAACGTTTGTGCTGGGAGTCTGAATCCCACCAATCAGATACTGATGGGGATAGGTCATCAATATCTAAGTCCGAGAAAACCCCTTTAAAGGGGTCGTCTCACTTCAGCAAATGACGTTTATCATGTAGAGAGAGTTAATACAAGGCAGGCTGTCTTCTTTTCTGGCTTGATTCATTTTTCCACCACATTATACTAGGCCTGCACGATATATCGCCAAAGCAATCGTATCGCGATAATCGGCCGACCCAAAAATGCTGTGATTTAAAGCGATGGTTGACTTTTTACGTGGCTGACCCTGCTGTATCGCCGCCACTATGCTGCACAGCGCGGCCGGCGATACATCAGTTACAGTGCGGGGAGGGAGGAGGGGCTGGAGGCAAGTCGCGTCGGGCCCCGCGCCCATCACTGTCTTTGTATGTAAAGTCTTTCTTTACTGCTGAAACAATCGCTCTCCTATTGATAAAATCGCCAGCCCCTGTACTCGCCATGAATGCACTGCAGCGAGCGGTCCGGCCGGCGCGTGACTTAAGTCATTCGCGCTCCTGCTTCATTAATGAAGTGGGAGGAGCGCGACTCTCTGAGTGACGTCAGTCATGCGCCGGCCGGACCGCTCGCTGCAGTGCATTCATGGCGAGTACAGAGGCTGGCGATTTTATCAATAGGAGAGCGATTGTTTCAGCAGTAAAGAAAGACTTTACATACAAAGACAGTTATGTGCGCGGTTTAGGACACATCAGGGGACATTAATAAAGTAATGCTGTGACACATAGGGCCATAAGGGGGACCAGCATATATGTGTCATTCACACATATAGCATCTTCTGCTGGTCCCCCTCATGGCCCTACGTGTCATAGCACACATCCCCCATAACAGTGCATCATCCATAGGTCCCCCTCCCCATAACAGTGCATCATCCATAGGTCCCCCATAACAGTGCATCATCCATAGGTCCCCCATAACAGTGCATCATCCATAGGTCCCCCATAAAAGTGCCAACCACAGATCCCCCATAACAGTGTCATCCACAGATCCCCCCCATAACAGTGCCATCCACAGATGCCCATAACAGTGCCACCCACAGATCCCCTATAACAATGTCCTACACAGACCACCATTAGTTCAAAATCCACCAAAAGCACACCTTCTGGTTCAAAATCTTTTTTTTTTTTTTTCTTATTTTCCTCATCAAAAACCTAGGTGCATCTTATAAAGTGAAAAATACGGTACCTGGGTGACGGGACATAGCAGGGGCTCCTTTGGTGGCGTCAGCGGCTCATACGGGAAAATCCAAGCTAATAGACCTCTAGCACTATTCCCTTAAAATGTCGCATATCGCAATCGCACAAAATTCCCGTATCGTGCAGCCCTACATTATCCACTTCTCCTTGGCTACGGACCACCCTGCAATCCAGCAGCAGTGGCCGTGCGAGCATACTATAGTTAAGAGTCTCAACCTCTCTTGTGGCTGGGACTGTGGGAGCTTTTTTCTCCCACTGAATTGCAGGGTGGTCGTAACCAAGGAAATGAGGAGAGGTGAATATGGTGGTGGAAAAAGGAATCCAACCAGCAGAGGAAGCAATATGGAGAATAACAATACATTAGTAAGTGCCTTGTATTAACTTTCTCTACATGATAAATGTCATTTTCTGAATTGAAATAACCACTTTAAGCCCATTTCAGACCAGCGAGTGTCACGCTTCAGACTCGCAACGCAGCACCCGGCCTGACCTTCCAGCACTGACAGGGTTGCATAGTATTATATTGATTCATGATGCTATGTAACCCTTACGGTTCTGGAATGCTGTCAGTGTCATCTAATACATTCCAGAACTGTAAGGGTTACATAGCATCATAAATCTATATAATCCTATGCGACCCCGGCAGTGCTGGAAGGTCAGGACGGGAGCTGCACTGCGAGTCCACAGCGCGACACCTGCTCGTCAAGAGGCCTTAATCTAGATATCTCCATTCCTGGATGTTGTGGAGCAGGATTGCTGTTCTTTACAGCCAGGCACCCACTGCTGATTGTACTGACATAGCTTCTGCGCCTGCGCCATCGTCTCAACATAAAGCTATAGTGGTTGTGGGACTGGTCCTCTTACTAATATACACATCACAAGGCGACAAAGGGCTAAACAGGTGACTGCTAGGCAGGAGGACAGGTCTTCTCATTGTTTTGTGTCTTGTAGATCAATTTTGATCCCAGCTCCGATCTTCTAGAGGGCGATTCTGATAATGAAACGGAGGAGGAGAAGGACAGTGCAATCCCTGCCAAGAAACCAGCATGGGTGGATGAAGACGACGAGGGGGATGAAAGGTATGCTAGCAAATGGAATGTATGGCCTTGTGTTAATTCCCTGAGGACAAGTCAGGCCTTGGGAACCTGCAGAATGTTTGGATTTTGCCTCTTTGTATTCATAACTTCAATGTATTGTAGCTTTCTAGGAGCCTTGTGTGTTTTTGCAGGATGAGTTTGGTTTTATGGCTTCTATTATGTCTATAGTCGGATGTATATGTAAGTTTGTCTGTCTTTTTTTTGGGTACTGTAATATACTGTAATGTACTTGCATATTGAACGGCGTACTAATATTAGATAGGGAGTTGTTGGGCCATACTTTAAAGATGTTATCCAGGAATGGATAATGATGGCCTAACCTCAGGATAGGTTATCATTATCACAGCTGTGGGGGTCCGAGTCCTGGCACCTCTCACGGGAGCACTGGTGAGTGCTCGGCAGCCTTCCATACACAGCACCGTACATAGTACAGCGGCTGTGCTTGGCATTGCAGCTCACCCCCATTGATTTGAATGGCGCTAAGCTGCAATAAGGCCATGTAACTGATGTACGGTGACGCCGCTGACCTAGGAAAGGTCCTTAAAGGGGTTGTCTAGCGCTTAATATTGATGACCCATCCTCGGGGCAGGTCATCAATATCAGATCGGCGGGGGTCCGATACCCGCCACCCCGCCGATCAGCTGTTTGAAGAGGAGGTGTCACTGCTTCCCCTTCAATACACTGCATTTCGTCTTGGAAGTGCAGTGTAATACAAGCACCCGCTCCACAGGAGACGAGACTTGGTGTAATGACGAGGAAACAGCGCTCACATGGAGGTATATGCTCCCATTAATGTAATTCAGGAGTCTTTGGATGTAAATGCCTTTGCTCATGATCATCAAACATTGTATTTGCAGCATTGAAATGACCCATCGCTATAGGAAAGATGTGATGAAAAGCAAAGCTGAGAAGACGCTAAAGAAGGACAAGCTTCAGATCAGACTACAGCAAGAGTAGGTGGTTAATACCCATCTCTGGGCTACAGCTTGTGTGGGACTGCTTGCAGAGCACCATGGGTACCAGGCCATATATAATAAGGCATTGACTTCAGCAGTTTCTGCACCTACATTGAAAATGTAATAGTTTAAAGCATACCTATTATTTTTACAAACTTCTGAGAATGCCATATGTCAGAAGTTCTGATTGGTGGGGATCCAAGTGCTGAGACCCCCAGTGATTGATGAAACAAAGGGACAAATACAGTCAGCTGAATACTGTGCCTCTTCATTTCTACTCGCCTTTCCTCGGAGGGCCGAGTGTGCAGTGTATGGATTTATAGGATGCCGTGAATCTGAGTGCTCCTGCCACCTGGTGGCCAGAATAAGAATTGCAGTTTGAATGCTCTCACCCTGTTCTGCGAGGCTGAGCACATTCAAATCAATTACCGGCATCCTCACTGGCCACAGAGGATGCCGGTAACGGCCCTGGAAGCGCGAGCGTCCATTTTTTTCACCTTTTAGATGCCGTGACCACACTTGATCACGGCATCTAAAGGCTTTAATTACACGATAATGCCGATCGCGGTAATTAGCCTCAGGTCTTTTCTGTTTGAAACAGCAGAGACCTGCCAGCCATGTGTGCCTATTGCTCTAGCATCGTACGTGTAAGGCGCTGGTAGCAAAAGGGTTAAGAAAACTGTAATCTGGCTTTAATTTACCTTCCTTCATCTGCCAGATTCCAGAAAGCGATGGGTGGGGTTCCATCTTGGGCTTCCAGAGATCCTAAGAAGAGACGTTCTCAAGAAGGTGAGTGAATAGCTGAACCCGACCATACACATAAGTCGGACATCACAGCGTTTGTACAAACGATCCAATCATCTTCTTGCCGGACTAAACTGAAGGGCAATAATAATAATAATAATAAAATCCCTGTGTGAGTGCGCTGTGTCCGTGTGGGCGTCATCAGTTTTTTATACTGGGCAGGCGCCAATCAGGACACAGCGCATCTCACAGGTTTTGCTACATTTAAACCTATAGGGTGGCCATGGCTCACCCGTCGTCTGCTGCTGGCCATATCTCCCCCACCGTCCTCCGCTCATTGCACAGTTCCCCTGCCGCCTTCCCCTCCTGAGACGGTTCGCATGCTGCCCCTCCGCTCCTGAGACATTTACGCCGCCGTCGTCCAGCCAGGGCGCATGCACCGCCTTCGCCGCACAGGTTATGGTCTGTGCGGACGGTTGGCAGTGCGGGGGGGGGGGGGCATTGATCAGCCGGAGCACATTGTGATGATTGATCTGCGCGCCGGCCAATTCTAACGCCCGTTATTGTAACGGGCATAATGTCTAGTATGTAATAAATATGAAAAGCAAAAGGCAAATGATCACCCGTATAAATGATCGTGCCTTACATGTTTCCAAAAATGCCATCATGACAGGTCAGTTTTCGGTAGACAGATGTCTGCAGTCATCTTAAAGGATCTTTCACCTAGAATTCTAATACAATGATTGTCCAAAATAACCAAAACTGCAAATATCAGCCAAATTTTGTATTATGTGTGTGGCCATATTGTGCTGAACAGGACACAAATCCAGAAAGTAGACTCTTAACTGGTTTACGTTCCAAATTAATTGCCAGGACTATGTCGTGTTCAAGGTATATATTTTGCATGAACTGGATTTTATTTCGTAGATGACGACGACGAGGAAGAAGACGATGAAGATAACTTGTTAAGTAAAACTGGCAATTTGCTTGCAAAATCCACTTCTTTACCAAAGGGCATTTTACAGGTAGGAAGCGTTCAAAGCCAGCTGCATTGTAACGGAGATCAGTCCATGTTGTCGGTCTTCTTTCTTCTGCAGAGGGACGCTGGTGATAGGCTTTCCTGGCTCTTAGGAATTAAAGGAAATAGTGTGCGGTATATTAGAGTACAGGCTGCCAGCACCAGTCATCTTCTCTCAAGTCTTAAATCCTATGGTTGGGATACAAATAGTTTCTTCCTATTCTCTGTTATCGTATATGACTAGGATATGTCATTGAGATCGGTAGTGGTATGGGTTCCTGCTGATCACCTTCATTCCGACTGCATAGCCCCATTCAACGGAAAGGTTGGGAGTGCCAATGTGGAAGAAATGATGAGTCGGTGAGGGTTGTGGCAGTAGACTGTGAGGTCATATTCTGGCGATTCCATTTCTTACCATCATGGGAGTACCTATTAAGTACAGAGAGCCTAAACACCAAAAGTGATATGGAAAAGCATTGTTTTTTCCTGACTGGTAAAAACATGTTTTTGAAAGAAAGAGAGAAAAAAAAGGGGAGAGTTTGGTGAAATTGGTCGGGGCTTTGGCTATAAATAAAGTAGGCCCTCCCGATATTCAGGAGCATTCTGGAAGACAGTGAGGAGGAGCCGGGATTTGTGATGCTTCCATGAGCATCACCTATTAAACATCCAATAGCCACAGTTAAGAAGTGGAATAGATAGATGGGCTTCACAAAACATGTGCGGTACCTGTGTCTCCAACAGATTGGGAATGAGAGCATAACGCTTGGAGGGGACCTTTACCATCTGGCAAGGCCTATAAAGCCGTGACCTCAGAACGTCTAGACCAGGGATGGTCAACCCGAGGCTCCCCAACTGTTGCATAACTACAACTCCCAGACTGCCTACAGCTATCAGCCTACAGCAGGGCATGGTGGGAGTTGTAGTTTTACAACAGCTGGAGAGCCGCAGGTTGGCCATCCCTGTGCTAGAGTGAAGTTCTGTTGTTCCAGTGTGAAAGACATGGCAAGGTCTCTTTTCTATTTGGTGAGACACCTACTTGGGGAAGAAATTCTAATCGAGCATGTTAAAGCTGAGGAGGGGCATGCTGCTTCAAAGGCTGCACGCTGAGTTGTATAAGGTGCATATTATGCACATTACTTAAAGGGTGTTGTCGGACGTCAGCAAATGGCGTTTATCATGCAGAAAAGGTTAATACAAGACACTTGCTAATGTGTTGTGATTGTCCATATTGCCTCCTTTGCTGCCTTGATCTATTTTTCCATCACATTATACACTGCTTGTTTCCAGGGGTTACGACCACCCTGTAATCCATCAGCAGTGGTCGTTCTTGCACACTATAGGAAAAAGCCCTGGCCACCAGGAGAGAGGAACCTTTTCCCATAGTTTGCAAGCATGGCCTCCGCTGCTGGATTGCAGGATGGTCGTACCCCCTGGAAACGAGCATTGCATAATGCGATGGAAAAATGAATCCAGCCAGCAAAGGAGGCAATATGGACAATCACAACACATTAGTAAGTGCCTTGTATTAACTTTGTGTGCATAATAAATGCCATTTGCTGAAGTCAGACAACCCCTTTGGGTATCTTATCTACGGATGGTAAAATTGCTGTGAAAAGAGCCGTAAAAATTCTTTATTCTTTGATTTGTAGATAAAACGTTGCTTGGCTGCCAATTCCGAGAGGCAATCTAAAGCTCCACTCACCACCGTTCAGTTCCACCCTTTGGCTCAAGTCGTTATGACTGCAGGTCTTGATCGTTCAGTGTCATTATTTCAGGTTTGTCTTGCGTTCTTTCGTTGTCGTTTTAAATTCTCCTTAAGACTAGGGCTACGCGACTTGTGCCACAGCAACTTGCATCTTACAAGGTGACCACATCGACTTTCAGTGTGGCATTGCAACACTGGGATAGGGGTATTCCAGTTATAAAGCGTTTTCACCTGTCCGCTGGCAGCCGAGCATGTGTGCTGCTGCTCCAACCAAAGTCGTTTGGACAGACTGCACTCTGCTGCCTCCTTGAGTCTCATAGGCTTAGATTGGTGGGGGTCCACTCCACTCAAAGCCTATGGGACGGACTAAGGGTACCGGAACTGCCTGGCAGATCCAGAAATCCGTGTGCAAACAGAAAGCATTTGTAGACTGATCCGGATGCGGATCCATCTAACAACTGCATTGAAACACCGGATCCGTCTCTCCGGTTCTCATCTGGAAAAACTGATCTTTTTTTTTTTTTTTTTTTTTGCATTTTTAAAGGTCTGCGTAGACCGGAAAACCAGATCCGTTTTGCCGGAACACTTGGTGCCGGATCCAGCATTAATGCATTTCAATGAAAAATAATGCCGGGACAGCATTCCAGCAAGTGTTCCGGAATTTTGGATGGAGAAAATACCGCAGCATGCTGCGTTATTTTTTCCGGCCAAATACCGTAAGAGTAAGGGTACTTTCACACTAGCGTTTTGGATTCCGTTTGTGAGATCCGTTTAAGGGCTCTCACAAACGGTCCAAAACGGATCAGTTAAGCCCCAATGCATTCTGAATGGATAAGGATCCGTTCAGAATGCACCAGTTAGGCTCCGTTCCGCCTCTATTCCGTTTTGGAGGCGGACACCAAAACGCAGCATGCAGCATTTTGGTGTCCGTCTGAAGAGGCGGAGCCTAACGGATCCGTTTTTTTTTACAATGTAAGTCAATGGGGACGGATCCGTTGTCAGTGACACAATATGGTGCATTTGAAAACGGATCCGTTCCCCATTGACTTTCAATGTAAGTCAAAACGGATCCGTTTTGGACTTTGTCATTTTTCTTTAAAGCTAATGCAAACGGATCCGTTCTGAACGGATACAAACCTTTGCATTAGAGGTGCGGATCCGCACCAACGCTAGTGTGAAAGTACCCTAAATGAAGACATCCTGATGCATACTGAACGGATTGCTCTCCGTTCAAAATGCATTAGGATAAAACTGATCCGTTTTTTTATGGTATTGAGGCCCTGTGATGAAACTCTATCTTGGAAAAGAATAACGCTAGTGTGAGAGTAGCCTAAGATAGCTGTGAACGATACTCTATTTCAGTCAGTCCCATAGACTTGGATTGGTGGGGGTCCACTCCCTTCAAACGGTTATCACCTATCCAGTGGATAGGTGACATTTGTATATAACTGGAATACCCCTTAAACTCCTTCCCATGTAATTACCCATTTTCATGGCGATCACGTGCAGTCATCCACTGGAGGACGGCTATGATTGACGGCTGCTCTCCAGAACAGGATCACAGAAAACTGTGATGCCTGCTGTTTACCCCTTGTGCACCACAATCAGTGCAGATCACGGTGGGGGTACTTATCGTCACCTCACCGGTGACCCCCAACTTTGCTTTTTTTGCTGGGGCTGATGGTTTTGTATTCTCATCCTGTTGCCAAACAGTGAGCTTTTCAGGCCCTCTTAGGCCATACCATAGATATGTCCTAACAGATATCTGTACCTTTTGTGTGTTCAGGGCTAATAAGTCATAGTCATATGACAGTTGCCAACAAAAGTTTAAAAGTAAAAGACCCCTAATGGGACTATAAAACAAATGTTAAAAAATACTCAGTAAAATTCTCAGTAGAGGGTTTATCGGAGAGATCTCGGATCTACCCTTGGATATCTCGGATATTCCCAAATAAATCTTGCACTAGCCTAAAATCAAAAATCATTTTATTCTGACCCCTTTCTGCAGTACCATTCTCTGCTGTCCCGGTCCGGCCATTAAACTGCAGCAGGAATGTACTATTATACAGCACATGACTGCTGCAGCCAATCACTGTCCTCAGCGCTGAGGACAGTGATGGGCTGCAGCAGTCACAGTCTATAAGCCTGCATATCAGTGTAATGACATGCAGGTGTGGGGCAGTTTAACAAGCAGTGTCAGGAAAACCAGACGACGCAGAGAACGACACCCCGGACAACCCCTTTAAAGCGGCTCTGTCACACAGATCAACCCTACCCAACCCTGGTAGGGTTAGACGCGGATTAAAATGATACCTGTCTGTTGGTGGTACCGTTGCAGAGAGAAATGAACTTTTAAAATTATGCAAATGAACTTTTCTAGCTCCAGGAGGCTGGATTATGCAGTTTGAGCACCGCTCCAGCGACAGCTCTGGTGCTCCATAATGAAGCCCCTCTGCTTTTTATTATGCCCCCCTCCCTTTAGATTGACAGCGCTACACCTAACTCCTGTCCAGAATGGCGCTTGCGCGCAACATCTTCGCTCGTCGAGATGAAGCCGAAGATGTACGCACGCGGTTTTCTGGACACAAGTACGGTCTAGCGCTGTCAATCTAAAGGCCGGGGGCGTGATGAAAAGCAGAGTGGCTTCATTATGGAGCACCAGGGGCGTCGCTGGAGCAGTGCTCGAACCACATAATCCCGTCTCCTGGTGATCAGTTACTTCATTTGCGTTTCTCTGCAATGATACCACCAACAGACGCAAGACAGGTATCGTTTTAACCAGCATCATCAACCCTACCAGGCTATATGTCTGGTAGGGTAGGGTTGATCCAGGTGACAGAGCCGCTTTAAGGAGATTAGTTTTTCTATCCAGTTATAGGGGCCAAAAAATAAATAAAAACCTGCTGGATCAGTCACAAAACTGACTTCAACAGTTCCTGATTGACTTGTGATGGCGTCCATCATTTAAGTGGAAAGATTTTTCCTGTTGAATATGAAGGAGTCTGCAACTGAGGCTCGAATGCAGTTGCGACCAGAGCCTATTGTGCGTTATTTGGTCCCAGAATGCCCTTTAATTTTCATTGTTCTGCCTGTATCCTGCTTATTTTAGCTTTTCTTGTGGCTCATCCTAGGTTGATGGCACATTAAATCCAAAGATACAGAGCATCTATTTAGAAAAGTTTCCAGTTTTTAAAGCTCGGTTCACTGCTGACGGAGAACAGGTGATCGCTACAGGGCTCAGGCACAGAATGTTCTATGTGTACGACATGATGGGTGGAAACATTATTCCTGTTGACAACGTCAGAGGTAGGTGTGACAAAACGAAAAAGCTAAACCCTTTAGCAAACAGTTGTCATTAGAAATCTCCGACCATTTTGTGTCTACAGCCTTTAGGCAGACCAAGGTGTCTCCATGGTAACAGACTACAAACAATCCCCGTGTAGTCTGATCCTACAGGTATACTTGCCTCCACCTGTCCCCTGTGTTAAGAAATAAGAGGCAGATGGAAAGACTGTAGGATTAAACTACACACGGTTTTGTCTGTAACCATGGAGATACATAGGTCTGTATAGGGGCCAAAATGATGGTAATTTTTAATAAACACTGTTGAAAAAAATGCTTTGTTATATATGCATAGGACCTAAGTAGTAATGGTTAGAAAGGTGGATTAAAAGGCAACCTGCCCTCATAAAAAGGGGTGTAATCTGCAGGCAGCATCTTGCGGAGCAGATTGATATGTAGTTTAATGGGAATGATTCAGTATAAATGGTATTTAATTCAATGTATATTCTGGGCTTTAACCCCCTCCTGACATGCACCGTACATATATGGCGCACATGTCGGGTCTTTAGAGATGGGGCAACGGGTGCCATAGCTGCCAGTTGCCTGCCGATCAAAGACGATTAACCCCCTCAGATGCTATGGTCAGTTGTGCACGGCTTTTCCATGGGAGCACTGCTCCCCTGGGCCTCGAACGGCTCCCCTGCACGGGGATCGGGGGAGCCGTTCATTTATTGTGGTAGCCTCGAGCTTGCCTACCACAGAGTTGTCCCTACGGAGCCCTTATGAACATAGCAAATCTCCCTTAGACTGCAGTGGCAATTTATTGCAGTCTGTGGGAGAAGTGATCTAACAATTACATGTTCAAGGCCCCTAATGGGGACTTATTGTAAGTGAAAAAATAAATTAAATTAAATATAAAAACTTTGGGCAAACGGAGATATAACTTGTTAGATTTTTGTCTTTTTGATCTCTTGTTTTGCCCAAGATGAGGGTTATGGCAATTTCCCAAAAATATTGAAATTTCTTTATATGTTACGATTTCAGGCTTGGGGGAAAACACCATAAAGAAATTTGAAGTGTCTCCAGATGGGTCGTTTCTCTTGCTCCATGGGTCTTCTGGATACTTACATTTACTATCCATGAAGGTAAAAAGAAAAGTCTTCTGTAACATTGGTCTGGGTGATTGACCATCTACAGGTATCTTTATTTCTATGAGCAGCATGGTTTTAGAGACACCAGTACTTCAGTTAAAGGGCATCTGTCAGCAGATTTCTACCTGTGACACTGGCTGACCTGTTACATGTGCACTTAGGTGCTGTAGGCATCCGTGTTGGTCCCATGTTCATATGTGCCCGCATTGCTGAGAAAATGAAGTTTTATTATATGCAAATAGCCTCTAGGAGCAAAGGGGTCCTTGCCATTACACCTAGGGGCTCTGTTGTCCCTGCAACTGCCGCACCCTCTCCACTTTGACAGGTCCAGGCAGTGAAAACGTCATCACACCTGGACCTGTCAATCAAAGTGGAGAGGGAGCGGCAGTTGCAGAGAGAGCAGAGCCTTTAGGTGTAACGGCAGCGCCCCCGTTGCGCATAATTTTTCTCAGCAATGCGGGCACATATGAACATGGGACCAACACAGATGTCTTCAGCTGCCAAGAGCACATGTAACAGGTCAGCCAGTGTCATAGGGACAAATCTGCTGATAGATGCCCTTTAGTAATCTCTGATTTAAATGTCCCGCCATACCAACCTATCCCCTATCCACAGGGTGGGGGGATGAGTATCTGAACCCTGGGGGACTGACTGCTGGAACAGCCAGCAGTCACAAGAATGAGTCCCCGGAGTGAATGTAGCAGTGGTATTGTGTATGCTGCGGCTCCATTCAACTCTATGGTATTGCCAGATATAGCTGAGAACTATTATTCTTAAAAAGTTTAAAAAAAATTAATTTATTTTTTTTAATGTTAGAGCAAGGAGCTGATTGGAAGTATGAAGATGAATGCCGGGTCTGTAAAATCTGTGTTTTCTCCAGACAGCAGTAAAATTTTCTCAGCCTCAGGTAATGGGTTTGTATTTGGCAAAGTTTTTATATTGGTTGCAATTGGCACAAGTTCCTACCTTCTGATGTATGCTAGAGGTTGTATGAAGGGGCTGTCCATCTGTTTTCACTCAGTAAAGATGCTTTTAAGTCGTTACAGTCAATGGCCCAGTCTCTACTGAGACCAAGTGTCATTTTTCGCAACGGTGAGACCCCACCAACACGGTCTTCTGACTTTTCTTAGTAACATATCACAAGATAAGAATGCAAGTTACATTAAAGGACATGTTTTGTTAATCTAGTGCTTCTACTATAGGAATAAAGAAACTCTGCAAAAAGTCTTTGAGATTTGTGTACGCAGTTCCAGTGCAGACCTATGTGTCACAATGATTATGGAATAAACTATGGTTTTGCAGTTGCAATCCATAATTTGTCCCCTAATTATTGTTTGCCCAACACGTGTCAGATTCTATTCTGTTCTTGGCATAAACTGTACGTGGGGTCATTTACTAAACTGCTTACTGCTGTTTTCGGCATACAAAGTTGCAGAATCCCGTTTTGCTATTTTTAAAAGTCTATGTACACCTTTCAGGGCAATTTCTTTTATTGGTGCACTGTACTCATTATGAGCTAAAAATCATTTTTTCAATTGATCTTTATTAAAAATATGGAATCCTTTTCTCTGTACAGAACTGAGATGCTCTATTAGCAGAATTTGAATTTTCTCTCTGCTCCGTTAGACAGGGAACTGATCAGACCTTATAAACACTCATCAAAGCTCAATTCTTATCTTGCTGATAAGAATGTGGCTTAAAGGAGTTGTCCGGGTTCAAAGCTAAACCTGGACACATCCCCTTCATTTCATGCTCCGATTCTCTCTCCTGCCCGGCACTGCATCATGCAGGGCAAGGGCTTTTTTGTTTACATTTTTACACTGCTAGGCGGATGCTTCCACCTTGCAGTGTTCCCAGTGACATCACTGGCGCTGATGGGCGGGCTTTTGCCCTGCCCTAGCCGTTTTACAGGCTAGGGCAGCACTAAAACCCGCCCATTAGTTCCAGTGACCTCATCGGGCTCACTGCTAGGTGGAAGCCTCCACCTAGCTTTCCGCATGGACAGCTGGTAAGTCACCGGATCTCCAGAAAATGCCTTTGCCCTGCGCAATTCAGCGCAGGGCAAAGAAGAGCAGCGGAGCATGAAATGCTTCAATGCTCATGTCAGAGTAGCTGAGTAGTATACCCTGGTTCAGCTCTGGACCCAGTCAACCCCTTTAAGTGTTTGACCTTTTAGCAATTTAGAGGTAAGGTTTATTACATGACCGGCACAAAGTGAAAGTGGGATTCTCACAGCTAGGAAAACACTTTGTGACAGAACGGCTCAATATTTTTAATAAAGACCAATTGAAAAAATTATTTTTAGCCCCCAATGAGTAAAATGCAATCATTAAAAAAAAGTCCCCCGAAGGTGTACATAGCCTCTAAATGCCTGTGCAATACAATTTTGTTGCATGCAGTATTTCTACGCTGTACTGTATGAGGACTTCTCTCAGAGAAAGGGGACACTATATCTTCTATGTATCTGTCTTTTGGGGCGTCTCCTCACTGTTGTACCTGCTTTACGCCCTTTTAGAGGAAGGTGATGTGTACATTTGGGATGTAAACAGCAGGAGGTGTCTGAACCGATTTATTGATGACGGAAGCTCATGTGGGACTTCTCTTGCCGTATCGAGAGACAGCCGATATGTGTCTTGTGGGTAAGTGTACTGTTGGCATGGTTCTCACTGTTCTTTGTCCCCGGAAGGGTGAATTCAGATGCTGCAGTTTGGCACCACAAATTGGCTGCAAGTTGCAGTCGGCTTTGAAAAATACCATCCACGTTTAGTGGGGAAATGATGTCTGGGAGAGAAGGATCGGGCAAAGTGAATATTTTCTCCCAGTCCTCCTGTTCTCCCAGGAGATAAGCTGTCACTAGAAGTGTCTGGCAGCAGCTTTCTCTCCTCTATCTATAGAATACACATGCATGCTCGGGCCGAACCGAAAGTGTATGTGTATGGGGCAGTCAGCAGTCCTGTGGACGAACATGTGTACAACTTTGTGTACAACAGAGGTCAATGGCAGTAGGGTGCTCTCGGATAGTTGTCCTGTGGCATCCTGTCCTTCTATTTTTAATCTTGGAAAAAAAAACACATGCCTTTCAACAGATTGCAAAAGCATAGGGGGAGATTTATCATAGGCCGGTGTTTTATTCCGGACTTTGATGTTTCCTGCGCTGCTGGAGGATTTGTTATTTATGACAAGGCGCAGGCGTCGCCATAAATTTGGTGCGAACTCTGGCAGTCCCTGCACCTAGATTTAGGTTCAGTGGTGTTTAAAAAGTTGCAAACACAAGTTAGTGGGTTTTCTTTTTTATTTTTTTCTCTTTTTTTGCTAGAACACTGGTATAGTGAGAGTAAGTCCCCTCTATAGTGTGAACCTTGCGTGCGTTTTTACTGCAAAGATGAAAAGTATAAAGCTAGAAAATGGCGCGACTAGACATCTATACAGTTACATCGTCGACCATTGATTTTTGTTGTAAGAATGAAAAAGTACTGATTTTAGACAAGACAGAAGTACGAGTAAAACCTCCTACATTTGTACCATTCTGACGTATCCAATTCAGATACTTCCCCAATGTATACCAATGCTTACATCACTGTATAAGGGTGCATTCATGCGACCGTAATTCTGGGTCTGCGTCCATTCCGCAATTGTACGGACCCCTTCATTTCAATTAATATATATCGTGTCCTAGTCTTGTGCGCAATTGCAGACAAGATTAGGCTTTTTTTATTTAGCGCCGACCATGTGTGGTCCGCAGTTTGCGGACCACAAATAGCTTACGGTCGTGTGAATGCACCCTGAGAACCAGCTTAAATAGGAGCAACTAAAAGCGTTGCTTACGGTCTGAATTCCTCTGGCCTCCATTGCTCTTGTACATTTACGAGGCCATCTTGATGTTGAATTCATATTGAGATAGTCGTGTGACCACGTCGCACAATGACTGCAGCAGGACTCAATAAGCAGTGGTCTTCAGCGTTTGCACAGTGCCGTCACTGGGTATTTTTCCCCTGCAGCATTTTTCTGGATTTTTAATACAAATGACAGTTTATGGATTGATAATTTTTTACCTTATTTTGCCAGCAGCTGTATCTCCAGAGTAAAATGGGCACAAGCCCACTGCTCGGCAGCTACAGCTTAGTCCTTTCTCTGACCCATATCTATATAACTCAGTAGTAACTGGCACATTAATGTTTCAGGTCAAAGTCCGGAGTTGTGAATATTTATAATTATGGCGACTGTCTGCAGAGCTCGGCACCAAAGCCTCTTAAATCTATAATGAACCTGGTAACGTCGACTTCATCACAAGTATTCAACCCATGTACAGAGATTTTAGCAGTCGCTTCCCATGCCGCAGATGATGCTGTTAAGCTGGTAAGTGGCCGTCTTTGTATCCTCCTATGTGTTGTATTACATGATAGCTTCAGGATATAGCAGTAGTTCTCATAGCAGATAGCCCCCTGCATCTTCTCATGGGGCATAGTGAGAAATGCTAGCCTGACCTCAGCATAGTCTGTTTTAAGGACCAGGCGGGCAGAGGCTGGTGACGTCCTTCACCATGGTAGCTTCCTTTTGAAACCTTTCCGGGCCTCTATTAAAGGAGATTTATGGGACTTTGATATTGATGGCGTTTTCCTAGGATCGGTCGTTAAAGGGTTTCTGTCACTTGAAAAGCGGGTCTTAAGATCTATTTTATTTTTCCCCCTCTGGTGTCAGCACTCCTCCCCATTTGGACTAGGTGTTTTTAATTAGCCTTAGCTGCAAGGGGTTTATAAACTCCTACAACCCCTCAGATGCATTTCCTGGGGGTTGTGACTGGGTGAACTCTTTGCACTCGTTCACATGGTGCAGTACTGCGTGTCTGCCATTGCTGCCTCAGTGCTGTGCTGGTGGGGCCCAGGGCCAAGGAGGCTTTGCTGCACAGTGGGGTTGCTGTGTGGCTTCTGGGTCCCGCCGTCTGCTGCTGGTGCGGTGCTGGGGCGCCGGTGGTTGCCGTGCACTGCTGCGCCATTGAGGTTAGAGTAGTTTCCCACTTGTAGAGGCTTCCTTGTCGCGGTAAGTGGGCCTATGCTCTTTGATCAAACTGTATACTAATCAGGGCTGTGGAGTCGGTAGATAAATTGTCCGACTCCGACTCCGACTCCTCAGATTTTGAAACTTCCGACTCCGACTCCTCGACTCCGACTCCTCTGTATTTAATATGCAAATACGAAGCTGTTCCACCAAGTTCTTCTAATCTCCTCTAGCACAGAGAGGTAGTTGAGCAGAAGCTGCTGCCTTCTCCTTTGTGTGCTGATCTTCTGCTTAAGATAGAGCAGTGGGAGGATCCAGGAAGGGGCAGGGGAAGGGGCATTTATTTTAAAACATGATTTTCCTAGTAGAATCCCATAGTCATGTTTAAAATTTAAGCTAACAATCTGAGTTTACATGTTTTATAGCCTTAGCTGAATGATAGCAGTTTTTCAAATGGTTTACAGCTTCAGTCTTGAACTATTGACTATCCATTCCCTTCACTTATACAAGTGTCTCCAGTCCTTAATCAGTTATCAGTGAGAGGCGAGGATAACCATGGGTTCCCTGTAACAGCAGACCACAAGACAATGGAAAGTGTAAGTATTGCTGCTCCTTAAAGGGACACTGACAGGCTGATTTTCCAGCTAAAGATATATATGTACTGGTATTCATCAGAGAATTAGGAATAAAACTATACTAATGTTACCCCCAGTTAAGCTGTACTTGTGTTTAAAAAACATTTTAATCTGTATGCAAATTCACTATCTTTGTGCCCAATGGGGCAGCGTCTCCTGCGGCTTTGTGCCCAGCCGCGCCCGAGTACAGCTTCCCAGCGCTGTTCCCTCGTTATTATTCACTGCACTGGCCTTTTTTTCAGGCTAGCCGAACGCTGAATTCCTGCGCAGGCGCACGTGTAGAGTGCTGGCAGCAGCCTCGTCTGGCTATGCTGAGGCTGTGCCAGCTTTCTCTTTCTTCCTCGCTACCAAGTCCTGTCTAGTGCTGCCAGTACTCTACATGTGCGCCTGCCCCTTGGGCACAAAGGTAGAGAATTTGCATATTGATTAAAACGTTTTTAAACACAAGTAAACCTCAACTGGGGGTAACAGTCGTCTAGTTGTATTCCTGATCCTCTGATAAATACCAGCAGATATATCTTTAGCCGGTAAATCAGCCTGTCAGTGTCCCTTTAACTGCATAGTGAAGCATATGAAAAGCTTCTTCACGGTCACTTAACGTCTTTGTTTAGCGGTAACGTGACACACTGCATGCATTGGCCTTTATTCTTACAGTAGAGAACTAATTAATTATAACTTTATCTGAATTGGGACATTTAAACTTGCTTGTTTTTTTATTCCAATTTAAATCTAGTAGGAGTCGGAGTCGGAGTCGGTCCATTTTTTGCCGACTCCGACTCCGACTCCAGGTACCCAAAATTGCCTCCGACTCCTCGACTCCGACTCCGACTCCGACTCCACAGCCCTGATACTAATGCCTCATTTATGCGCAGCATAGAATGCATTACAAATTGGTCGGATATGCCACGTAATTAGGCTGAAGGACAGTCGTTATATCAAAAGCATAGTGTTGAGGATGTGCGATCCAGATTCACTCTCCTGTATATAATGAGTTTAGCTATGTGCTAATGCCAACTTAACATAACCATATAAGTCCCATGTCCCTCTGCGGCGCCGTTATTCGTAAAAACTAACTTTTATAATATGCTAATGAGACTCTAGCAGCAGGGGGGCGTTGTTTCTGCTGCTAGAGGCTCCGTTCTCCCACCTCATTCCACGCCCGGCTACAGTTGATTGACAGGGCCGTGGAATCGTTGGTCTCCTCCATCTGCTGAAATCTCGCGCCTGCGCCATCTGCTTCTGTATTCGGCGCGGGCGCAGTGAGTGAGAGGACGCTAGCCTGCTGCCTGCTTCCTCACTGCGCCTGCACCGAATATGTCGCAATGCTCCCAGGAAGAGAAGACGGCGCAGTGGAGAAGCAGGCAGCAGGCGAGTGTCCTACACATCCTGCGCCGAATACAGAAGCGGACGGCGAAGGTGCGGGATTTCAGCAGATAGAGGAGACCAACGATTCAACAGCCCTGTCAATCAACTGTAGCAGGGCGTGGAATGAGGTGGGAGAACGGAGCCTCTAGCAGCAGGAACAACGCCCCCTTCTGCTAGAGTCTCATTAGCATATTATAAAAGTTAGTTTTTATGAATAACGGCGCCGCAGAGGTACATAGGACTTATATGGTTATGTTAAGCTGACATTAGCACATAGCTCATGTCAGCCAGCTTAAGACCCATTTTTCAAGTGACAGAAATCCTTTAAAGGGGTTGTCCAGGCTTCACTAAGTGATGGCCTATATTCAGCGCCAGAACTACACACTGTCAATCTTGTAGTGGACAGCGCTGGTCACAACAGCTCTGCTTCCATTAAAGTCAATGGGAGCGGCACTGTATTAACGAGCTCCATCCACCACGAGGTTGACAGAGCTGTGTAGTTCTGGCACCAAAATTATAAGCAACCAGCTAACCGGCAGGTATGTGGGGAGTCAGACCCCTGCCGATCAGCTAGTGAGGGCCCATCCTGTGGATAGGCCATCTCTTAGTAAACCCTTTAATATTAGATGGGTGGGAGTCCGTCTCCTGCCACCTCCACTGATCAGTTGGCTGAAGGGAACATGTTCTAGGCCTGGTATTGCAGCTCAGTCCCATGCACTTACGTTGGACTGAACTACAGAGAGCCCTACCACTAAATGTACCTTGTTGTGCCAAATAAACAATAAAGAGGGTGAGTGATGTGACCCATTGAGTCAACTAAACCCTTTAGAGGAGTGAAGCACCCACCAGTTTGATGTTGTAGGCTATCAATATCAAATTTATGAAAATCTCCTTTAATAGAGGTGGACCCTATTCAAGACCCTCACCTATTAGCCGTAGAGGAGAGCCCATGTACACATTACACAGACAGCCCTAAAGGGATATTGAACATTTAGTGCCTTGGTCCTACACCGGCCAGAGCTGATCACTGAGGGCCCCGTCGGTGAGAGACATTAGCATATCTCCCGGGACCTGTCTACCAAAAAGGCATTGTCTGAAGCAGGCATGCCCTACAAACATTAAAACGGTCATCTCAATTTCCCATGTCCCCTTTAATATAAATGATTTTATTAGAACGTTTATTTAAACAGTTTAGGTTCAGATAATGGAGGATTTTGACCAGTTGGCAGAACAAAGTGGTCATGGCGCCGCCGCTCGTCCATTATTCTTTATCCAGGCAAAGCACCTTACATATGGCTGCAGAAGCAGGCTCGTACATAGCCGTACGTCTCATCGCCTTATCGTGGTGACTCCTTTGTTCCGCAAATCTTGTGGGTGGGACCCTCATTGATTAACCCTAAAAATAGTCCGTCAGTTTAAAATGCCAGAAGACCCTTTTTAACTTTTTTTATAGCTATGAAATATATATTTTTCAAATAACATCTTGCGCTTGTTTCCGCAGGTTCATATTCCTTCATTTACTGTGTTTTCAAACTTCCCGGTACAAAGCAAAAAGAAAGCAATTCACTTAACCCGAGCAATGGATTTCTCCCCCCATAGCGGCTTCTTTTCAATAGCCAACAACAAAGGTGAAGCTTTACTGTACAGGTAAGTAGTCTGAAGGGATCATAAATGGGGTCGCGAAATGTTGGGTGCTATACACCATCCGGAGTACAGTGCCCGGAATATTAACTTTGATGCTTCTCATTGTTTTTCTTAGGTTAAAACATTACTCTGATTTCTAATGAAGGCGGATAAACGGTAAGTAAGCTGCACTATATTATCCTCTTAGCTATCCCAATGTGGAGGCAAATGATTCGCATTGTATCAAACCTATTAGGAGCTTCTTGCTTTCCCAACCATGGGGCATGATATACCAAAAGGCTCCCTGTTAAAAATAGGGTTGCATCGGGTATCGAAGTCTCAATACTTTGTTACCCAATTTGATACTATACCAGGATTGGCATTTTTTGATACTAAGCTGCATTATTATGCATCTTAGTATCAGTCCCTTTTATTCTTGAGTCCTTTATTCTTGAGTACAGCAAGCACATACAAATAATCAAGGCACCCCCGCCGCCATTTAATATTGCATATGATGTAGTGCAGGGGTAGGCAACCTCCAGCACAGCTGTTGTGAAACTACAACTCCCAGCATCCCTACTTGCTCTTTTCTTCTCAGAACTGAAAAGAGGAGAGAATATTTAAAAGAAGAAAAACTGCTACAAGAGGACATAGTTTTAAATTAGAGGGGCAAAGGTTTAAAAGTAACATCAGGAAGTATTACTTTACTGAGAGAGTAGTGGACACATGGAATAGCCTTCCTGCAGAAGTGGTAGCTGCAAATACAGTGAAGGAGTTTAAGCATGCATGGGATAGGCATATGGCCATCCTTCATATAAGATAGGGCCTGGGGCTATTCATAGTATTCAGCATATTGGGCAGACTAGATGGGCCAAAAGGTTCTTATCTGCCGACACATTCTATGTTTCTATTAACTCCCATAGAAATGAATGGAGCATGCTGGGAATTGTAGTTTCACAACAGCTGGCGTGCCCAAGGTTGCTGATCCCTGATGTAGTGGGAAGCGGGGAAAGAATTCCAAATGGGGTGAAATTGCAAAAAAAAAAAATGCGATTCCACCACAGTTTTACCTTTTTTTTTTTTTTTTTATTACGATGTTCGATGTACAATAAAACTGACCGGTTACTTTTATTCTACAGGTCAGTACGAATCAGGCAATACCTTAAATGTATAGTTTTTCTTGCGTTTTAATAGTGATAAAAAAAATTAAAAAATGGGAAAAAAATCTTTATTTTTTCGTCGCCATATTTTGACTCCTATAACTTTTTTGTATTTATGTGCTGTACCATTCTGGGGTGTAAATGTCTTTTTGATCACTTTTTATTAAATTTTCTGTAGAAAGTGACGCGACCAAAAACTGCCATTCAGCCATTTGGACACTTTTTCCGTTTTGCTTTTTGCCATGTGGGGAATATATTTAGATCCTTTGGGCGTTTTCACACATTGCGAGACCCATGATGTGTTTTTTTTTGTTTTTTAAATTGACATTTTGTTAATCTTTTTAAAAAAAATTTATTTTATTTTTACTTTTTTTTATAGTTCCCATAAGGAACTATAACATGCAATCATCTGATTGCTATTCTCATAGACTCCAATGCACTTGCATTGAAGTCTATGATGATTTTACTACTTTGCTATGGAGCCCTATTGCAGGCAAGGACTCCATAGGAAATACTATGCAGCAGTCTCGTGTCATTCATAAAGATGCATACACGCTCCGGCTCCTCAGATCGCCGCAAGGGGGAGTCGGAGCACAACTGAAAGCTTTTGCTGTCGGTTTTCAGAGCGCTCAGATGCCCTGGTCAGGATTGACTGCATCTGAGGGGTTAAATGTCCGTGATCGGCATTACTGCCGGTTGCGGACATTAGCCGCGGATGTCTGCTATAAAAAGCAGGCAGCCACCCTCGCTATGGAGCCTGCTTCGGACAGGAGCGGACGCCATCTTTAAACACCCGCCCAGCGCCATACAAGTACGGCGCTGGGCATGAAAGGGTTAAGCTGTATAATACAGCAGGCACCTGGGCTGCAATGACTGGGAACAGAGATCACGCCGAAACCAGTCGATTAACCCCACAGATGCCACGTTTAACAGCAGTCGCAACATCTGTGAGCTTAGACAGAGATGGCTCCCTCCACCTTCTAATCGGAGCTCCGGCAGTGAAATTGCGGGGCTCCGATCTTTTACCATGACAGCACGGGCCTACAGAAGCTTCCCAGGGCTGTCATAGTAACCTTCCTGCTAAGCCATACTTGAGGCACAGCTCAGCAGGGAGTGTGTCCCAGGTTGTATCCCCCCAAGGGGACTAAAAGTTAAGTAAAAAAAAAAAACACAAATATTAAAAGTTTAAATCATACAAACAATAAAAAAATAAACATATCAGGTATTGCCATGTTTGAACTAATAAATAAAAAATGTTCCTGTGTGGTAAACGCCATAACGGAAATACCATAAAAACTAGCAATTTTGCATTCCCCCCCCCAAAAAAAAAAAAGTTGAATAACAGTGATCAAAAAGTTGCATGTACCCCAGAAATGGTACCCGTGAAAACTACAGTTTGTCCGGCAAAAACACAAACCCTCTTACAGCTCTGTAGAACGAAAAAAAAAAAAGTTATGGCTGTCAGACCTCCAGTGGTTGAAAAAGAAAAAGCCTGGGAGCACTACTCATATATGTATGTTTTCTTTATGCCACTATACTAAAAAGAGCAATACATCCCTTTTATCATACTCTGTCATGAGTCAATTTGCCATTTTTTTTTTTCTAGACCCTCGTGGATTATTGAAAAGGAGACGATGACCACCTTCTACGAGCTTCTTGCGTCCTCTATTATATAATATTTAGTGAAGAGCTTATATATATATATATTCAGAGTCAAATCTTTTGTATCATACTGCCTGTCATTTTCTCATCTTAGAACTCTCCAAAATAAATATTTTTCTTTGTAACTTTCTTGTAGTGTTACTTTCCTGTCATAAATATAAGGGGCTTCCCGAGTGTTTAATACTGATGGTCTATCCTCAAGATAGGTCATTGATATCTGATTGCTGGGGGTCTAACAGCGATATGGCCTCCTCGTAGCATGCCAAGCAGAGCGCCCTACCTTGTATAGTGGCTGTACTTAGTATTACAGCCAAAGGCCCATTCAGTGGAATGAGACTGAGGTACAAGTAGACCATGTGACCAAGGAATGTGACATCACTGACCTAGGAAGAGACTGTGGTGCTCTCTGGGACCTCTCCAAACTGCTGATCAGTGGGGTACCAGGAGTTGGACCCTCACCGTAGGCACTGCAGCCAGTGATGAAAAAGATCACATGGACAATCAATACTCTTGTCAAAGGCCTTGGTGGTAAAATATTGTAGTATGAAATGGTAATAGTTTTTCCTTAACGTGGGATGACATCTCTACTGTAATCTTCCAATGACACCACACTAACTGTACCTAGTGGAGATACCACCGGGCAGGGTGTTCTGTTTTGGACACTACAGACACAAGGAGACATTGGTAACCTGGCGTAAAACTAAATCGGGGCTTACTGTGGAGAAAGTCAAGAGGACCGTGCAAGATAGGATTATTCTGAGAGTGATCACACTAGAGCAGGGATCCGCAACCTCCGGCACGCCAGGCATTCTGAAACTACAACTCCCACAATGCTCCATTCACTTCTATTAGAGTTGCAAGAACAGCCGAGCATGGTTGCATGCTGGGAGTTGTAGTTTCACAGCAGCTGGAGTGCCGAAGGTTGCAGATCCCTGTACTATAAGTGAGTTTATGTACTGTGCCGAGGTATCGTTCTGCTTGGTGCTTCTAATTAGTAGCTTCATATTCCAGCACAATATTCGGTGAGGTAGGAAGTCTGGGGATCTAGTATATCAGGCAAAGCCTACCTCAGTGATAGTAGTTAATTATACTATTAATGCACTAGATCAGGGATGCTGCTGTAAAACTACAACTCCCATCATGCCCTGCTGTAGGCTGATGGCTGTCCGGGCATATTGGGAGTTGTAGTTTTGCAACAGCTGGAGGGCCGCAGGTTGAGCATCCCTGCACTAGACCATCGGGCATGGTGTTAACACCGATATTTTTGGACCAACGTGAATACTGCTTATAAAAGGGGTTCTCCAGGCTTTACATATTGATGAACTCTGCATTGCATGTGGAGTGATCATGGATGGCACTGCCGGAATCGGTTATCTGTGGATTTAGAGTAATATGTCCTGGGTATGGGCCTGCCTGAAATCCATGGCGTTTCAGTATCGCAAACAGTCCGGATATAATCATTCAATAAGCACAAAGCATGGCACTCACTGGAATGGTCAAATTCTATACTTTATTCCTCATCCAAGGCAGGCGGCAGAAAGGGTACCGGACGCCACACAAGCATGGCGACGGCCGTTTCGCATGGATACGTTTCCTCAGTGGCCGTTGCCGCGCTTGTGTGGCGTCCGGTACCCTTTCTGCCGCCTGCTTTGGATGAGGAATAAAGTATAGAATTTGACCATTCCAGTGAGCGCCATCCTTTGTGCTTATTGAATGATTATATTGATGAACTTTCCTCAGGACAGGTCATTAAGATGATATCGGTGGGGTTCCGACTTTCAGCACCCCTGCCGATCAGCTGTACAAAGAGGTTGCGGCGCTCCGTGAGTGCTTAGGCCTCTTCCCTGGCCTTGTGACATCACAGGGCCTAACCACAGCACAGTCTCATTTAAGTAAATGGGGCTGAGCTGCAATACTAAGCACAGCCACTATCCAATGTAAAGAAGCCATGGCACTCAACAGGAGCACTGAGGCCTCCTGAAACAGCTGATCTACGGGACTGCCAGGAGTCTGATCCCGCTTATCTCATTTGGATGACCTATCCTGAATACACGTAATCAATATGTAAAGCCTGGAAAACCCCTTTAACTCCAAGACCACCAAGAGTGTTAGTTCCTGGCTCAGAAGTCAATATTTAACCTGTTGCTTACAAGGAATATTATTAATGAACCCACTAGACGTATTCCATACATTACTATGCCACCAGGAAAGTTATGAATAAACTTGATAGAACACAGGAGGGGTCAGTGCATGGACAGCTGGACCACCAGAGGTGGTCTCTAAATAGCTGATGAGCAGTGACAGGGCACGCTGGGTATCAATCAGGCTAGTTGTGATATTTTCTCCGTCCATGCCTTAGATCTTTACAAACCTAGAATCGCATTGAAGGCCCTGCGCTAAGCATCATCCATTTTGCTTCAGGTATTTCTTTTCATCTACATTTTCTTGTCAGGTATGATTATACGGTTCTGTGATTCTAGGCAAAAATGTATAGAAAGAAAATGATCTCAAAATAACTTTACACAATATCCCTGGTATCGGGTATGCTTCCTGATCGGTCAGGTTAATACAGGATGCAATGAGGAGAATGTATTGAGCTTGTACTCCAGTTTTCTGTCATATAAAGATCTTAAATCTCGTCACTGGTGTGGTTTTGTGGCAAAAATTGGGACTTTTTGACATTTTATGGCACTACCAGTTTTACAAAAAGTAGGGAGACCCTACATGGCCCAATTCATTTAAAGGGCATCTGTCAGCAGATTTGTACCTGTGAAACTGACCTGTTCTATGTGCGCTTTGCAGCTGAAGACATCTGTGTTGGTCCCATGTCCATATGTGCCCGCATTGCTGAGAAAAATGATGGTTTATTATATGCAAATGAGCCTCTAGGAGCAACGGGGGCGTTGTCGTTACACCTAGAGGCTTTGCTCTCTCTGCAACTGCCGCTCCTCAGTACTTTGACAGGGCCAGACAGTGTAAACGTGATCACACCTGCCTGGCCCTGTCAATCAAAGTGCAGCAGTTTTCAGAGAGAGCTGAGCCTCTAGGTTTAACAGAGTACAAAAGAAAGCACCTCCCTCCCATGCATCAGTGGTTTCCTGTCCCTAGGAAGCCTGGAGTGATTCCATAGCCTGGTGGGCTGTGTTGAAGTATGTGGCTGACTCCCGGTGTGGAGCCAGTTCTTTCACCCCCAGCAGCAGGTCTTGTACTTGCCGCCTGCTTCTCTCCACCGCCGTGGCCCACTCGTGGTTCCGAGGTACGGCTGCGGCAGTTGAGTAACTCACCGCATCAAGGAGAACATTGCGGTCTGCTGGTGGAATGAAGGAGGGGTCCGGAGCTCCGGCGGACGCTGCCATCTTGGAGGCGGGGCTAGAATCACATGGTAATGGCTGGGAGGAGGAGGGATGGTGCTGGCGCTCCCAGTCTCAGAGCGGCAGATTTAAAAGGAGTTCCTTTAGCTGCAGTTCTGCCTCCTATGTGTGAACTGAACAGCCATTTGTTATAGTTCCGCTTCCAGGAGGGGGGGATTTTGGCCAAGAAGATGAGTGCTTCCAGCGAGGACGCAGGCTCCAAGAGGGCTCGCTCAGAGTCTTCCACCAAGGTCCTATTTACGGTACCGTGAGGCGAGGTGGTGAGTATGTGTGTCTTTGGAATACTTTTTCCTGACCTGTAGTGTGGTTACTGTTTTTTAGGATAAGGCTTCTAGGAAGTCTAAGAAGGCTAGGAGTAAAGAATGTGCCATGTGCAAAGTCAGTCTTGCTGCTGACTATGGTAAACCTAATTGTGTCAGCTGCACTAATGAGGTTATTGCGCAAGAGACTCCTTCTCTACTGCTACAGATGCAGGACATGGTCAACAGCCAAATAAAAAACCTCCCTAAGAGGATTTCTGCCAGCTCTTACACCTCCTGCACCTCAGCCGGCAGTTGCTCCCTCTGTTCCAGTACTATCTGATGTTGAGGAAGAGGATTTAATCAAGGCTCATTCGGACTCAGGAGAGGAGTCTGAAGGGTCTGTGGATGATTTATCAGGCAGACCGTTGTTTCAGTGTCAAGATACGGATCAATTAGTCAAAGCAGTAAGATCTATGGGTCTGGAAGAGACTAGGGAACCAAAGTCTATCCAGGACATCATGTTTGAGGGACTTGAATTAAAGAAAAGGAAAGTTTTCCCTTTCACCGGACTGTGTCCTAGCTTATTAAAAGAGAATGGGAGAACCCGGATAAGAAATCATTTATTCCTAGGGCTATTAAAAGAAAATACCCCTTTGATGACACCGAGACTAGGTCCTGGGATTGTCCACCTAAAATAGATGTGGCTATTGCCAAGATTTCTAAAAAGGGTTCTTTACCCTTTGAAGACTTGGGGACTCTTAAAGAGCCCATGGATAAGAAGGCGGGGGGGGGGGGGGGTTCTTAAGAGAGCTTGGGAGACCGCTGGGGCATCTCTTAAGCCAAACATAGCGGGTACCTCAGTGGCAAGATCCATGATGTTGTGGATAAATCGGCTCTCAGCAGACATCCAGAATGAGGTGCCTAGGGATCAGCTGCTAGCCTCCCTTCCCGCAATTAAGAAGGTGGCCGCCTTTCTTGCATATGCCTCTTCTAATGCCCTGAGACTGTTGCTAAGGCTGCGGCCTTGACTAACTCGGCTAGGCGTGCTCTGTAGGTAAAGAACTGGTCAGGGAACCTTAGCTCCAAGAATAAATTATGCTCCATCCCATGTGAGGGCGAGTTACTTTTTGGTTCGGTCCTTACTGATCTGTTGGAAAAAGCAGGGGATAAAAAAAGGTTTCCCTATTCCACAGTCCTCTAGACAGTACCAGCCCTTTAGTGCAAAAGGCGGGGGCCAGAATAGGGGTAGGCGCAGACAGGCTTTGGATGTGAGGGGTTCCCGTAAAGGTAGTGGCTTTATGTTCAACCAGCCTTCCTCCTCCTCTAAAAAAGCCCAGCTCCCAGTGACGGGGTCTTGCGGGTAGGTGGCAGATTAAAAAACTTCTGGTTCCAGTTCCAACGGAAGAAATAGGTCAAGGGTTCTATTCCACTCTTTTCCTTGTAAAAAAGCCAAATGGTACTTTTAGAGTCATCATAAGCCTGAAACCTCTGAACCAGTTTCTCACCTACCATCAGTTCAAGATGGAGACCCTAAAGTCAACGATAAATCTATTGACAAAAGACTGTTATATGGCGTTGCTAGATTTAAGGGATGCCTATCTCCATGTGCCCATCCACAGAGACTTTCAAAAGTACCTAAGTTTGGCAGTTCATGTAAATGCCCATCTGTTGCACCTACAATTCTGTGCCCTGCCATTCGGGATTGCTGTCGCTCCAAGAGTCTTCACAAAGATCATAGCCGAAATGTCGGCTCACATCAGAGATGGGGGCGGCATCTTTATCTCATACTTGGACGACTTCCTGCTGGTGGCAGAGTCCAAAGAAAAGGTACAGAATTTTCTAGTTCATACACAAAGAATTGTGGAAAGACTGAGTTGGGTAATTAACTGGGAAAAATCTTCTCCCCTTCCTACAAGGCAGAAGTTTTTTCTGGGAATCCTATTAGATTCTGAGGTTCAAAAGTCCTTTCTTCCCACGCAAAAAATTGAAAGGAATTTTTCTTTAATTCAGGAAGTTTCCTCTGCTCCCTTTATAACTATCAGGAAAGGGATGTCTCTGTTAGGTCTGTTTACCGCCGATTTTCCTGCAGTTCTGTGGGGTCAGCTGCATTCTAGCAGTTACAGTT
Source organism: Bufotes viridis (assembly GCA_033119425.1). Lineage (NCBI taxonomy): Eukaryota > Metazoa > Chordata > Amphibia > Anura > Bufonidae > Bufotes > Bufotes viridis. The sequence continues at coordinate 463,540,544 of CM065592.1, read as the reverse complement.
ATTAGATTCCTGGGATGGTTCTCAGTTGGGCCTAGATAGGAAAATTAAGTTACCTAACGCTGTTATCTCTTCCTTAGATTGGTGGTTACAGGAGGTAAATGTATCCAGAGGTCTTGGGAACCGGAGTTTCAGGTTAGATCCTCCAATTACAAAGAAACTCTTGCAGTTTTTAAGGCCCTTCAGTCCTTAGCCCCTTCTATCAGGGTGGAAAGATGTAAAAATATTGTCCGATAATACCACTACAGTGTCCCTGATCAACAAACAAGGAACTACCAGATGTGCAAGTCTAATCTCATTGTCTTTTCAGTTTCTCTCTCTGGCAGAGTCTCAACTAAGTTCAATATCAGCGGTTCACTTAAGAGGAGACCTGAACCTGAGAACAGACTATCTCAGCAGACACCGAATTCGTCAAGGAGAATGGCAGTTAAATCCAGAAGTGTTCAGGAAGATCTCGGCCTTGTGGGGCAGGCCTCAAATAAATCTTTTTGCCACGAGGGTAAACAGACAGGTCAGCAGATTCTACACCCTATCTCCAGCGGACAGACCTCTAGCGGTGGACGATTTATCTCAAAGATGGGATTGGGACCTAGCGTATGCTTTCCCCATGCTGGCGCTCGTTCCCAGGGTCATCAAAAAGATAAAAGAGGAGAAGGCATAAGTCATCCTGGTGGCTCCCTTCTGGCCTCGAGGGCTTGGTTCTCCTGTCTAAGAGCCATGTCGCTGGGGGATCCCTGGGTCCTTCCAGGGCTTCCTTATCTGCTCTTACAGGGGCCAGTTTGTCATCCGGAGGTGCTCAATCTCCATTTGACGGCTTGGCTTTTGGAGGTTGACCTTAAAAGCTAAGGGGTTGTCTGATGCCGTCATCTTCACCTTGCAAGCCAGCAGGAAAGATGTTACATCTAAAATTTACATCAGGATTTGTAGAAAATTTCTTTCCACGATTAATCTTTTGCCTCTTTTGACCTGGAAAAACCCAACCTAGCGGACATTTTGGACTTTCTGCAGAGAGGTATGGAGAAGGGGTCCAAAGTTCATGTGTCAGCCCTAATGGCTTTGTTTGGCCAAAAAATTGCGGATCATCCTTGGATCATCAGATTCCTAAAGTCAGTCAAAAGGCTGCAGTTATCCATACCAATACGGCCTCCGTCTTGGGACCTTTCAGTTGTTCTCCAATCCCTATGTGTAGATCCCTTTGAGCCTTTATCTGATGTTCCTCTCAGGGTGCTGGCTCAGAAGACTGCCCTGTTGGTCGCAGTGACATCGGCACGTAGGGTAGGGGAATTAGCAGCCTTATCTGTCAGAGAGCCCTATACTCAGATCATAGAAGACAGAATAATATTTAAACCGGATCCAGCTTTTCTGACCTGCCCAAAGTGGTCTCCGCCTTTCATATGTCCCAGGAGGTGGAGCTGCCCTCCTTCTGTACTAATCCTTCTTCTGAGAAAGAAAGGCGTTTTCATATCTTGGATGTACAGAAATGTGTTCTGGAGTACATAAACAGGACTAAGGACTTCAGAAAGTCTGACAGGCTCTTTGTTCAAGCGTCAGGGCCCAATAAAGGGCCTAGATGGATCAGGCAGGGAATTTCTACAGTTTATATTTCTGCAGGTTTGTCTCCTCCGGATAATCTGAAGGCCCATTCTACTCGGGCGGTGCCTCCATTGATTAGATTTGTAGGGCGGCTACTTGGTCATCTCCGCACAGTTTTTTCCGTCACTATAGACTGGACGTGGGTTCTTTTTCTTCCTTAGCTTTTAGCAGTAAGGTGCTCCAGGCTGTAGTCCCACCCTAGTTCCTCTCTGGTATTCTCTCTGGTGGTGCTGTCGTGACATGGTGGAAAGCCGGTAATTACTCACCGATAATTCTGTTTCCTCATGGTCACGACACCACCATGGGGCTTCCCACCCTTTTTGTCTTGATTGTGCACAAGTGGTGTTCACGGGGTGTGGCAAAAAAAAAAAAGAAAGTATACAGTTTTGTCCTTTGTTGCTTAAGTTTTATGCATTATTTGATGTGTTAACTAACTGGATCACGGTAATTCACTGATGCATGGGAGGGAAGTGCTTCCTTTTGTACTCTAGGTTTCCTGTCCCTGGGGGAGGAGTCCATCTCTCTGGTGGTGCTGTCGTGACCATGAGGAAACAGAATTACCGGTGAGTAATTACCGGCTTTTATCAACAATGCGGTCACATATGAACATGCGGACCAACACAGATGTCTTCAGCTGCCAAGTTCACATATAACAGGTCAGCCAGTGTCATAGGTACAAATCTGCTGACAGATGCCGTTTAAACTAGTCTAATATGAAGATGATCAATGGACTGCAAGGCAGCATGGTGCACTACACGTAACAATTGCAAGTGGAATCTGTGTGCAGCCACAACAACCTAAATTTTAGGGTTTTGAAGAGATCTTCTTTTGTACGTATGTGACCTCCCCTATAAGATTGCTCTTCTCTGCTTTCTGATGGGAACTGGTATTGTAACATAAGACAATAAATGGGAAAAAAAAGATTCTTGCTGTAAGTCGACATTGTCACTAGATGCCAGTGTTGCTTCAGGGAAATAAATACCAGGGTATTGTTAAAATACAAGGTTGTCTACTTGGTATTGCAGATCAGGGCATATATTTTAGTGACACTGAAGTTCATGGCTGCAGTACCTGCACAGATCACTGCCCTTGTACACATTTGGTTCTCGATCAACGGCAAAAATTAATTGTACGGTATCCACTAGACATTTTCTTTACTCTACGTTTTTCTCTGTATAATTATTGTCTTTTCTTTATTTGAGTCTCTTACACAGTACGAATAACTCACATATTCACAAGTACATATTTCACTGCCAGTCAACTTCAAAAGACCACATTACAATGCCGAGCTGCAAGTAACTCATTAGGAAATTCTAATTCCCTATTGTTGCCCTGAAGAGTCATTGCTCTGCCTTTTATTCAGATATAGCGTAAAAGTCATAAAACAGTCTCCCTGCCTTGTTGTATGACTGACTGCTGTACGCCCATCAGCCATGACATGAAATCCACCTGCCTGATATTGTGTAAGTTCCCTACCAAAGCCTCTCTGACCCACTGAGGTATGGACGCCGCAAGACCTCTGGAGCAGTCCCAAGACCTTAGCAGTAAATCCTTTAAAGTGTTACTGTCATGTTTTCATAAAAAAAAAAATCAATTTTAGCATATGTTACTGCTGCTGCAACATTATGCATAAAGCAATCTTTAGTTTCTTCACATAACACTGTTTTCCTTGATTTTTTTCCCTTAGTTACGGCTGTTTTAACCCCTACAACATGGGGATCTTCTCAAGATGGCTCCTCTGCCAGTTCTCTGAGGCTAAAACTGCCCTCCTTCACTTCACGTACACACTTGCTGTATGTAGCCAGCAGCTTCCTACCAGCCAATCAGATTGGATTACTGAGAGACACGCCTCCTCTCTCTGAAGCCTATTCCAGCCATGCAGTGTGGAGGACCGCCCCTCTGTCTTCTGTTTACACTGAGCTGGAGACAGACAAGCCCTAGCAATGGTCTTTTAAGGGACCAGTGGAAAGGGGCAGGGGACATTAATGAAAGCTGTTATTATAAGGTAATTACAGATCTTTTGGCAAACATCGACAGTCTCACTCAGGTATACATGCCTAGCTCTAATAAACTAGCAAAATCTAGTCTCTCACATCCTTCCATCCTTCCAGCCTCCTGCACATGACTATATCCATTTTGCGTTCCACAAATCGCAAATCCGCAAAATACGGATGCAGTCCATGTGCATCCTGCAATTTTCGCAAAACCTACTGTAAAAAAAAAAACGATTCTTGTCCGCAAAACGGACAAGAATAAAATAGGCTCTAGGATCAATAATATGCAGTCTGGCTGCAGGATGCGGATAGCACATGGATGACATCCAAGTGCTGTCCATTCTTTTTTTTGATGACCAATATAAATGAATGGGTCCGTGCGCGATATGCAAAAGATGTGGTTCGGACACGGAGCTAAAATATGATTGCGTGCATGAGGCCTTACTCTTGACCATTTTTCCTGCTTCCGACACATCAACTGGAAGAAATAACTGTTCACATATGCCTCCTATGACACATGCCCTGTCATATGATGTTATTCTCTTCACCAGTCGGTGGTTCAAATGTTAGGGCTGTTCATTTTTATATTTTTTGTAATGATCTTAAGTCACAGCCTGTAGTACAGGCCGGAGCAGCACTCACAATACTGCAGGCATCAGATCTCACCTCACACTTAGCTAATTTATAGAAAAGAAAAAGCTAAAATCTAGCATTGAAATTATTATTCAGACTCTTTACTCGTAGTTGAACCACCTTTGGCAGTGATTACAGCCTCCAGACTTTTTGGATAGGATTCCACAAGGTTTACACACCTAGATTTGGGGATTTTCTGCCATTCTTTTCTGCAGATCCTCTCACGTTCTGTCAGGTTGGATGTGGATGTCGGTGGGCAACCATTTCCAGGTCTCTCCAGAGATATTCGATTGGTTTCAAATAAGGGTCTAGCTGGGCCACTCAAGGACATTCACAGAGTTGTCCCTAAGCAACTCCTGTGTTGTCTTGGCTGTGTGCTTAGGATCATGGTCTTCTTGAAAGCTGAACCTTGAGCTCAGTGTGAGGTCCAGACCACTCTGGATGAGGTTTTCATTAAGAATATCTCTGTACTTTGCTAAATTCAACTTTTCCTCAACCCTGACCAGTCTCCCCGTCCCAGGCACTGAAAAACACTGCCACAGCATGATGCTGCCACCACCACGCTTCACTGTAGGGATGGTATTGGGCAGGTGATGAGCATTGTCTGGTTCCCTCCAGACATGATCCTTAGAACTGAGGCAAAAAAAGTTCAACCCTGGTTTCATCAGACTAGAAAATCTTGTAATCTTGTTTCTCACATTCTAATAGACCTTTAGGTGTGTTTTTTTTTTTGCCGGCTTTCATGTGTCTTTTACTGAGGAGAGGATTCTTTCTGGCTACCCTGCCTTAACCTCTTAAGGACACAGGACGTACCCGTACGACCTGTGTCCTGTCTCTAAAAATGGCGCCCGCTCCTGCTTCATGCAGGCGCCTTAGCCGCTGATGTCCGCATGGTACTTGTAGCAGACACTCGCGGCTAATGTCCGCGACTGGCAGCAATGCCGATCGCGGACATTTAACCTCTCAGATGCCATGGTCAATCCTGACCACGGCATCTGAGTGCGCACAAACCGAAAGTTTTACTTTCAGTTTGCGCTCCGGCTCCCCCGTGTGGCGATCGAAGGAGCCGGGGCGCGCCTGTAGTAGCCTGGGTTTCTATGTATGAAACACAGGCAGCTCTGTAGTATTTCCAATGGAGCCTTGCCTCTAAAAACTTCATAGGAAATATTGCAATTATCATACATTCCAATCCTATTGCATTGGAATGTATGATAATCGCAATCAAATGATTGTAAGCTATAGTTCCCTATGGGAACTATATAAAAGTGTAAAAAAAATAATAAAATTTTTAAAAAATAAATAAAAAAACATAAAAGTTCAAATCGCCCCCCTTTTGCTAAAAAAAACCCAAAACGCATACTATAAAAATATAAAAAAATATTCCCCATACTTCAAACAGCAAAACGGAAAAAAAAGCATCTAAATGGCGGATTCGCCATTTTTGGTCACTTTATTTTCCACAAAAAATTACACAAAAGGTGATCAAAAAGTCATACACACCCCAGAATGGTATCAATAAAAAGATAAGATTATGATGCAAAAAATGAGCTCCCATACAGCTCTGTACATATAATTACAAAAATGGTATAGGGGTCAAAACATGGTGACAAAAAAGTAACAGATTTTGTTCCACTTTTGAATTTTTTTTTTTCACTCAAAACGCAAGAAAACCTATACATATAGGGTATCACCGGATTCGTAGAGAAAAAGTAACCGGTCAGTTTTATCGCACATCGAACGTCGGAATTTAAAAACCCGCAAAACTGTGGTGGGATTGCTTTTTTTTTGCAATTGCACCCCATTTGGAATTTTTTTCCCGCTTCCCACTACATCATATGCAATATTAAATCGTGTCATTGGAAAGTACAACTTGTCCCACAAAAAACAAACCCTCATATGGCTATGTGAACCGAAAAATAAAAAAGTTATGGCTCTGGGAAGGCAGGGAGCGCAAAATGAAAACTCAAAAAATAAAAAACCTCCAGTCCTTAAGGGGTTAAAGCCCAGATTGGTGGAGTGATTGTTGACCTTCTTGAATTTTCTCCCATCTGCAAACAGGATCTTTGGAGCTCAGTCAGAGTGACCATTGGGTTCTTGGTCACCTCTCATACCAAGGCTATTCTCCCTGTATTACTTAGTTTAGTTGGGTGAGCTGGCCAGCTCTAGAAAGAGTCCTAGTTGTTCCAAACTTCCATTTAAGAATTATGGAGGCCACTATGTTCTTCTGAACTTTAAAGGGGTATTCCCATCTTGCTATTTCGTCCTCACCTCAGCCAGCTCTACATTTCACTTCCTGGTTTCCTGCTTCTGAGGCTGGGCGGGCTTAGGCAAACATGACGCCCGTGTGAACCCAGCCTTATTTGGGCAGTCACAGGGCCAAAACTGACCAAATAAGTCAAGTATGAACTCAGCCTTAGAGGTCCATGTTGGCGCCAAGAAGAAGCGCACTCCTTTTACACTGTCATCAGCTGATTCTACATAGATGTCAACAGAACCTGTTCTATTAAACGCCTATACAAGTAAAGACCCCGACAGAGTGGAGATGGTGTCAGCAGTAAGTTTGTGTTGACGTCACTGATTATTTTGCCCTTCTTCTGATCCATCAAAACAAAATCCCCCCAAAAAATGGATTCTGTCTGTGGAGCAAACGAGGTGCAGAAGGGAAGGACAGACAGTTCCCTTGGGCTGAGGTGGTGGAGCCTTGACTGCCTGAAATCGGCTGCGTGCCACTGGATGCTGCAGCAGTTGCTGCAGCAGGCTGGACCACCACATCGGAGCCACGGTTCTCCCAGGCCACTTTATGGTGATGCTGCATATGTTGACGCAGGGCCGTGGTGCCAACATTGGCACTCTGGCCACGCTTCACCTTCTGCTCACAGATTCTACATATGGCCATGTTCACCTCCTCCGGCGGCTTAACAAAAAACTGCCACACCGCCGAGTAGGTGATTTTAGCCCCAAGACTACGCACTAACTACGCACTTGCCACTAATACACGGCAAACTGGGCTTTAGAATATATCACTCACCGCAGAATGGCAATTAGGCCCTAATTTTTTTTTACTTTTACACAACACAAAAGGATAAGTGCAACGATGAACGGCGAAAATATTTTTATTTCGCCATTAATACATGGCAAACTGGGCTTTTGAATATAGCACTGCACCACACAAGGGCAAATATATTTTTCTTTTGCCACTAATACATGGCAAAAAGGGCTTTACGACATATAACTGCACCGCACAAGGGCAAATAAGACATACTGAAGAAATATTTGCTTGTAATAAACCCTGTTACTGTCTGTATCAAACAGCACTTGCACCCTAATTACAAGAACGGTTTGCTGGAATTACAGAGCTGTATAATGGCAATTTGGGTTCCCAGTCAGTGCAGCAAGCTGTAATAGGATTGTTTCTATTACCCAGTTTGTAACCTCCGCTACTGAACCCTGTTCTACATAAATGCTGTGGAACGATTCCTTCCTATCCTTTCCCTGCACTCATAAAACTTTTTTTTTTCACCACAATCAAGTCTTTCCTATCACTGTCCCTAGCGGCTGCAGACACGTCTCTCACTGCACTAAGTACGCTGGTAAATGGCAGAATCTAAGATGGCTGCCGCTATTTATAGGGTTGTGACATCACTGGGCTGGCTGGCTGCTGATTGGCTGCATGCATGGTCCCGCCTTCCCAGAGTTCCTTACTCCATGTGCAGCAGCCATTTTAGAAAAAAATACGATTCGTTACACTTGCCACGAAGTGTAAAGAAATTCGGCTTCAGTGCGAATCAAATTTTTCCTGAAATTCGGATAGAATTCCACTTCGTCAGCTTTGATTCGCTCATCTCTAGTCCTAGCAAAGGATCTGAATACTTATGTTTATGTGAAATTTAAGTTTTTCCTTTTCTTAATAAATTTGCAAGCATTTCAAAAATTCTCTTTTCACTTTGTTATTATAAGGTATTGAATGCAGATTTTGAATTTTAGCACAAGAACGCAACATAACAAAATGTAAAAGAAGTGAAAGGGTCTGAAGATTTTCTGAATGCATTGTATATACTGCCATATTTAGTAGTAAAAGCCTTGCTGTAGGGGCACTCCATTACAGATCCCGCCTATGGCTTGCACTGTAGCTGATATTATTATTCGCCCCATTGAGGCTTCAGAAGAAAATCTTTGAGAACCCCTTGTTTAGAAGGTACAACCCAATCATTTAAAGGGAAAGTGTCAGTAAATGACCTATTGTTTAAATCAAGTTTTTATGTTAAAACATTTTTAAAGAATTTTGGTGGTTATTTTTAATTTTCCATGTCACTATAGTTAAAAAAATTCTAAAAATTAAGCCTAATAATAACTGTATAGGTCACTTTTATGCAGTCATCCCCTTCTTCTCAGGCAGGATTACAATACCACCACATATACTGTATCACCTACATATAGATAATACAGGATCCGCCATTCACAATAGGCGATATCACAGCTTATCTTCTCCCTCCTGACCTCTGCACAGGTCACAGAGCATGCCTGGAAAACTATCCCATAGAAGTCCATGAAGTCCCCTCCTGACCATTGTGTCTACAGCAAATGGTGGCTGCTGTAAAGCATATCTCTAAGGCTAGGACTACAAGACGACACGTGTTGCAAGACAGTAACTCACACAACCAAAAAGGGTACAACTACACTGCCACATGTGTTGTGCGGCATTTTATATAATAAAGTCAATGTCGTATGCACTGCGACATACGACATGCTTTGACTGAGACGCGACAGTAGCACAAAAATCCAACTTGGTCTTTTTGCAGTGCGACACCATAGACTATCATTATAAAAAACGTTGCGCGACTTTTCTGCTACAAGAAGTCCAGCAACACGTCATTGTGTAACCCTAGCCTAAATACTGTTAACAACAGCTCAGGCAAGATGGCTGCCACCCATAAACATCAACCTACAATCAGAAAATAAAAACAGATTGGAAAAAATGAATATGGGTCACTATCTGGTTTTCACTGGCAGATAAAAATGATAGGTGTGACACATTCCCTTAGATTAAGTACTCTAAAACCAGTCATGGCGTCATCTTTACCACCTCCAGTTTGAGGAAGGATGAGCATTTCTATACTTTGCGCTTCAGGCAGCATAAATGATAGGACTGACCGTAGGGATTAGAGGTTTAGTGGATTTTTGAACGTTTGCTAAAATGTATATATTGCAGTAAAGCAAAGATCAACCAACAAGATTGATTTTTTTTTGGCACTCTCTGAGCCATTTTTGTAGGATGTTCTGCCTTTAAACCGTGCATAATACTGCTGTAGTCATTATAAAAAAAACTACAATGTTCTGGTGTGATGAGACGAGGAAAACTGTTGTTAATATAGCCCAGAATTATTTTACACTGCAAGTAATGTGAAGTGTTTGGAGAAGTTCTATAAGAAAGAAGTAGTAACGATAATACATTTATCAACTATAAAACATAGACACATAGTAATAAAACTAAGCACAACAATCATACTTGTGCCTGAAAGCCTCATAAACAAGAATGGGAGAAACACCAAAAAAGGTTATGAAGATGGAGAGAGCTTCACTCCAAACTCATAATCCGGCAGTGGAAGTAATAAATCATTACAAAATGCTACATAAAAATGCTGCACTATAATTATAGTGGTAGAAAAGAGATAACATACCACTATATAATAAAATGAAGACCTATATGAAACATATACAAGCACTTGCATAGTAGCTGGTATAGGCCTTATGATAGGGCAGAAGGGGCAAACATCCCAGGGCCTTCAGCTCAGCATGATCTTTGATTCTTGGCTTGAAAACTTAGGATCTGATACAACGCTCCTGGTCTAGCTGTATTATTTTCATTTTTTCACACGTAATCCTTCATTCTTATCAAAGAGAGGGAACCGCGCACAATATTCTGCTCCAGGGCCACCACATACTTTCATTAATCCTTGACTTAAATGCCCTTTTCAGACGAGCGAGTTTCACGCATTGGACTTGCAGCGTGAGTATGCGGCAGCTCCCGTCCTGACCTCCCAGCACTGATGGGGTCGCATAGCATTATATTGATTTATGATGCTATGTAACCCTTAGAGTTCTGGAATGTATTGGATAACACTGATATAATCCTGTCAGTGTTAATCAATACATTCCAGAACTGTGAGAGTTACTTACCATCATAAATCAATATAATGCTATGCGACCCTGGCAGTGCTGGGAGGTCAGGACGGGAGCTGCTTCATACTCGTGCTGCGATTCCAGTGTGTGGAACTCGCTCATCTGAAAAGGGCCAAAGGGTTATTCCAGTTGTTGCAAGTTATCTGCTGTCCAATAGTGAATAATGATTAGATCAGTGGAGGTCATATTGCTGGGACTGCCACTGATCATGAGAATGGGGACCCTGTACCCCTTGAAATGAAGGGAACAGCAGGTCAAGCATGTACACTGCCGCTCCATTCATCTGTGCAGGACTTCTGGAGATAGCCGGGTACAGCGCTCAGCTATTTCTGGAACTCCCATAGAGATGAATGGGAAGACAGTTCGGTTTCAGTAGAGGTCTCAGATGTGATCCAACAGTTATCTCCTATCCTGTGGATACGGAAAAACTTTTAACAACTGGAATATCCCTTTTAAGTTTTATGGTATCAGATAAAAGGGTTTGCTTAGATTCGCTCTGCAGCAGCCAAGTGGATGTGACTGAGCTGCAATACCAGACACAACCATTGAGATGAGTAGCGCTGTTTTGAGAATAAGAAATCTAATCTTATACAACCCCAAATGTAAGCCAAGTTGTAGCTTCCAGATTGTGGCCTTTGAGATTCCTAACTGACCCAAATGATGATAGCTTCACATTACCAAAGCCTGAAAAGACTGTCTTTTATCAATAGGTTTCTCAGGTTGGGGCAAGATGTTTGGCAGGCATCCCATTGCTCCTTATTCTAAAAATACAGGTGCTTGAAAGAATAGGTATTGTTATATTATGGGAACTGCTATCGAGGTGACTGGGAAGACCCAATCTGGATGCCGTGGCAGCCATACAGACGGATATTCTATTCATTTGCTTTTATCCTCTGTACAGTGCCCCACTTCATTTTTCATTATAATTATTTATTTGAAATCACCATTAATTCCGTGGCGCTGTACATCCCACCACTAGATGGGGATAGCACTTACTTTATATATATACCTTAGTTAGGCCTAGTGTGGGGGGTTAGTAGTTAGTGTGTGGAGTGAGAAGGAGTAAGAAAGATGTAGTACCAAGGTGTGAGGAGCAGGAGAGCATTTTCCTCCTGTGGTCCTCTTAGTCCTGCCCTGCAACCAGAGGACAGATTCTTATCCCTGGAAGAAATCCAAGCAAGTAGAGACATAGGTGATAACAGCCGTTACTCAAGGCTTACTGGGCACCTTTGCATATGGTGGAAGACAAGCTAGCTAGAAGCAGCCCGACCGATATTTATAGAAAACAGATTAGCTACCTGTTGAAGAGCTTGATAAAATGTAGATTACAGGACTAAGCATACCCGAAAAGAGTACTACTGAACCACAGCCTGAGTCAGGACCTAATTACAGCCTATTAGCAGTGGATCTACAGAAAATCCTTTAAAGAACCAAGACTCAGTAAAAGTTATGAGTTGCATTCTACCATTGCCTACTTCATTCTTCATCCTTACTACCACTATAAATGGTTGTACCACCATAAACGGTACTGGCGTCACGACAAACAAACCGAGGGACCCAGCCGCCACAATCACCTTAAACACCGCCGCCATCAAGGGCATCTCAACCTCCATCTTGGCTGGTGTTCCCCTGCAACAGAGAGTGCCCTGCAAGATTTTATGCTGTCTTCCCCATCACTGCGCTGCTGACCCAGGGAGGCTTCTGCTAACCGTGAGTAACCGATGAACTGCTACCCCCATCGGCCCACTGTGCACCTCACGTGTCGCCCCTGCGGTCCGGCACGCCGCACACTGAGGAGGTATACATACATAATATAGGACAACATAAGTACAATGTGAATGAGCTTAGTAACTGGAAAAGTGGTGGAGAGGATCCTGTCCGTGTGAGCTTACAATCTAAGGGCACATGCACACTGCTGCATCCTAGGTGCATGAAGGAATGTTATCGTAGGTCCTTCCTCCCAGCAGCGGTTAGGATTTATAACCACCACTGTTCCCAAAAACCCAGTAGTGAAATTTTTAAGTAAATTCTGTTTTTCTTGTATTTTTACTCAACCACCTTGCCTAGAACAGGGAATGGTCTTCTCTCTGGGTCAGTGAGGACCCTGTTCAATTGATATGGTCAAGTCTGTAGTGGGAAAACACCTTTAGGGTATATTCACACAGCCATATGTATTTTGCAGTCTGCAAAATACGAATGATGTCCGTTTGACATCCTTGTTGCATCCATTTTTTATTCTCGGCCTCATGGAAGTCAACGGGTCTGCAGAAAAACCAAATGCAACACGGAAGTCACAGATCCATCTTGGTAGCCTCGTTATCAATATTCATTATAATGAAGATAGATCATACAATGGCCATCAATGTTCAACTTTAATGGCGATGACCAATCTGTCCCAGGAATTGGAGGGTTGGGGACTACGAATCTACCAAACTCTCACAAATCAATCATTTTATAGCAAATTGATCTAATATATAAAGCTGAGTGTATGTGTGTGTGTATGTATGTCCACTAAAGGAATCCGCACCGTCGCATTTACAATCATGAAATTTGGCACACAGGTACATCAGGTGTCCAGAAAGATTTTAGACCCGGTCTCAGGTCTCTAGCACATACCGTTCCTGAGATATTCCCAAAAACTGCAAATATGGCACATTACATGACCTACATTAGCCAATAGAAGCGTGCAGGTCTTTCTCTTCATATCCCAACTGCCATACACACAGTCACATGTCCCCTATTAACCAATAGAAGCTTGCAGGTACCTTAGTCTTCACATACACACAGTTTTACACCAGGTTTCCATAACAACCCTGCCATTTTTCTTCCCTGCTGTAGGTCAGCTTTAAAGGGGCAAGGCACTGTGGATGACACTGTTAAAGGACTTAAAAACCTCGCCCCCAGGTCCCGCTAAGCCACGCCCTGATCCGGTTAGCCCCTCTCACTCCGCAGCTGATGGGGATTGAAAAAATGAAGGTAAAAATCAACTTCTGTCAGCTGCAGGGGTGGGAGGGAGGGTGACTTTCTCCCTGCAGCTCATGCTCAGACAGCACAGTGCTGCTGTCTGAGAGTGAGCTATTCAAAAGGACATCCCTGCGGAGGACCTCGAGTCTGAAAGCCAGACTGTTCGGCCTAAAACCGGACCTCTGGCTACTCTAGGGGCAGGCTGCTGTGGAGGTCACAGTTAAGGGGACGGTCCGCTATGGAGGTCAGTGTTAAGGGGCAGATTGCCGTAGAGGCCACTGTGAAGGGGGCAGGGTGTTGTGGAAATCACTGTAAGGACTCATGCACACGACTATATGTATTTTGCTGTCTGCAAAAAATGGATCTGCAAAAAATACAGGTGACGTCCGTGTGCATTCTGTTTTTTGTGGAACGGAACAGCTGGCCCCTAATTAGAACAGTCCTATCTTTGTCCGTAATGCGGACAATAATAGGACATGTTAAATTTTTTTGCAGAACGGGAATCCGGACATACGGAAACGGAATGCACATGGAGTAACTTCCAATTTTTTTGCGGACCCATTGAAATGAGGGGTTCCGTATGCGGAACGGACATGGAAAGAAAATACGTTCATGTGCATGAGCCCTTAAGGAGATGGGGTACTGTGGATGTCACTAATAAAGGGACGGCCGCTGTGGAGGTCACTGTTAAGGGGGCGGGATGCTGGGGAGCTCACTGTTAAAGGGGTGGGCACTGTGGAGGTCTCTGTTAAGGGGGCAGGGAACAGTGGAGGTTACAGTTAAGGGACGGTCCGCTATGGAGGTCAGTGTTAGGGGGGAGGGGTGTTGTGGAAGTCACATTTTAAGTGAATGAAGCTCTGTGGAGGTCACTGTTAAAGAGGAGGGTACTATGGAGGTTACTGTTACGGGGGCAGGCCGCTGTGGAGGTCACTGTTAAGGGAGGAAGGGACTCTGGAGGCCACTATTTAAGGGGCAGTGGGGTACTGTGAGATTACTGTTAAGGCAGCGAGGTACTGTGGGGTCACTGTTAAGGGAGCGGGGTACAGTGGAGGTCACTGTGGCAATCACTGTTAAAGGGGCAGTCGCTGTGGAGGTCTCTGTTAAGGGGGCTGGGAATAGGGGAGGTCAGTTAAGGGGACTGTAACCTATGGTCAGTGTTAAGGGGCGGGTGCTGTAGAGGTCACTGCTAAGGGGACGGGCCCCTGAGGAGGTCACTGTCAAGGGGATGAGGTGCTGTGGAACTTACTGTTAAAGGGGCAGGCTGCTTTAAAGGTCAAAGTTAAGGGGTGGGCTGCTGTGGAGGTCCTATTTTAAGGAGACAGGGCACTGTGGGAAGGGGGGGTTCAGTGTTAAGGGGTGGGGGGCTGTGGAGGTCACTGTTAAGGGGGTCGGGTGCTGTAGATTACACTTTTATAGTGGATACTGTTGATATCTTTTAAGGACACACACAAACATTAAATGAAATAGATTAAATATACCCGTGCGAAGCCGGGTCCTTCAGCTAGTCTACTATAAATGTTAAGATGGCAATCCACATAAGATAATGATTGGCCAGAATTTGGATCATTCATACAGAAAATCCAATCGCCAACACACCAAACTGAACTAGCGTATTTGGCTGATTATACTATACCTGAGGGATCATACACTATAGTCTGCCATCAGCAATTTTTAAGCAATTTGAGAAAAATGTTGCTCAATGTAAAATTGTGAAGACTTTGAGTATTTCACCATCTACAGTACATAATATCCTCAAGAGAGTCAGAAAATCTGTAGAAATCCATGTGCACAAGAGACAAAGCTGATGGTAGCTATTAGATGCTTGTGATCTATGGGCGCTCAGATGGTACTGCATTCTCAACAGGCAGGATTCTCTACTGAAAATCACTGCATGAGCTCAGGAACACTTCCAGAAATCATTTGAACATAGTTTGCTGTGTAATCCACACATGTCAACACAATTCAGAAACACTGACATTTTCTCCCAGCGAAAGCTCATTTAAAATGGACTGAGGCAAAATGGAAAACTGCTCTGAGGTCAGATGAATCAAAATTTGAAATTCTTTCCAGAAACCATGGATGCTGTGTTCTGCGGACTCAAGAGGGGAGGGACCATCCAGCTTGTTATCAGCGCACAGTTCATAAGGTTCCATCTTTGATGGTATGGGGTTGCATTAGTGCCTATGGCGTGGGCAGCTTATACATCTGAAAAGGCACTATCAATGCTGAACACAATATAGAGGTTTTAAAATAGCATATGCTCCCATCCACAGAACATCTCTTTCAGGGGCAGCCTTGTATATTTTCAGCAAGGCAATGATAAACCACATGCTGCATTCATCACAACAACATGGCTTTTACCAATAGAAAACATTTGGTGCATCATGAAACAAAAAATATGGCACTTGGGTATTCCAGGCTCCTGATCCTGATATTGACTTGTCCTCATCAATGTGTAATCATTGGGGGTCCCACATGCCACATCCCCTTGATCAGCTGTTCTCTGCAGCCTCTGGCACAGGAACTAGCACTTTAAATGGAACAGGAAACACAACTCCGTTCAAAGTGTAGTAGTCTGGCTGAGTTACTGCAGGTCAGCTCTCATTCACTTCAATTGGATTTGAGCTGCAGTAAGCAAAGCCACTATACTTTGATAGGAGATGTGCTTACTGCTCCTTTGAAGAAGTTGTTTCGATTCCTGGGGGTGGGAGTGTTGGACCTTCACCGATCAGATATTAAGGATCCAAGCCTAGGTCATCAATATCACCAGTCTGGAAAACTCTGATAACTCCTTTTACCAAATAATTTACTGCTACAGATGGATTTGGATAGATTGGAGGCTTGGGCAGTGAAGTGGCAGATGAGGTTTACCACTGACAAATGTAAGGTTATGCACAGGGGAAGGAATAATGCAAGTCACCCGTACATACTAAATGGTAAAACACTTGGTAACACTGACATGGAAAAGGACCTAGGAATTTTAATAAACAGCAAACTAAGCTGTAAAAACCAGTGTCAGGCAGCTGCTGCCAAGGCCAATAAGATAATGGGTTGCATCAAAAGGGGCATAGACGCCCGTGATGAGAACATAGTCCTACCACTTTAAAAATCACTAGTCAGACCACACATGGAGTACTGTGTACAGTTCTGGGCTCCTGTGAACAAAGCAGATATAGCAGAGCTGGAGAGGGTTCAGAGGAGGGCAACTAAAGTAATAACTGGAATGGGGCAACTACAGTACCCTGAAAGATTATCAAAATTAGGGTTACTTTAGAAAAAAGACAACTGAGGGGAGATCTAATAACTATGTATAAATATATCCGGGGTCAGTACAGAGATCTCCCCAATCATCTATTTATCCCCAGGACTGTGACTGTGACGAGGGGACATCCTCTGCGTCTGGTGGAAAGAAGGTTTGTACACAAACGTAGAAGAGGATTCTTTACGGTAAGAGCAGTGCTATATGCTATGTTACTATGTTACAATGTATCTTAGCTGCATTGAACAGAACACTCATCATTTGCAATCACGCCCGTATCCTCTTTATTGGTTGCTAGTTTTTCCCTGTTGCTACAAACATAAATGCATCATTGTAAAACACCCTGTAAATTTTCCATGTGGAAAATGGAAGCTACTAATTTTAGCAACTTAAAAAAAAATTCTATGGCCCACATTCTATAATTCAACCATTGTCTCCAACCTCGGACACTTTCGCTGTTGTAAACCCACCAAGAGCTGGAGATCCACACATTAGAGGCCACTGAAATAGGATTTGGACACTTGTAGTGTATGTTACCTTCTAAACCACACTGGAGTACATGAGACATTTAACAGCTGCTCTAGGGTGTAGTATTTAGTTATGTACTGAGTAAGAACACACTTCTCCACAAAGGTGCCCCAACCCCTTGCACCGTAAGATTTACTTTTGTCAAACACGGATCTGTAGTCAAAAAGTTGTTAGACTTGCATTCATACTTAAGAAATCTATGGCGCTCCTGGCATTTGTGCAAAATCAAACCATTGTAATAATTTATACAATATTTTATTAACATTTATTGAGATGCTGACAGTAACCAAACACAATTAATGAGTCGCCTTAGAAAAAGTGAAAGTCGTATTCAATTTTACTCAAATGAAAAGAAAACGGAACAGGGGAATATAGACCTAGACTGGAGAAAATTCCTTCTGCAGTTTAAACCAAAGCTTTGAGTAATATCTGAGTAAATCAGATATGAAGTTCGGAAACACAGGTGAACAGGAGGAGACAGCCGTAAATATATAAAAAAAAAATGTCTAAAAGGTAGCATAAAATAATAATATTAATAAAAAGATGCTGTAACACAGGATAAACAGAAAGGATGGAACTTTCAGCAGAATAACAAACTCTCTTTGTCTTTCGGGATCTATTGGGGAAGAAATAATTTCATGTGTTTATACTCTTTAATAATATATATTTATATATTATACATATATCGCTCGACATCTTGGTTCATTATGGAGTTAACAGAACAACAGCAGCCTTGAATTTTTTCTTTTTTTCTTTCATGTTCTTCACTTGGATATTCCAACAGGCGTGTATGATAAAGCAGTACGAAGGGACTCCCAATAGTCGTGGAATGGGGTTATGGATCCACTCTGAAAGTCTTCAAAGCAACTTTATAGAAAGAAAGCCGTATAGATATATACAAAGGCCAACGAGTCTTCCCCCGTGTAGCTGTAAATTCACAGAAAACTGCATTAGAATCGTCTCATATTTCGAGACAGGTTCTGTGGTCGTTTTTGAACGTTTGTTATATTGTTCTTGTTTTCTAACTTTTTTTTCATTTTTCTTTTTTTTTTCTTTTTTTTTTTTTGCTGCCATACTTTCACGCATGATTGATACAGTGAATGAAGTATATATGTCCAAGAAAGTGAATGGGGCCTGGAGCAAGTTAAGTCTATCCTGGGTGGCAGGCTTTCCACTGGCAATCCTCAGGACCTCGACTCTTCCTTTACTTGAGAAGCCATTCATTCACTAAAAGGAAAATAAAACAAGACCTTAAAACCAACTAAATGACATCAAGTCAAATATATGATGTATAGAATACATGTATGAACCAGGGTTACCAATTGTCCAGAAATTACAGTAAAGTCTGTAAAAATAGGAAACTTTTTCCCTGTGTCAATATCTGATCGGTAGGGGTCCGGCTCTCAAATATCAGGAGGCAGCGCTCGTACGAGCACCGCTTTCTCTACAAGATTACCCTGTGCATCGTCTCGCTTGCAGTGGCCTTGCAGTTTATTTACAAGTGGTGGCTCCGTTCAAGTGAATGGAATAAGCACTTGTAATTACCCTGCACTGCTGAAACTTTCATGACAACACATTGTAATCTTAAAGAGAAAGTTGTGCTCATACAAGCACCACCTCCTCTTCAAACAGCTGATCAGCAGGGATGCCAGGGGTTGGATCCCCACTGATAAGGTATTGATGACCCATCCTGAGGATAGGTCATCAATATGCACAACCCCTTTAAGGCTGGTGCTACTTGAGCAAGTTTATATGGTGATAATTATTATTATTTTTTTACAGTAATGGCTTCTAATCAGTATTTTGAGCTACAGGCCTATATTTCTTGAACTATCACCAATCCTGTCTGTGTGTGTTACTGCAGCTTCATTCATGGGAACAGGCCTCAGCTTCACTACCAGATATAGCCCACAGACTAGAGAGGCAAGAAAACTGAAAAAGATGCATGCTTACATGGTAAGTTGGGGGCAAATAGGCCCTTCCCCTGTGAACATCCCCAAACAGCATGAGATTGCCCATTTATGGGTGGGTTTTACATAAGCCCCACTCATTTTCTGCATGGGACAGCCCGAATCTGCAGGGGCAGTCTCTGAAAATTAGGGACAGTCCATGGAAGTACGGGACTGTCGGCAACTATGAAAGATATTGTATGCTTGGGTTTCACATAACAACCACTTTTTTATTGTATTGTGTAACTAGAATCATGCGCTGCGTGCTCTTCTTCCCTTTGGGGGCCCCATTCTGATTCTGGAGACAAGGGCAGGTCCCAGAGCTAAGACCCGCACCTATCTGTTTGAGATGGGATTACCCCTCATTGTTGAAAATATACTACAATTTCAATTTCAAAAAGTGTCTTCATTTTATGCAGAGCACCAAAACAAACCATTTATGAACCCAAACTGTCATTTAACAGCATAACTTTATAATACATACAGTTAGCAACATAAACCCATCTGTATAGCAATATTTTACAAATTCCCTATAGTTTCCTTTTCAATTCTAGAAAATGAGACTATGATAAAAAAAAGGACAAATTATGCTCTGCCATTATGTTTCTTTCTAAACCTTTGGGAATTACATTTGCTGAGCCCCAGAGTATTATCCGCTGGAGAAGCGAACACATTATATCAATAGCTCTTTTCAATAATAAAGGCAAAATGGTCTAATACAACACGACCCATTTACAAGAAAAAACCACAACACAAAACAGAATCCCTTAAAACTCCTCATGAATGGAAGCAATTTGGGTCACTGGGAGCCTTTTAATGAAGGGTTTTTATCATCACTATTGATACAAATTCATTTATTATTCCATTAGCTGTAATTTTAAATTCCCTGAACATTATCAAAACTGGATGGTTTTCGATGTAGTCATGTAAAAAGAAATGAAATGAAGGGCTCAGCTGGCTTTTGGATCCGAAGATTACTCAAAATTGTGACAGTGAGTTAGAGACATTAAATTGTCATAATCTCCCAGTTAGAATTTCTCCATGTGATGACTTCAAAGTCAGGATGCTGTACTGTGAAAAAGCCATAACGGAGACACTCGACCCCCAAATCTTTATAAACACTTAAAGGGGTTGGCCATCTCATGCTTTAGTGGCATATCACTAAGATATGCCACCAATGTCCGATAGGTGAGGGTCCCATTTCTGGGACCCGCATCTATCTCTAGAATGGGGCACCCAAAGTGAACGAGGGTGGGACCCGCATCTATCTCTCAAAAGGGGCACCCAAAGTGAATGTACAGGGGGGTAATCATATGCTACGTGTTCTCAATTTACTTCTATGAGAGATCCAAAAAGAGTCAAGCTAGCGTTTTCATCTATTTCCGGAACTCCCATAGAAGTAAATATACAGCGCGCCACGCAAGTGCAGCCACCTCTCCATTCATTTCTATGGGAACGCCCATAGAGGTGAGTAGAGAGGTGGCCGCACTTGCGTGGTGCACTGTATTTTCACTTCTATAGGAGTTCCGGAAATAGATGAAAATGCTAACTTGACTCTTTTCGGATCTCTCATAGAAGTAAATAGAGAACACGTAGCACATGATTGGTGCGCTCTGCTTTGGGGGCGCCGTTCTAGAGACAGATGCAGATCCGCACCTATAAGACATTAATGGCATATGCCTCAAAAGTGCAAGATGGCCCAACCCCTTTAAGAACCATGCTAATTTTCCTTTTTTGCCTTTTTGTTTTTTACTTACCCACCTTCCACAAGTCATAACTTTTTAAAAACTGTTTGCTCACACAGTCATATTAGGGCTTATTTTTGTAGGGCAAGTTATATTTGCCACAATTTAATTTACCATATTTTGTATTGGAAGATGGGAAAAGCATTCTTTGTAGGGTGAAATTTTTGCTTTTTATGTTTTGTTTTTACGGGGTTCACTGTGGTCTATAAAATGAAATGACAACCTCATTCTGCGGATCGGTACGATTACGACGATACCAAATTGATATAGTTTTTATTATGTCTTACTGCTGTAAATAATAACACTGGTACCCTTTTAGGGGACATATTTATTCACTTTTTTCCTTTACAATGTTCACTGCGCAGAAAGTGATACCAATTATGTTTTTTTATTGTTTATTTTTATATGTAAAATTTTGAGGGTTGGTGATTTGGATTTTTTTAATATATATTTTTAAATATTGTTTAAACATGTTTTGAATGTAATTTTGTATTCCTTAGAGCAGGCATGCTCAACCTGCGGCCCTCCAGCTGTTGCAAAACTACAACTCCCAGCATGCCCGAACAGCCTACAGCTATCAGCCTACAGCAGGGCATTGTGGGAGTTATAGTTTTACAACAGCTGGAGGGCCGCAGGTTGAGCATGCCTGCCTTAGAGTATATGCATATACAATCCTCTGATCTATTATACTATAGACTGCAAAAGAATACTATTGCAGTCTATGGGATTTTTACTTTCTGGGCTTTATGGGCACCTTGCTATGGCAGGTCTTGTAACATGAGGGACCACTGTATATAGTTTTCATGTACAACGTTGTTGTAATTCTGTTAGGTCTCATAGGGAAAGCCTGTGAATCCTGCTTCCTTGCCTACATAGCTTTTCCAGTATAAGACAGTTGTTAGTCAGCATTGTGGGAGGGGTGGAAGCAGGGCTCACATGCTTTTTTATGAGTCCTGGCAGAATTGTACAATGTTGTACATGAAAATATATATATAGGATATGCCCCCCATTGTCTGATTGGTGCTGGTCCCACCTCTAGGAGTCGCACCTACACCAAGAACGGAGCGGGGAAGGTGGTGGCTAGAGGTTCCCGGGTTTTCTGGGATCCAGCCACCACCAAGTGCTCTCCCTGTAGTAATGAACGGGAGCACAGCGCGATTGCGCAGCCACCGCTCCTATTCATTTCTATGGGGTTTTCGACTGCTCCATAGAAATGAATGGAGTGCAGCTGCGCAAGCGCAGTGCGCCCTCCATAACTTCCAGGGCTCCATTCTCAGTGTAATCATAGCGATATGCCCCCATTGTCTAAGATGGGAAAACTCAATTAATACTGGGAGCCTGGGAGCACTACAGAAAGGGTTTTATCACTACTGGGGGCACTATAGGGGGCATTATTATTTGACAAAGCATGAAGGGCACTACTATTAATGGGGCAACTTTGGGGAGCATTATCATTATTGGGGCAATGTTGGGGTATTATTAAAATGAGGGCACTTGGGTGATTATTATTATTGGTGAGACTTTTATAATACAGTACTATGGGCAGACTTTATGGCAGTCTAATTTCAAAGTATAGTATTTAGGAGCATTGGGGAACACAGTGGCACAGTATTGGGGGTATCATTACACTGTTGGACCACGAGAGACGAGACAAGGCTGGAAGAAATCATAAGTCACCATGGCTGAATGGAGAATAGAAAAGAGAACGACTTCATCAGAGAAGATGTCACCTGTGAGGCATGGGATGTAATAGATATGTAGTGCTGTATAGTTCTGTATGTTTGGTAGTGCTGAATGTTAAGTCCATGAGGCAGGCAAATTATGTCTTAATAGGGGAAGGGGGATGGTTGGTTCGAGAACCTTTGGGGCTTGGGCCATGGATCTTTTGAGACCCTAGCAAAGCCCCTGTCCCTGTTTATCGTATGGTCTCCTCTAGTGTGGACACAGTTACTTCCAACAAGGCTTCCATTTTAAAGGTACCACGGAGAGGATGATGATTATTAAGGTAGGGGATGAAATGACATGCAAGTTTGTTTAAAAATTATAATTTTTTTAATTATTTTATGCTAACTTCTCATAAATCACCTAAAACGTCAATTTACCAAGCCACACTACATCTTAATTCCATCCTCCCTTACACATCCACCCATCCTACTGCCCTTTTTTTCAAATAGTAATTTTAGAAGAGATTCTATGATGTCCTCTTTGGTCCTCGGCTAGACTGTTACAGGAGCTCCTGGAATCAATTTGATTTTGTTTAGAGCCTTGGCAGTAAAGGTTTGGGCATGGATCCAGATACATGGGTACTGCTTTGAAGGTGGTGATACACATTAGTTGAGTGTTAGCTGAACCTGCTGGGACAGGTGGACTATCTAATGAGTTTTAGGCCTCCTGACTGCCAAAAAAGGTAACTTTATTCTTTCTTCTGGAAAAAGGTTCCACATCCACAGCTCCTAATCGCCCGGAATCTGTCTTCCATGTTCTTATTTAAAGATATTCTATATTAATAATTAATGATTTAACAAGTTGTTTTTATCCACTCCTTACCATCTGGAGGATCTTTCATCATCCATTTCTCTGTGAGAATTTACCTTGCTATAAAGAGTCATTTAACTATTGCTTATCTTTCTACCATCAGTGGCCTGGATGCTGGGAATTTCCCCCCAAAAACAAAATGCTGGTGTTTCCAAATTCTTTAGTTCCAATATTTTACAAACTTATACTTTGCAAGTATTTCAATGAATTACAGTTAAGAGATCCTCCTGAACATTAATTCCTACTCATTCTCTTGCAGCATTCAGCTATAGTTCCTTTGGTCTACCAGAGGAAATTATTCCTAGGGTCCACCCTCATATACTAATTTCCTTTTAAGCCATTTTGTCTATCATTGCATATTCAGGACTTATCAACTATAAGGTCTAATAGGATATCATAGGATGGGTATTGGTTTTGTGGTCAGTCCCAAATTATCTTCTGCTATACTTCAGGGGCCCAGCATTAGTACCCTGGTGAGTCCTGTCCTCCTATTGGTAGCAGTAACCATAGTAAATCCTGTTTTTTGTTTTTGCTAATAAATGGGAAATTTCAAATATCATGGTAATAAGTTGGCACATCCAGTTGATTTTCATGGGATCCACCAATAATCTAATGTTTAAGGACCTTGGAGGAAAGTCCTGTGATGTCATCCGTATTGAAAACAAGGATCTCATAGAACAGATTGGTGTTTTCCTGGTTTGATCCTTGTTTTTGGCACCAAAGGTATCTAACTAACCTTAAAAGGGTTGTACCATGAAAAATGCATGTTATTAAAACTGTATTATAGTTACTAATACTAATAGTTATTCAATGAAATCTATCTGTATAGCGCCACCTGCTTTTTGCTCTTTTTCAAATTTTTCTGTCTTGCTCACTGAGATGGAAGCACGTGCTCCGTTCCATCCACTAGCTGCAGCAGACAGGACATGCCCTCTGAGAAAAGACCCCCCCCCCCCCTCCTGAGCTGCAGGCTTCAAGTAAATCTAGCAGAACAATTGGAGCAATGAATGGGGAGATCTCTGGATCCATGTGAGGTACCAGGCTGGTTCTACCTTTCTACCTTATGATTTTCAGGGATAAACCTTTAAACTGATGGCCAGCAGGTATCAAATGTCTATAGTTAGTTTTAGACATACGGAGCACCATAGCCTATGCCACATCACAACATATATAAAACTCAACCGATTATATACTAAAGGCAAAAAAGCTCATTAATGTTCTCACACACGAACAGACCCATGTAGCAAATGTACCATGAATATACTATATATCCATTACCTATTATTTTAATCAATACAACATTCCTAATAAAGGTGAATGGAGAAAGATCTTACCTTTATATTGTAGTTTCTGTGCCCTGTTGTTTGGACAGTCTTTCCCTTGTAAACTGAAATTGATATTAGTTCTGATGCAGCGGTTGTTCAAGGGTTGGACTGGTCTGAAGTTATCACTCATGCTCGAAAATATCTGGGATGGCTGATTTTGGCTTAGTAGTCTTAGTGAATGCATCTAAAAGAAGAAAACAAAAATGTCTTTAGTTTTTAGCTAAATGCACAGTAATTGTAGTGTTACTCATATGACATGGAAAAAGTCTGTTCCCGAGTTAGCCAATAGAAAACTAGTGTATTGCAGGTTTGATACCTTTTAATGGCTAACAAAAATAGAAGTAATGATGTTACATAGCGAGCTTTCGAGACATCACCAGTCCCTTCATCAGGCATACTACAAGAATATATGAAGAAACAGCAATATATATACAATAAGAACAGAGACATGGGGGAATGGATGGACATTTGAAAGATAACAGAACAACATATCAAAGATCTTGAGAATGACTCCTTCATTATCTTACAGATAAGGGTTGGGGAATTTTTGTGGTCTCTAAATTGATGTTATCTCAGAGAACCTGGTGCCTCGACTATGTCTGTAGAAGACTCTTTAGATCTTGTAGTGCGTCATAAATCCCGGGGACAAATTCAGTCAGTATTCGAATGAAAATTAATATGAATATTAGTTCTGCTAATAATGAATATTAGCAGAACCTCCTAGGATCAGCCTGCCATCTAATGTGTATGGGGTAAACTGACTCTTCCCCGAGAACAGATATCGGGGGGGGGGGGGGGATTGTGCATGTTGGATTTCAACATATCCAATCCTTATGTTTTCAAGGGAGATAAGCCACCATTAGAAGAGTCTTGCATGGGAGTGTTGGGAGGAATATTGTCTGATCAAGTGTTCGGCCAACAGCTATCTAATGAATATGGCTATCCTTTGTCATAAAAGCTTTGGAACAGGTCAGGTAGATTAGATGGATAAAGGATTCTTTAAAGGGAGTCTGTCAGCAGCCTCATCAGGAGTAATGTAAGCATGAAGTTTTATTCTGCCAAATTCTGCTCTTGCAAGTGCCAAAGATGGGGCTTAACTGTGAAGTGCTCTCTGCACAGAGCACCTTCACAGCCCCTCTGCTCTGCTCTGGCATGCAGCATTCATGCATGATGCCTGCACATCTATCACTCAGAACAGGGGGGGTGGGCTATGAAGCATCTCCACGCAGAGAGTACTTCACAGTAAAGCCCCTCAAATCTGGCAGAATATAATTTCATATTCACACTATTCCAGATGAGAAAAGCTCCACACAAGGTATGTTTGCATTGGTCTTCCCAGCCACTACCTAGTGCTGTCAGCAGTTTACCATGGTCAAAAGTGCTAACAGACTCCTTTTAAAGAGGTTATCTACTCTGGACAATCCCTTTTTGTCATAAGGATCCCCTGATGGAACCTCTACTGGGTTCCTGGGGGCGACCTTAGCAGCACTTGTTACATTTCCTTGGTAGCACAACTGCAGAGGAAATTAAAAATGACACAATGATCATTGAAATCATTTGGCTGTCCACATAATGACAGGTCATTGAAATCATGGACAAAATAGGGCATGCTTCCATGGACACAGACTTGCCAAGATGTCCATAGCAAGAGAAATTTTTGGAAGTCACTCTCTACTCCCCAGTGAGGGATCCAGGCTCCTCAAGTAAGTTCACCCATAGAAATGTATAAATTGTTACAGAAGAACATAGAGGTTCAATTCTAATAAAGTTTCATAGGAGTATATCCGCTTTTAGTGTAATTCAATGATGTACTGTTGGCCATCTTCAGCTTCTCTTATATCCTCTGTGCCATCTGCAGGGGAATGTTATATACTTTGTTCTGGAGATGCACATTCCAGCCACTCTTGTGCTTTGGTGGCACTACAGCCATAAACTGCAGCATTAAAGCCAGTCTACCATCGTCAAATTTGAACTTTAAATCAATACTTTATTGCGAAAACCCATGCTCCCAGTCCTAGGCTAAACATAAAGCCTCTGCCTCTAATTTATTCCTCGCTTCAGGTAGGGCACGGTATTGTGATCATTTTCTCTCCATGTGGTATGGGCAATTTTCAACAATTTCACTTACACCTTTATAAAACACTGGAAGAAGACTGCATGACTTTCATTGTTCAGACTAAGTCGTTTTCACGTTATTTAATTAGATACACAATCAGTTTGCTATTGCTAAACGCCTGGACGTGCAACCTAAAACTAATTTACATAACTAAGGTGTGTGTGATCAACACATTAAGGCCTCGTTTACACATCCATGTCCTTGATGAAATCCATGGCAAGATAGTCAGCAATTCATCCATGAAGATGGCAGTGAAAAATCAGTGTTTGGTCTGCGAGTCTGCTCTTTGTCCTCCATGTGTCATCTGTATTCCAAGGACACTGCTAAAATTAATTTCCAGATCCTAACAACGATCCGTGAAGACCACGAGCTTCCATGTTGTGTCCATTGTTTTCATAGACCCATAGATTATGTGTGTGAGGGTCATTGAAATCAGGGACAAAATAGGGCATGTTCCCATGGTGTTACCAAGGACCCATGGTCAGTAGAAAACCCTTGATGTATGAATACATACATTAAAGTCAATGCATGCATCAGGGGTCCGTGGTGACGACATACAGCACATGTCCAAGATTCACTGATGTGTCAATGAGGCAAAAGTGTGTTCTTACGTGTGCTATTGAGCCGTACCACACTTGTACTTGCCACTTGAAACAAAGGTGCAGTCCAGATTAGTCCAGCACTTAGTGATCACCGTGGTGCGGTACCCATGGCTCAAGACACACATGTAATAGCACCATGAGTGGACTGGCCATAGACTCTACAGAGAAATCTCCTGGTGGGTCAATGCTCAGGGAACTGCCTGAGCCCTCCTCCCGGCCACTGCTGGGTACATAATGACCTGATGGGAGCATCGGGTATTTATGCACCTGGTCAACAGCCGCAGGTGCTCTCCTGAACTCAACTACCGTCCTTTGTTGGCCCTGCCTATTTGTGTTGCCCTGTCTTCTGTCAATTTGGAACTACTTTTAGTTTTTTTTCCAGGGCCACTTTAAGTTCCAAGTCTGCCCCTGAATATCACCCTAACACATCAACTACACTGTCGGTGAAATTGTTTTGAGATGACCATTAAAATAAAGAGTGGAAAACTGTCTTCTAGAGGTGTAGTCCTCTAAGACAGCAATCTGGGACCTGAGAATCTGTACCTGAAAAATGTAGTCTATAGCTAATAAAAGCCAATGTGTTAAAATATCACTCCAAGTGGTTGGATCCAAGTGGTTTTGGGCAGTAGTGTTAACCAAATGACTCTTGATGTGAAACCAAGGGTTGGACAAGTTTCTGGGACTCATTTCCCTTTCTTTATTAAAATAATATGAAAGTTTGGCAATGTCAAAGAACAGAGCAATTGTGTCTTATGTATATGGAAATCATTCAGCCCTACAGAGAAAATAATCTGGATATTTCAGTAAGCAGCTTCTTAATAAGGGGCTCTTCTATTCAATCGGGTGTAATTAGGTAAGGATTAACCACCAAAAATTTAAAAAATTCATAGAGCCCATAAAAATTGTTAATCCCCGTTGGAAGGAACCTTGCGTAATATTAAAGGTAAGCTTATCAAGTATTTTGCAAGTCTGAGCAAAACCCACACTACCAATCTAAGAAACCAGCAGAACACTTCAATTCCAGTTTTTTTAACAGGTTATCCACAGTACTTTTACCAATCCCTACCCACATTATCCATTAGGAAATATACCGTAATACAAGGAGGCGGGTCCTTCATTCAGCCAGAGTAGAGAGCAACTGTGAATTATTTCTCCCTCTAGAGGACCAGGCATGTTCTAGGCATTCTCTTTGACCTGTGCATAGGCTAGTGTGCAGAGAAGGGGAGTAGATAAGCCGTGGCATCATCTATTGCTAATGGTGGATCCTGTGTTCTCCATATAAAGATGATAAAGAGATTACATATATAGAGAGATAGTGATCTCTACAGAAAAAATAAATACCGGCCTATTATTAGACTTGGTGAAAACTGCAGGATTTCAAGTTTGCCTTTTTTAACTATAGATAGTGACATGGAAAATTATAAAAAACCGCAAAAAAAACTTTAAAAAAATTTGTTGATTTAGTTAAACGATAATTCTCTGATGATAAATTCCCTCCATAAGGATGTGGCCTAGTTTGGTAGTAAGTAACTGATTTTCCCTTTTTTCCCTTTTTAAAGGGAACCTGTCACTATGAAAATGCAGTCCAATCTATAGACAGTATGTTATAGAGCAGGAGAAACTGAGCAGGTGGATGGATAGATTTGTGGGGAAAGATTCATAAAATTAAAAACTTGCAATTTATAAATTGAACCTTTGATCTTTTTACACGTAGGAGTCATGTGGATGGTCCTACTCAGTGATTAAAGGGCTTCTGTCACCCCCACTGACGAATTTACCAGGGATGCCGGCGTCTTCTCTTCCGGGTGTAGCGCTGACGTCATCGGCGCAGGCGCACTGAGGACGGAGCGCCTAAGCGAGCGTCCTTCACCCAGAGTGCCTGCGCCGACTAAAGACCGATACGGCGCAGGCGCGGGATTGCAGCTGCAGACAGGGCCAGCGGGAGGAGGAGAGCGCGCTGGCCCTGTCTATCAAAAGAAGAGGGGGCGTTCCAAGGGCATGAAGATGCGGCGGCTACCAGCAAGTACCCGCCCAACTTGCTGGTAGCGAAGCTAATTTACATATCACAAAAGTACGTTTTTTAGAAGATTGAAAACAGAGAAAAAGTTAGGAAACATATGTTTGAACTCAGCTGACATTAGCAAGTAGCTAATGTCAGCTAGTGAAAATTCGTCAGTGGGGGTGACAGAAGCCCTTTAACAGCTAACTCTGCACGACAAAGCATAGAACTATCTGTCAATCACAGAGTAGGACCTCCCACATGACTCCTAAGCGTAAAAAGAGGTTTCATGTATAAATTACATGTTTTACGGAGTAATTTCCTAAAAATCTATACACCCATCCGCTCAGATCCTCCTGCTGCCTATAGCTTGCGCTGCATAGTCATGGTGACAGGTTCCCTTTAAGCTTTTTCAGCACCTCACTTCAAACGCTATAACATTTAGATTTTTCAGTCGTTGTAGCTATATAAGGTCATTTTTATATTTTCATTCAATCATTGTTTTGGGGTTTTGTTTTATGGAAAGAGATCTGTTCAGGATGCATCAAGATGTCTTCCACTCCGGCAGCATTCCGTTTTGTGACTAGACACAAAACCGCTACAAGCTGCATTTTTTTGTCCGTTCATAAACACGGAACGGAGCTACGGATGCGGAAAGCACACAAAGTGCTGTCTGCATCCTTTGCAGCCCCACTGAAGTGAATGACTCCGCATCCGAGCGGCAAAAAATGCGGCTCGGATACAGAACCAAACCACATTTGTGTGCATAAGTCCTAAGTCAATGGTGACGGATCCGTTTTTTAGGAGCCTAAAAAAAAAACTGTTCTGTCAACCATTGACTATTAATGTATTTAGTGACGGATCTGTTTTTTTTTACATTTTGATTTCACCCAACTGCATCCTAACGGAACGGATGCATCCTGATGTGCAAAATCATAACAGATCCGTTTAATTCCAGTATAGAGATCCTCCGCTGGATCTCAATACCGGAATTACAAACGGAAGTCTGAAAGTAGACTAAGGGCTCATGTATACGAATGTATTTTCTTTCCGTGTCCGTTCTGTTTTTTTTGCCATTTATTTTAATGGGTCCGCAAAAAAACCCTGATAGGTACTCCGTGTGCATTCCGTTTCTGTATGTCTATATTTCCGTTCCGCAAAAAAATTGAACATGTCCTATTATTGTCCGCATTACGGACAAGGATAGTGCTGTTTTATTAGGGGCCAGCTTTTCTGTTCTGCAAAATACGGAATGCACACGGACGTCATCCGTATTTTTTGCGGATCTGTTTTTTGCGGACCGCAAAATACATACGGTCGTGTGCATGTAGCCTAGTAGTACAGTTTATAGATCCCAGGCAACAGCTTTAATGCAACTCTGTGCACAATTTTACTTTGCCTTTTAACTGGTCACAATTGCAGATACTTTTATTTGTTGCTATTTTTCTCTTTTTTATGAGTAATTGTGGCTGCAGGGCTTTATCTGTAGGCAAGGAAACTGGCCTGTATGTCTCGCCTTTTAAAATCATCACAGCTCCTCCTGAAACATTACATTCCCCATGCGCCATATAACTCTGAACAGTACATAATTTCCTAGCAGGTAATTACACTAAGTCTATACCAACCTACATAACAACAGTTCCCTTGGCAATATCTGCATTTGGTGCCTCTGAGAGCAAAGACTTTTTTTTGCTGCTGTGGATGATTACACAGGTAAAGTATATATTGAGGGTTCAGTAGTTAGATAGTCCACTTGTCAGCATTATGGTGCTTTATGTAGATATTATGCCTCCATCCAAAGAAACATAGCCTTATAAAAGGATTCCAATTTGCAGTTAATTAAGTTTTATGTAAGTAAGTTGATGTTTATGGGGCCCGAATGACTAGTTCGGCTCTGTGACAAGTCTCATCCAGCCAGCAGTTTTTGCAAGGTAACCATTCTTCATCACTTCCCTACAAAAAAATATTTTAAGCGGGTTCCCTTAAAGGGGATTTCCATATTGATGGCCTATCAATCAGGAAAGGCCATCAATTTGATCAAATCGGTGGTGGTTCAACATGACACATCCCAGCCAATCAGCTGTTTGCTTGTAGCTCCGGTACCAGATTTTGGCGCTGGAGCTACTCACTTCTTTGCACCGCAAAACACAGACACCGGCAATGTACGGTCCGGAAAAAACGGACACAGATAGAAAATGCGTTTGTGTGCATGAGCCCTTAAAGGGAACCTACTATTTCCATAACAATGTGAATTAGTCAGCAGGCAGCTTGTTATAGCTTGTTATATGAGCAGATCGATGTGCAGTTTTGCGGGGAAAGATTCAGTAAAACTTGTATTTAATTCATTTATATTCCTGCTCATTCTGGGCTGTGAAGTCCAGGAGGCGGTCCTATCAGTGATTGACAGCTATCTCTGTATACACAGTCATAGAGGGAAGGCTGTCAATCACTGATAGGACCGCCTCCTGGACTTCAAAGCCCAGAATGAGCGGGAATATAAATAGGAAAATGATACATTTTACTGAATTTTTTTTCCATAAAACAATACACCAATCTTCTCAGCTCCTCATGCTCTATAACATGCTGCCTGCAGCTCAGACACCATGTTCAATGTGACAGGTTCCTTCCAATATGGGGGTTTATTTTTTTGTGGGATAAGATGTGTTTTTTTTATGGCACCATTTAATTTACCATATCTTGTATTGGAAAATGGGAAAAAAAACCTTTGTGGGGTGAGACTGAAAAAAAAATATTCTTCCATGGTTTTTTGGGTTTTGTTTTTACAACATTCACTATGGGCTACTAATGACATGACAACCTTATTCTGTGGTCAGTATTGTTACAATGATACCAAATGTTTCTTATGTTCATTTTTTTCAGGGCAAGCTCTAGTTTTTATTGTTACTTTCATCACTTTTTATTAATTTTTTTGTCGAGGAGGGGCAATGCGACCAAAAAAACTGCAAATTGGCCATTTTAATTTTTTTTGTTACAGCTTTCACTTTATGGTACATTTTGTTATATTTTAATAGTATGGACATTTTTGGACGTTACATACCAGTGAGGTTTATTTTTTTTATTGTGTATTTTAATGTGTAAAATTAGGAAAGTTATTTTTTTTATAATGTTGATAACGTTTTTTTCTAACTTTTTTCCACTGTAATTGTTAGTTCCCTTAGGGGGCTTGAATATGCAATATTATGATTGCTTGTACCACAGACTGCAATAGATTACAGTCTGTATGATTTTCACAGGCTTCCTGTCAAGCCATGCCTTGGTGCATAGCTTTGCAGGCAGCTATGACAGTCCAGGGAGCCTTCACAAGGCCCCAGTCTGCCATAGCAACTGAATGGAGTCCCACAATTTGCAGTGGGTGGTCTGATCAGAAGACAGAGGGAGCCCCCTCCTTTTTTGTATAACCCCATAGATGCCGCTGTTGCTATTGACAGAGGCATCTGTGGTGTTAAATGACCGGGATCAGAGTAATCTCTGATCTTAGTCAGTGACTGCAGGTGTTTGTTGTATTAAGCCAGTCAGCACCTGCTGCAAATGGAGTGAGCCCAGCACATAAGTCCACTCCATTCAACCGCTTAACACATATGACATACAGGTACATCATACAGGGTTAGGGGGTTGAATGAGTTGTCTACACTGGACAACCTCCTTTCAGAATGCAATTCATCCCAATAATCACTCAGGTATCCAGGAAAATATGTGGCTGGGCTAACCCTGAAATGGCATCTTCTGGTTTAAAGGGTTAATACAGGAGCCGTAAATGTAATAATAATAAATAAATTAAAAAAACACAATCTCTCTCCAATTTTCCACTTTTTCCTGCCTGTCTTTGTTCATGGTCACGTATTGGCATGTGAACACTGAGGCCGATCCTTGGCCTAATCAGTTACTTGTGTTACTTACTGGCATCATGTTTTTTTGCTGAGCAGTGATTAGAATAGTACAACAAATGAACTCTAAGGCCACTAGCTGGTTGCAGTGGTCATGTGCTTGCAGCTTGTGATCATAGACCGACAAACTAGCTGGCTGCAGTGTTCATGTGCTTGCAGCTTGTGATCATAGACCGACAGGACCTGGCAGGGCATCTGTACTGGATTAGCACTGGTTGAGGAGGTGAGCATTGTTTTTTACTTATCGTATTTTTCGCCCTATAAGATGCACTTCCCCCCCCCAAAGTGGGTCTTATGGAGCGAATACTAATGAGTGCTTCCATTATGGAAGCGCTCATTAGTACTGGCGGACCGGGAAGTGATGAATGCAGCGATCCCCAGGCCCTGTACTCACCGATTCCTGGTCCTCAGCCATTCGCTGTGCTGTGTCCAGCGCACAGTGTGAGGACATGAGCACTCTGTGAGCTCATGCTGTGCACGTCGGGTCACAACACAGCTTACAGCAGAAAGAGAGAGCATCCTGGGAGCGGCGGCATCCACAGTAGGAGAGATAACTTGATTTTTTTTTTATATATTTGCTCTGAGGCATGGGGGCTGATCTGATGCATGGGGGTCTCATCTGAGGTCTGAATTGGGGGATCTTATTTATATTGGGGCTCTTATCTGAGGTCTGATTTGGGATAATTTACATTGGGGTCTGAGCTCAGGTCTGATTGTGGGTCTAATCTGAGGTCTTATTGGGGTCTTATTAACATCAAGGGTCTGTGAGCTGAGGTCTGATTAACATTGGCGGTTTGATTGGTGGTCTGATTTGATTTCAAATGAAAAATATTTTTTTCCTATTTTCCTCTAAACCAGGCATGTCCAAACTCCGGCCCTCCAGATGTTGCAAAACTACAACTCCCATCATTCCTGGACAACCTACAGCTATCAACCTACAGAAGAGCATGATGGGAGTTGTAGTTCTGCAACACCTGGAGGGCCAGAGTTTGGACATGCCTGCTCTAAACCCTAGGTGTCTTATAGGGTGAAAAATACAGTAGTTTTATCAAGTTTTTTTTTTTTTTTTTTAAGAAACCGGATAACCCCCTTAATGTAGTACTGTAATTATTTGTCTTATCTAAATGAATTGTTGGTTCTTCAACATGTTTAATTACTTCAAGGGAATATTGGATTCAATATATGGCATCTCAAATGGATGGACACACTTACTTATGGCATACTTGGACAGCAGTGACTATGACCAGGGTATTTTTATTATAGCTTTGAGCCAGTGCCCCAGACTTCTTTGACCATC
Organism: Bufotes viridis; assembly: GCA_033119425.1. Classification (NCBI taxonomy): domain Eukaryota; kingdom Metazoa; phylum Chordata; class Amphibia; order Anura; family Bufonidae; genus Bufotes; species Bufotes viridis. Next base: position 463,505,923 of record CM065592.1, on the reverse strand, counting down.
TAATTATGACCCCAAACATATATCAGAATTACAAGGATTTTATATAAAAAAACATAAAAAACCATTACTGTCTTAGAGAGGCTGTAGAAAATGTGGGCTTGCCATCAGGATCCCCTGCTTCTTTATTATAGCAGTTATGCTTCACTTGTAATGTTTTTTTTTTCCTTTTTAATTTTATTTTGACTTATAATATTGGTAAAAACTAAATCCAGATGTTTGCACAAAATGAAATTTACACAATACAGCTGCTAGCAATTATTTCACTCTGACAACATGGAGGCCTCGGTGCATAAAATTATGTATGTACACTGTATGTAACCAGGTGCAAACAAAATATATTCATCTTATTTGATTATTTACCTTGCACTAAGTCATTTATATTTTAGCTTAAATTTTCCAGACAGCTGTGTTGAATTTCAATGATATTTTGTTGTGCATAATTTAAATTTGTGGGCCAATAGAATTAGTATTTTTAATTTCTTAGCAGTTCATACAGCTCGGTTGGCTTGAATTAATTTGTTGTACTTTATGCATTTTATTATTGTTTAGTGTGATCAAGGGTGCTTAATGACTTGTTTTTACTAGATTATGTAATTTGTAAAGCTGACTAATTTTTACTGTAATTATAATTTAGGTTCAGTTTAGGAGGACGGTATAATTTAGCACAAAACTGGAGCCAAGTTGTGTCTCTGTTAAAATTGAGCTACACCTTAAAGTAAATTTCAAGACTGAATTAACAACATACAATAAAAAGCCAAAGTTTATTCAACAATCTGTTATATAATTTAATTAAGTCTAGATTAACAAGGCAAAGAGAAATTGAAAATTGTTCACAGCACAATATTTCAGTAAATCGCTCCTGTTTCAAAAGTTACTATTCTCATTATTGGCAAGTGAAGAGTAAATATATTTCTTGTGGGTTTCTTTTAAAGTTTTCAAGGCAGTTATAAACTTTAGGAAGAAAAAATAAAAATTGTATTTTTATGTCCAAACTGAATACCTCTCTATGTTATTATAGTCATTTTCTACCTGACTGCTCCTATTGAAACAGAATGTATTCCTACCTGGAGGGGTATGAGAATTTATGTGTAACAGCAGTGGGTGTGGAACCACTGTGTCAACAAATAGATTTGACCTTGGGCTAATCCTAAGGATGTTATCTTGGCATTCCCCTGGTTTTTACCCTTTAACCCCTGTACAGGGATCTGGAATTCAATGCAGGGGAACCACCAGGCCACAGTAAACAGACAGCAAAGGATAAATACAGAGGTCAGGCACAGGTCAGGCAGTGGACAGTCAGACTCCATTAAATGGAGAGACAACAGAAATAACACACCTTTGCAGGAACTTAGAAATCTATGGAATCTATTGCTCAGGCACCCTTCCACAGGGGAGGTGGTATCCCTCCCACAGGGGAAGGTGTCTTAAGTACCCAAAGGTAGGCTGGAGCATATTAGGCTGCATCTCTTGGCCCTTTAAGAGCCAGAGGTAGCATGTGCGTGCTTTACAAGCTCAGGAAGAGAGACCTAGGCAGCAAGCAGGCTGCAGCCTATGTGAATGTGCAAAACAACTCCTGGCAGCTGAACTCACGGGGAAGATAAGTACAAGAGACAGGTCCGCACTACCAGAATGCCAAAACCTGGGACTCGTAAAAGAAGTAGCGGCATCTGCAGGCCATCACTATAACATTATGGAGGCTTTATGACTTCAGTGTATGAATGCCTAACTAATCAGCACTATGAGCGTAACAAACACTTAAAAAAGGTAGGAGGAAAGATCAGGACAATTTGTGTGTATACTTGCTGGGTTGTACTAGCCTAGAAGAGTGCCAGAGAACCCTGTAATGGCCCTCGAAGAACCAGCAGAAGGCAAGCCCATTCGAAACTTACTTTGGAGTCAATCACATGCCATTAGGATCTAGTTTTTAGTTAAATTAATACAAATGTTTTAGATCTCATTGAGTATATGTCCTGGATGGCACTTACTAGTATAGCCTTTGTTGGGTTCCATTTGTTAGCCATGTCCCATTGGTGGGAAATCTTCTGTGCTGCCCACATAGGAGTCCTGTCTATAAAATGGCTGCTGATGGAGGGTCATGTGACCCTCCAGATGTAAGATGCAGTGGAGGAGGCTGAGTGATGTGTCTGGTCATATGTCCCTCCATCAGTGGTCATTTTATGGACAGAACCTCTGTGTAGACAGCACAAAAGACTTGACTGATAAGGGGACATACCTTATGGAGTATAGAAAAGTAGGTCATCAATTTATTCTGGAGAACAGCCTTTCAGGACAGTATGAAAGTGATTCATAACCTCTCTCATAAAATATCTGAATTACTTATTAATGGATACCTTTTTTTAATTATTGTATTGTACTTATTTTTCACTAAAAAGCATTTTTACTATTGATCTTTATTAAGAATTTTAAATTTGTGTCCAAGTTTCACTGACTCTGCAGACTGTTCTTTTCTCCTTCTCAATGAAATCTATCAGAGAGCTGCTCTGATTGCTTGATCTGCTGCCCCTATCCCTTCACTTCTGACAGCTCATAAACACCTTTAAACCTTTAAAGGGGTTGTCTCACTTCGGCAAATTACATTTATCATGAAGACCAAGTTTATACAAGGCATTGTAATGTATCGTGATTGTCCATATTGCCTCTTTCAGTGGCTTGGTTAATTTTTCCATTGCATTATATACTGCTTGTTTCCAGGGGTTATCACCAGCGCTTTAGCGCAGACACCAGGTGGTCAGGACAGGAGCTGCTGTGCATGTGGGTCTATGCATGCTCCCATGGTCCTGACCAACAGAGAGACAAGTGCCTTTTCCTATAGTGTTCAAACACGGTCTCCGATGCTAGATTACAGGGTGTTCGTAACCCCTGGAAATGAGCAGTGGATAATGTGATTGAAAAATTATTCAAGCCAGCAAAGGAGGCAACCCTGAAGTGAGACAACCGCTTTAAAGGGAATCTGGTTCTCCTCACCCTCCTGCCTATGATTGACATTATTTTTTCAATAGCATTCACTAGCTAGGGGCACATGATTATGAGGATTCACTGGTGCTCTAAAGCCGTTCAATGGACATTTTAGCAAAACAGTGACCCAACATTTTGTTAAGGGTAGCATAAAATTGGTGACACATTCCCTTTAAGCTAAATCATGGTCAAACTGATTCAACTTAAACAAGTGTTTATGAGCTGTCAGATGTGAAGAGATAATCCAGCTCACTGACGGATTTCAGAGAGAAGGAGAAAGAACAGTCTGCAAAGTCAGCGAAACCTGAAGGCTACATAGGACAAACGGTGGCAAACTTTTAATAAAGACCAACTAGAAAAATCCTAATAAAAAAAATATATAATCTTAAATGTCCAAAAGTCTCCATAACCTTTAAAATGTATAAAACGATTTTTGCAAAGCCTAGTTTGAGTGGTAATAATTGTAAATGTTGTTTCACAAAGTTAGAAATATGTTAAAAGTTGCTTTTCTTAATTTGTTACATTTTGTACTAAAATCCAATTTATGTGACAAGTGTCAGATATTAAAAATGAGCTAGCAGGAGTTTTAGTCTATCCAGAGCCAGAGCATAATAATAGACAAATGATAAAATCTGCAGCCGCAGATTTTGAAGAGCTTTTACAGAAATCGTTATTAGATGTCTTACAATGTAGCCTTTAACCCACAAAACTTTTCAAGTCACATCCTTGAATCTGGATAAAATCCATCAGTGACATTTCTCTCTTTAATTTAGGTCTAAATTACAGTGCTGGTCTCCTTTTTCTGGTGAAGCTGAATGCCATTTGAAAGTATCACAGTAGGTGATAGTCATGAAAGAGTTGAGTCAATTCAAATTTACATTCTAATAAAAAAAAAAAAACTTGAATTTTGGATTAAATGTAAGTAATGCATGTAAAAAGACGAGCAAAGTGGCCCACCAAGTTAAAGCCTATATCGTTTCATAGTGTATCTTATCATGGGGGGGGGGGGGTCTCAAACTGGGACGATATATGGAGCACACATAGAAGAATTTCCAGTTGATGGACCGCATGGGCCATATTAATATATACAAAAAGACGTATAACCTAAACAAGCTGTACATAAATAATTATATACAGAGGATACCCAGGTTATGCCTGCATGGTCCATATCACTATACTATATACAAGAAGATATATAATATACCAGCTGTGAATATATAATTATATACAAGAGATGCCTAGGTTATACCAACATGGTCCATATCACTATATACAAGAAGATGTATACCTTATACTAGTTTTACATATATAATTATATACAGAGGATACCCAGTTTACACCAGCATGGTCCATATTACTGTATACAAGAAGATGTATAATTAAACCAGTTGTACAAATATAATTATATACAGGAGATACCCAGGTTATACCAGCATGCTCCATATCACTCACTATATAGTATACCTGTCATGAGCTGCGCCGCGGCCCAGGCTTATGGTTAAAGGGACCACTGCTGGGAATGGCGATTCCTGGCTGGTGGTCCTGTTTGGACAACCAGTCGGAAATTGCTATTCCCAGTGGCGGTTCTTTGTCCACAAGGATCCTTGGGATCCAGATACAGTTAAAAGTTGTGTCGCTGTCTGATCCACCTTTTAGAAGTGCTCGGCGTGGTTTTCATGGCTGCCTAACTGGTCTTCCTTGTAGGCCATGACCTGATTCCTACTTGCTCATGCAAGCTTATTTTCCCTGGCCTATGGCCAGCCACCAAGGATACTTAAGGCGCCTTCCCCTGTGGAAGAGTGTCTGAGCATTAGGTTCTAAACTACTAGTCTTCTAGTGTAATTTGTACCTATGCTCATTTTGGCCTTTGAAATCATGAAGATAGTCCTATCAGTGATTGACAGTGTTAGCCCAGTGGCTTAATGCCAGAGTTTACTTCCTGCTTGAGTCCTGTACTGTTGTTTGGGCGTACACAGGCATGTCTCTCCTCCCTTGTGAGGCAGCATCTACACGCCCTCAGTCTGTCAGTCTATGGCTGGATTGCAGGAAGTATTTAAAGGCGCTTCCTGACCCAGGAAGGCGCCTGAGCAATTTTGGTCACTAGCTTTTCTGGTTCCTAGTGTGAAGGTGTTTTTGGAGTTTCTGCTTTTCTGTATAACGGACCTTGGTTTTGGACTTAACTGATTTCGCTTGTTTGACGCCTGCCTCTGACCTTGAACTTTGTTTACGGACTTTGCTTGATTGCTGCCTGCCCTGACTTTGGACTTCCTGACCACATCCTTCCCCTCAGTGCTTGCAACACTATCCTGACCCCCTGGTCAGCTGCTACTGATTCAGGGACTGCTCTGGAGTGGCACCTGGCAACTACCGTAACGGCCCAAGCCTATCTAGTGAAGACCAGGTAGTTGCTTAGTCACGCCACACCAGGGTATAGCCAGTCAGGGGAGCAGTGGGTCTACACCCACTTGCATAACAGATAGCCTTCCGTCTATAACTGCATACAGAGATAGCTGATAGGACCACCTCCTTGACTTTAAAGCCCAGAATGAGCAGTAATATAAATAATACATTTTACTGAATCTTTCCCCACAAAACCATATCAATCTGCTCAGTTCCTCTGGCTTTGTAACCTGTCGCCTGCAGATTGCATTGCAGTTTCATGGTGACAGCTTCCCTTTAAGAATTGTGGCTTTTTTGGCAGAAAAAAACAAAACTGCATGTAGGAGTATTTTTCAGGCTGAAAGACATCATTCATGCCGGAAACCCGCTGAAAACCTGACGAATCCCATTATAGTGAATGTGGATCCCAGTGGTGTCTGCTATCCCTAATACAACAGTTGTGGTAGTCTACTCCTCTACCGGAACAGACCATCGGAACAGAGATGTGTTTTATTGAGGCTGAAAATATTTTTAGCCTTATCTTTAAATATTGTCATGTTTTTGTAAAACTGAATAAAGAATGAAGAAAAGAAAAAAAAACGAAAGTACACGGCTGTAAATAATAGATGATTTGCTAAAACATTTGCAATATAAATCCTCTGCTCAATAGCTGATAGACAAGAGCCCAAGGCAAGAGCCATCAGTGCCAGAAGGGAATCTACTTTGCGCCTGTAGTGTTTTCTACTGTAATTCGATTATAGGAGTATAAATCTTATTTTTTCCGAATGCATTCCATTCAGAGGACTAAGCAAATTGTTCCAAAGGAATAAAGTGCCTATCCTAGTTATTAAGGTACTCTACTGCTTTTTTTTTTTAACAAAAAGATGGCTTTGCTGATGCAGAGGCACAGCACACTTAATAGTTTCAGGGCCATGGGCAATGGGCGCACCCATTGTGGCAAAGGGATTACGTTAAAAAATTGGTATTGGTGCTGTTTCAGTTTTCGCCTCAGGTAGAAGCAGAAAGACTAAGTGCACCCCTGCTCATACTTGATGGGAAACTTGCACTTAAACAGGGGAACAGTTTAGTTTGGTTTCAGCAGTCTTTTTTTACTGGGGCCAAAGGCCAAATGCACACCACCACTAGTCCTCCAGGAGGTCAGGTTGTGCCTAAAATGGCTGAAGGCTTCTTTGTAACTAAACAAAAGTCTCAGGGAAGCTACCCCCCTCCAAATTGTGTGCCACCCAGTATATCTTGTACAGTGGCCCCTCAAGTTATAATATTAATTGGTTCCAAGAGGACCATTGTATGTTGAAAGCATTGTAAGTTAAGTAATCAGTTCTAAAGCCTAAATGTCATCCAAGATAAGAGAAAATGAAGATTTAATAAAAATAAGCAGATAACTGAGACAGCTAAAACAAGTCCATCTAATACAGCTATTTTACCAGAGAAGTGGCCTTGATTGGTTGGATATGAGTCTGACGCATTGTATGTTGAAAAAGACCGGCACTCACTGTTTCTTCTGAAATTTCAATGCTTTTATTGGTCACATCAATACAGAACTCTGTATTGATGTGACCAATAAAAGCATCGAAATTTCAGAAGAAGCAGTGAGTGCTGGTCTTTTTCTACTATATACACTGGGACTGCTGCCTCGTACACAAGCACCACGCCTACTGAACAGAGTGCCGGCTGATCTCTACCTGCATTGTATGTTGAGTCTAGTGTCAACTTACTACGAGTTAGAAAAGACCACTCTATGTTGAAAATATTGTATCCTGAGGCCATTGTATCTTGAGGGATCACTGTGTAATGCCCCAGAGTTTATGCCAAGGAAAGCTGTGTTCAACTACAATAAAAGGCTGGATTTTATTTATTCAACCAATTAACCAATTCCTCAACTGTCCCTCCTATTATCACTGCTGCGACGACCACGCTTGGGGTTCCAGATATCCAGGTAGGAGCACCATGAGAAGTGCAAAAGCCGCACCATTAAGGGACACTTTAGGCAACCCTTACACCACTCTGGCATTCCTACACCTGGTTTCCACCATTATCTTCTACATAGCGGGACTCCGTCCCTCGTTGCTGAAATGCAACTGGCATCACGAGTCACGACAAAAACTCTTAAATCTGTAACTGGCATAGTTACATTCATACAGTTGCAGAATTACTAATGGCTCTTTGCAGACAACCACAAGGTTGATGTTGCCCTTGGCAAAAATGAGTTTGACACCACTGCTCTAAGCCAATGGTGGCTGGCTTAGGCCTAGACCTCTGCACACTGTCACAGCAGGTCTCTCTACTTGCCATATGCCTCACTGCACATACACTCACTTGGTGCCAAACTTGCATATTTTTGGGCTTGCCTCAAACCCCATGTGCCATGTTGTGGAACAGCTTTTTTTTAGGGCCACAGTGCTCTAAAGGCCCATACTAAAGGCCCAGACACATTATTATGCCCCTTAATTTTAAGCTGCAGAGGGAATTATCGATAGCCCCCTGCTCTCCCCTTTAGGGATTGATGGATTAAGGGGGACATTCACCCCTTTATCACCATCATATATAACTATAGGGCGTTTTAAACTATCCTTTCACCCTGCTGTATATTTCACTGAGGCTCACTTATCCTTCAGGTTCCCCTGATGATTCTCTTACATGAAAGGAAACGTGCATGTAGGGACTAGGATAGGGGCTTCGTCAGGGCCAGAATACATTGTTTAGGGCCAGGTTCCTGACAGGGTCGCCCTTTTAAGGACGTGTGCCCTGTGGTTAGGCGGCTCTGTTTTCCTAGTTGACAGGGACAGCTTTGTATCTATACCACAGGGCAACCTTAGGGCCTTAATAGGGACCCCTAGCCACCCTGTATCTTTTTTGCACACAGCATCAAGTTGTGCACCGAAAAGAATATTCAAGGCGGCTCATCATCTCTGCTTTGTGGAACTATGAAGTCGTCTGGGAACCGGTCAAATGGATGGTGGTAGGACTTTGGTTTATCACTGTTGAGTTCCGCCGTGCACTTAGGGTCTTACCTTCTGCAGTACTTGACTGTTTTGGTGTATCTTTGTCAGTTAGTAGCCAATGTATCTGTGATGAAAGGCCTATTTTTTTAGTGAATCAATATTAAAAGTTATGTTTTAGGACTACAATCACTACTGTTATGCACAGTGCTCACCATTACATTTTGACAGGGCCAGGCAGTGTAAACCTGATTGTGCCTTGCCCTGACTTCTCCTCAAGTGAATAAAAAAGTGCAGGGGACGTGGCAGGTACAGTGAGAGCTGAGCCTCTAGGTGTAATGGTAACGCCCCTGTTGCTCCTAGAGGTTCATTTGCATAGATTAAAACTTTCTTTTTTTCAGCAATGCATGCACATATGAACATGGGACCAACACAGATGTCTTCAGCTGCCAAGTGCACATGTAACAGGTCAGCTAGTGTCATAGGGACAAATCTGCTGACAGATGCCCTTTAACAATATGTAGAGACCACACAGTTTTTTTGAGTAATCATGATACTATAGAGATTTCTTACCTGCATTCTAGTAATGTAGATGGGTTTGTTCATAATGATCCAACTCGCTGTTTCATAACAGGGCGGGATAGTCATTGACCCATCATATGTAATGAAACTAGAGGTTTCTGGATAAAGCTCTTCAATATTTAGCCCCTGTAGTAAATAGGCATCATCTGAGGATATATTGTAAAGAAAAACACATTCAGTAACAAAATGTTAGGTTGTGAAAAATGGTGCAGATGTGTACGTATAGAGAGATCACTTCACAAAAATCTTCATTTTCATTTTCTGTACACATAGGTATTCCACTACTATCACACACAAGTTGGATAATAAATCCTATTCCCAAGTGCATTTATTTAAAGCAGTGAAGTTACAGCCCAGTCATCAGTCACTCTTTCTACGGCTTGCTAGCTCACATTATGCTTGTCCTACCCTCTCCTATTAGAATACTTCTACACTCTGCTTGAATCACTGCTGATGCTGCTGTAATCACAGGACTTTATTAAGTAGAAAGTATCTCTACAGACATATAACAGCTTGTATTTTTTTGTTTCGGTAAGATTTTCACATTATTATCTCTCTCTCTTTTATCTAAAGAAATTAATTGTGGTAATACTAGTCTGTTCCTACTCTGTCCCACACTGAAACAGAAGGAATTTAAACCCTGACAAGCATATCCTACGGCAGTTTTAAGAAGTTCGTATGGAGGAACTTCCTTAAAGGGAAGCTGTCAAGTCACTTTACTACCCTATTCCACCACCATGCCATAACAGATAGTCATTATAGATAAGTCTTTCCAGTCTGGTTTTTCATATGCAGCAAAAGTGATAAAATCAATATTTATAACTTTTATGATTTGTGAGGAGTCAATTGGGTGTCACACTGTATGGAAGATTCAACTTCCAGTCTTGATTCACATCCCCCAGACTCTGTAGTAACCAATTGATTCATGTGCCCGATCTACCAATTGTGCCATTGCCTTGTACTTAGCAAGCATGTGCAGTGCCGCAAGGCGCACTGTGAGGTACACGTTGTACCACACCGTACATGCATGTTTCCAGAGTATAGGGGAAATGGCACATATATGAAAATTGGAGGAGTGTGGTAGTGACTACAGCAACTGGGGGATGTCAGTAAAGACTGCACTATATTTCATGTCAGAATTCAACGCCAAGGATCTTAGCTGTGTAGAGCTGGTTACATTCATCAATACAGCAGACCATTAGGAGGCATACATTGACATCTACATCTGTATATTGTGTGCAACAGGAAACAACACGAGAGTGCAGCTTTGATCCCACAGGTCTATGCTTGACCTGAGGTACATTATAAAGTCAAATTTACTGCACTTTAAAGGGGTTGTGCAAGATTTTGAGACTAAGGACCCATCTTCAGGATGGGTCATCAATGTTAGGTCAGCAAGGTTCAAAGTCCCAACCTAGCTGTTTGAAGTGACTATGGGCACTTCGGTTAGCGCCTCAGCCTCTTCCTAGAGCAGTGACGTCACGTACATCAGTCATATGGCCTAGGCGCAGTTCAGTCCCATTCAAGTAAAAGGGGTTGATCTGCAATACCAAGCACAGCCACTATTCAATAGACAGCACTGTGCTTGGTAAGCTGCATGGAGGTGGTGGCAGTCGCCAGAGTGCTGTAGCTTCCTCAAACAGATGATTGGTAGGGATGCCAGGTGTCGAACCTCCGCCCATCTGATACTGATGGTCTATCATGAGGATAAGTCAACAATATCAGAATCTCGGAAAACCTCTTTAAATTCTTCGTTATATAAAATAAACTGCTATAAGGCATAGAACCCATTTACCAACACAGATTTTTCATAAATGAGACATTCTAGGACAACAGTTATTAGACAGTCCACCGCTGCTTGGCTATAACTGCACTGGTCTACTAGAGAGAGTTCTCATACTTACTTTTATATGTTATTCTTGTGATGGTGTCCCTGTTAAGCATTCGATTAAGGAAGGGATTGGATGAGTCTGTTACCTTAAGGATATAAAGAAAAATGATATTAAAACATATGAAGCACAAGATTAATATGTTGATTATGAAAGTTATTATAGTGGTTTTATAAAATTGCTTTGTCTCAAGTAACAATGCCACTATTGTCTTTTCATATCCCTTCCCCTTCAAATATGGCCACATAGACCCTTTACTCTAGCTGCCGTTAAAGGGAATGTATCACCTATTTTACTAATAATTAAATCCAGATACTATACTATACTAATATTCTTATATATATACTCTATGACTGTAGATTTTTCTCTACCTGATTATGGGGATGACAAATCTTGCTTGAACTGCAGCTCTGCTCTATTAAAGGTATTCAGGCATATGCATTATGGCATCCTCATGGACTTTAGGACATGCTCTGTAACATGTGCAGAGGTTATTGTGCTGGGAGGGGGAGGGGGTAAGCTGTGCCCATCACCTCTTATGTTATCGTTCATTGTAATCCTACCTGTGATAATAATTAGATGACTGCTAAGAAATGACCTCTACAAAACAGGAAGTGTCATCTTATTATAAGGCTCAATGAAAACTAGTCACATGCAAAATTAAAAAAAAACACCCAAAAATTAGATTTAAACAATAGCACATTTTCTGATGATACATTCCCTCTAAAAACATCTCATGTTTATCAGTAGTAATAAGTCAGAGCAACTGGACTTGTATTTAATATTGAAGACATTTTGCTAGTCGTCCGACTGACTTTCTCAATTGAGAGAACCAGTCAGATGACTAGCAAAACGTCCTTAAGAAATACAAGTCCAGTTGCTCTGACTCATTACTACTAATATACTATGACCTAGATGAATGAGAACCTTCACAGACCCATCTCATTTTCTTCATTTCGGCTTGGTACTGGCTGAAAGTGGTTGGTATATGTTTTTATTCACTAGGGTAGCTTATAATCCCTTTAATATAGTATATAAAGTCTAAATTCTCTATGCAGTTAAATTAAGTGTAATTTGAGGGTACTGAGAAAACTGTTGGGCCCCAGGATCACTACTTTACATCCAGTTCTCATCATCATCCAGAAACATTTACACAGATACCGGTATTGACACCAGTGCAGTTTTTTAATCACCTTATATCAGTTCTCTGTTAAATGGCCCAGAGCTTGTACATATTATGTGTACACAGCACTATACTCTGTATAACAAGCTAAAAATGGAACCTGTTTTGCACCGTTGTCTCTGACTCCCCTGGCTGAGTGGTCATACAGAGACTACTCCAGGAGGTAGCAGCCTGGTGGTTCCCCTGCAGAGAAGTACAGATCCCTGTTCAAGGATTAAAGGGTGAATACTAGGGGAGTGCCAGTATAATGCCCTTAGGATTAGCCCAAAGTCAAACCAGTTGGCACAGCGGGTCCTCTCTCACTGCTGTAACATTAACTCTTCTGGTCTCAGAATAGTATAAAGTTCATAAGTGGAGATTTATCAAAACTGGTGCAAAGGAAAAAGTGAAATAGGTGCCTTCAGCACCCAGTCAGATCGATCTTTTCATTTTCCGAAGGAGCTCTTATAAATTAAAGTTGGAAAGCTGTGGGCAACTAAGTCAGTATTCCTTTGCATCAGCTTTAATAAATCTCTTTCAAATTTCTATAAATTAAGAAGTACAGATTTGGACAAGAAACATTGAAATCCGCGTTCTTCACTGGGAACACTATGGATTATGCTGTTCAGCAAATTTGACGTTCAATGAACAAAACTTGTAATTATTCTAATGAAAACCACAGCGAACAAATGACTCACTTTTATAAATATGGATATAACCACTAGACCATTAGGACTCTTTGCTGCTTCTGTTACATTTGTGTACAGCTCATGATTATAGTGTATTAGCTGAACCTGTAAGAAAGAATAAATGGAGATACCATCGTTAAAACAGCATTAAGATTGGAGAAAATGTGTAAAACATCATAGATGCCAGATAAACTGGCACATGGGCAAGTATAGGGCATGGCGGATGAAATCTAAAAGGGTTTTCTGAGACTTATATACTAGTATGACCTATCCCATGGATAGGTCATCGGTATCTCATCAGTGGGGGTCTGACTCCAGGGACCCCTACCGACTAGCTGTTTGAGAAGACACTGGCGGCCTTCTCCCTGCTCACCAAGCACAGCGCCGTACATTGTATAGTGGATGTGTTTGGTATCGCAGCTCAGCCCCATTCACTTCAATGGGGCTGAGCTGCGCCTAGGCCACGTGACACATGAATGTGTCGTCACTCAGCCTAGGAAGAGGAGATAGAAGGCTGCAGCGCTCACAGGAGCAACGCTGTCTTCTCAAACAGCTGGCTGTCGGACCCCCACTGATCAGATACTGATGACCTATACAGAGGAAGTCATCAGTATTAAAGTCTCGCAAAACCCCTTGGCTTCATACAGTGGTGGTGATTGCTGCATGTAAATGCAGCTCTCACTTCCTCTGATGAGCAGGCAAATATTGAGAAGGAATGGTTGCTTCCTAATAATTGCCTTCTCAGTTGGCGCATGTAAATGGGCCTTAAACAGCACAATATGGAAGTCAGAAGTTGTGAATGTAAACATGATTTTAGGGTGAGAGACAAAAATCTGTAATCCTTATGTAGCATTATACCTCTGAAATCACTTTTAACACCATATCTTGAATAAGGGATTAATTAGTAAACTGGCTTTGGGTAAAAAACAAAACATATTTCTGAAACTAGCCAACAAGGGATATAGTAGAGCTAGAAAAAGTTCAAAGATGCCAACTGGATCATGGAAGGACTGTCTTACAAAAAGAGGATGGCAAAAATTAAGCTCATTCAGCTTGGGAAACGTTTCACAGTGTTAAGCCTTATTCACACATCCATGCCCATGCTCAAATCTGTGAGCAGGTGGTCAGAGATGCATCCGTGAAGCTGTCCATGAGGGATCCGTGTTGGGTCCATGTGTCCGTTTTTTGCTGTCCGTGTTGCATTTGTGTTTCACGGACACTGAACAGCTTAAAAATAATTTTCAAAGCATCTCTTCTTAATGATCCGAGAAACATGGATGCAACACGGATGGTATCCGTGTTGCTTCCCTGGTTTTCACAGACCCATGGATTATAATGGACATGATGGATCGTGAACATGGACAAAATAGAGCATGCATCCGTGCTAAAAACACTGACCCACGGACCACGCTAAAACACTGATGTTTGAATACACACATTTAAATGAATGGGGGCGTGTGCTGTCCATGGAGAACACGTACAGCACATGTCCGTGAAACACTGACGTGTGAATGAGGCTTTAGCATTAAGAACTGGGATATAATTAATTAGTTAAAAGTATAGGCACACTTAGGTTCCTGGTATCACCGCCATCACCAAGTTTCAGCCTGCTATCTTCATTCCTGAATTCACTTTCAGACCCCTGACCCCCTAGCTTTAGACTTATGTGGTTGTGTCCTTCTCAGTAATACATGCTAAATGTGAGGTCTGTGTGTCGAGGATGCTGCTGCCATCACTTATTGTCACAACTTAATTCCTTTTATTGCTTGCTCCTTTTCCAGCTCATTAGGGCTCTCCTCTCTTGTACTTATAATCACTGATACTGAGGAGTGTGTGATTCTCCTCCCCTGCTGAGTTTGCCATGGGTCCTCTGCTTTCTCTCTACATGGAAGATTTCTCTTACAATGAGAGGCTGGAAAATATAGGCTTGTTTGGCTTTTGTGAAAAAAGGCCAAAAATGTCAATAGACAGAACTGGGATATAATTTATTAGCTAGATTCCTGGTATCCACAACTCTACCATCACTAGTAATATTTATTAAGTATCATCCTGCAATCTTCATTTCTTTATTTATTTTCAGACCCCGATATTCAGTTTCAGACTATTCTTATGTGGTCATGTCTCTCTCAATCATACATCCTAGATGTGAGGTCTGTGTGTCCAGGATGCTGCTGCCTTTACTAGTTCTCGCGTATCAGCACAGCTTTAGTCCTGTACTGCGTTCTCCTTCTACAGCTCATGAGGGATCTCTTCTCCGTTGTGCTGACAATCACGAATGCCAAGAAGTGTATGATTCCCCTCCCCATGGGCTCTCTGCTTTCTTTTTATTCCTGTACAGTGCCTATGTGATTCTCTTGCTGCAAATTGCCCTGTGTGTGATTTCCCCCCTATCTACAGCCTGTGCAAATTGTCCTCCCTGGATGTTTTCCCTTCTCCACATTCTGATCTGTCATATACAAACTCCACTCTCTCTTGGCTAAAGTCTCTAACACAGAGTCGGGATGGGGAGAGCAGACAGCCATTAGTAAGAGGAACATTGGTCTGATAGATTTATGTCATATTTAGCAGCCCCAGCGACTGGGTGAAGGAATTAGACACACTCTGCAGCAGCAAAATGGCAAGGAGTATTTTTTAATGAACACTATTTAGCAAGTTGCTTAATTTTGCAGTTAGGAAGCAAACGAACATTAAAAAAATGTTAGTACGAAAGTGTCCATAGACTTTAGATTATGATTTTTGCATCAGAATCATAAATCCTTAAGCATTGATCTCCCTCTAACCTCATTTAAGAATTATGGAGCAATTTAGATTACCGTACATTTTTTTAAACAGTAGGTACACTTTTCTGACACAGACCAAGACAATTAACTTCACCATCCAAAATTATACGACATTGACAACCATATGAATAGATTTCTATATCATAATAACTATTCACCACTTGACCTCCGGTGATGCTAGATATTAATGCATAATCAGCCTAGACCACTATGGATAATGTATGAGAATATTACTCCACCAGGAATACTAGGTATTAGCCACTAAACAACCAGACCTTCCGGAGTATGATTATTTTGTACACACAGTCCTTTAGTTTTAGGTACTAGAAATCAAATAAAATTATACGGTGAGATTTTACACATTTTGGAGAAATGTGTCATTGTAGGTTTATTTGAGGTTTGTTTTTAGATTGGAGTTACTCTACGTACCTGCGCCAAATGCATGCAAGTGCAATGTAGTTGGGCCTATTTCAGTGAAAGTAAGTCTGGGGTTTGCCTGGCTTGGAGATGCAACTTTTTAAAAATGTTAAAATGTCACAAATGATAATTATAAATCTTGACAGATTTTTTACTCCAATTCTGAACGAGGCACAACCCACAAAGAAAATGTCGCACTATTTGGTGCATCTAAGGGTGTGGGACATGAAATACGACATTTTCATGCCAGAAAAATGGCGTAAAACTTTTGATAAATGTCCCCATTTGTTATTATTATTTAGTCATAGAGTTAGAAATGTGCAGCCCCTGCTTTCTATTCCCTCCTGTCTTTGTGGCTACTCCTGGAAGGTTTTATATTGAAGGTAATGCAGCCTAGCAGTGAACATCTAGAAGAAACACACAAGACATGGGATTTTCGTTTTTCACATGCAGCAGGAGAGTGTCTATGAGCCTTCTTTGTCAATTTTGTCGGTGCTGAGTGAAATATAAATGCCTCAGATTGGTTGCTATGGGCAACAAGGATACTTTTCTCTTTTACAGCTTTGATACATTAAACCCATTATATCTATGCCGCCACTACACCGTCTTGGTAAAAAGAGTAACATATATAAGTTACCTTTGATATCAAGATTTTTCTATGCAATAACCAACCAATCAGCAGCTAATAGAATGCATACAGTGAATATTTTTTGGAGTAAAAATACCAGCGCTTGAGTTTAGTTACATTATTGACAGATACCAAAAAAATACAGACTCAGAGGTTGATTCTTTCCCTTCACGGATGACTTTGTTTTGGCCTCCATCTTTGCTCTTATGGGTTGGAGGTATAATTATGGAGACACAGATGTGGTTATGATTTTCTTTTTATTTATTGCTAGTCCAAATAGTTCCAAAATGTCTCCATTTATATTATGCTTTTATTTGTCATTTGATATGATAGTATACATTGATACTGCTTTGTACATGCATTACCATTCTATTCCATTCAGGGGCGGACTGGCCATAGAATCTACAAGGAAATTTGCCGGTGGGCAGATGACCAGGGAGCCACCTGATCCCTCCTCACTGCCACTGACCGGGTGCATAATGATCTAATGCTCTCAGCGATAATTAGCGCTGGGAGAATCGGGTACTTATGAACCTGGCCGGCAGCAGCAGATGCCCTCCTGAATACAATTGTATTGCTTTCCTCTGAGGCAGTATATTGTGCTGCACTGTGGAATTTAGTTCTGCTGGGGCAGTATATTGTGCTGCACTGTGGTATTTGGTTCTGCTGGGGCAGTATATTGTGCTGCACTGTGGTATTTGGTTGTGCTGAGGCAGTATATTGTGCTGCACTGTGGTATTTGGTTCCGCTGAGACAGTATATTGTGCTGCACTGTGGTATTTTCTTCTGCTGTGGTGGTATATTGTGCTGCACTGTGGTATTTGGTTCTGCTGGGGCAGTATATTGTGCTGCACTGTAATATTTGGTTGTGCTGAGGCAGTATATTGTGCTGCACTGTGGTATTTGCATTCTGCTGTGGCAGTATATTGTGCTGCACTGTGGTATTTGGTTTCGCTGAGGCAGTATATTGTGCTGCACTGTGGTATTTGGTTCTGCTGAGGCAGTATATTGTGCGGCACTGTGGTATTTGGTTCTGCTGGGGCAGTACATTGTGTTTCACTGTGGTATTTGGTTCTGCTGAGGCAGTGTATTGTGCTGCACTGTGGTATTTGGTTCTGCTGGGGCAGTATATTGTGCTGTACTGTGGTATTTGGTTCCGCTGAGGCAGTATATTGTGCTTCACTGTGGTATTTGGTTCTGCTGAGGCAGTATGTTGTGCGGCACTGTGGTATTTGGTTCTGCTGGGGCAGTACATTGTGTTTCACTGTGATATTTGGTTCTGCTGAGGCAGTATATTGTGCTGCACTGTGGTATTTGGTTCTGCTGAGGCAGTATATTGTGCTGCACTGTGGTATTTGGTTCCGCTGAGGCAGTATATTGTGCTTCACTGTGGTATTTGGTTCTGCTGAGGCAGTATATTGTGCGGCACTGTGGTATTTGGTTCTGCTGGGGCAGTACATTGTGTTTCACTGTGGTATTTGTTTCTGCTAAGACAGTATATTGTGTGGCACTGTGGTATTTGGTTCTGCTGAGGCAGTATATTGTGTGGTGCTGTGGTATTTGGTTCTGCTGTGGCAATATATTGTGCAGCACTGTGGTATTTGGTTCTGCTGAGGCAGTATATTGTGTGGTGCTGTGGTATTTGGTTCTGCTGTGGCAGTATATTGTGCGGCACTGTGGTATTTGGTTCTGCTGTGGCAGTATATTGTGCTGCACTGTGGTATTTTGTTCCGCTGAGGCAGTATTTTGTGCTATATTGTATTTGGTTCTGCTGGGGCAGTATATTGTGCGGCACTGTGGTATTTGGTTTTGCTGGGGCAGTATATTGTGCTACATTGTAGTTGGTTCTGCTGAGCCAGTATATTGTGCTGCACTGTGGTATTCGGTTGTGCTGAGGCAGTACATTGTGCGGCACTGTGGTATTTGGTTCTGCTGAGGCAGTATATTGTGTGGCACTGTGGTATTTGGTTTGGCTGAGGCAGTATATTGTGCTGCACTGTGGTATTTGGTTGTGCTGAGGCAGTATATTGTGCTGCACTGTGGTATTTGGTTGTGCTGAGGCAGTATATTGTGCTGCACTGTGGTATTTGGTTGTGCTGAGGCAGTATATTGTGTGGCGCTGTGGTAAGGCAGTATATTGGACTGCACTGTGGTATTTGGTTTTGCTGAGCCAATATATTGTGCTGCACTGGGGTATTTGGTTCTGCTGAGGCAGTACATTGTGTGGCACTGTGGTATTTGGTTCTGCTGAGGCAGTACATTGTGTGGCACTGTGGTATTTGGTTCTGCTGAGGCAGTATATTGTGCTGCACTTTGGTATTTGGTTCTGCTGAGGCAGTATTTTGTACTGCACTATGGCATTGAAGGCCCCACCTACTTGTGTGGACCCCATTTACTCGTGTTGCCCCATCTCTTATAACTTTGGACCTGCCTACAGCATGCTGCCACTTTTAGTTATTTTTTCCACGGCGCCTTTAATTTCCGAGTTCATCCCTGATTCCATTTACTGCTCTTTGAGTGATAAAAAAAAGAATTTAAGAACAGACTTGACTGACAACATTATTCACTATGAACTATAATATAACAAACATGGATTCCATTATAGGATCTGTCTCCTGAAGGCAACTCCTGCTGGAAACAAAGCTGGCCCAGTGTCTTCAGCACGAAAATGTGTTATGACAGGATGGCTATATAAATTAATGGAACTACAGATACTAGTTGGCTCTCTGCTCAGAGTAGACACCATGTTTCTTTGATGTCTATATGCCTTAATGGGAACCTTGAAATGGTGCAAAAAAGCATTAACGCTTTAGACAAGTTGGGACAATACTACTAAAATATACTGCACCACTTAAGGCCCCTAAACACGAGCCAAAAAACTGGGGCAATTATTGGGAAGAGAGTTCTTAGGACTATTTGTTCCCAATAATTGCCCTGTGTAAAGGTGCAGCCGATCACCCGATGAACAAGCAAACGCTTGTTCTTTTGGTGAAAGCATCGTTGATGCAGATTCCAAAATCATTGTTTCTGGGAAACAGATCATTCTGTGTAAACAGGGATCTCCTAACCAGAAACAATAAACCTACGTGGAGACGAGCGATTGTTGCAGTGATCGCTTGTCCTCATTCAGAGGGGAAGATTGCTGCATGTATGAGTGCTGTTCTCCTGCACCTCCTCCAATGAGCAGGAAATTATCAGTAATGAATAGTTTGTTCTTGATAATTGCCTGTTTGGTCAGCCTGTGTAAAGGGGCCTTTAGTGATATCTCTAAAAGGGCCACTAAACCCAGAATTTAAAAAAAATTGTATATAATGTAACATAATCTTCTTATTTGTCATTGATCTTTGCTCTTTTTCAGATATCACAACTGTCATGAAAAATACAACAAAAAAGCAGTGTATTGTTCTCTCAGGCTGCAGCCATGTCTTCTCTCTCCTCCCTCTCTCATATGATGCTAGTGGACGTGAGACAGGAAGTATGAAAGGAGTTCGAGTTTAGGCTGTGTCATTTTTGTCTATACAGTCTGTTGCCATTTTGTTGAAAGGAATCTCCTAGTTACTAAAAGTACAAAGTAGATTTGGCTAAAGAGCTAACATCAGGCTACAGAGTTAAATGTTGTGTTTCATTGTTAAAGCACTTATTTCCTTATGCACTGTGAATCCCACATGGTTATGCATGGGCAACATATAGTTAAGTGGCAGATTTCCAGTGCATTTACCTAGGTGATAGGCTGCTCACGCCCCCTGGTTACCACCAAGGGCTATAGTCACAATGGACAGGAGCTGACTCATTGACTTCTATGGGAGAGTTTTCTAGGCATGCTTCCTGAGATCAGCTATTATTTTGTTTGAGTAGTCTCCAAGGCATTGCTCCCGGTTAGCCAGAATCCTACTCCACACTGATGAGGGGCAACACCCCGAAACAGCTGTCTGTGGATGGATAATTGGCTTAGGTTTTCCCGTCACATCCTTAAAGCTTGTAAAAAAGTGGGATCTTGACATAGGGGCCACTTAATATGGTGGATTTGGTGGTCTCTGTAATGGGGACACCCTTTGCTCGGTTTTCCTTCCTTTGAGGGATATCTGGCTTTCATTGTGTTGTAGACCCAATACTGGGGCTCCACATTTATTTAGCATATTACTGTTTCCCAGGGAGCTTTGCACTTTGGATTGCTGTGTTGAGACTCTTAAATGAGGCTCCGCAGTGTTTTCTTAGCCGGTCTCCCTGAGATCAGCTATTATTTTGTCTGTGAGGAGGGAGTAGATAGCTTATGATATCACCTATTGTGAATGATCAGGAGGGAGTAGATAAGCTGTGACATCACCTATTGTTGCATCCAGGGCCCCAACACAGTGCGCCATTACAGATCCCGCTGAGGAAGGTCTATATAAGACCGAAACGTCCGGGGACCGTACAAATAATTATTGTGGCCTTATACTTATCATATAGCCTGGATGTATACAACAATGTTATTTTGCAAATCCAAAAGAGCAGCTCTCACCATAGCCTTCCCTCCCGTGAGCACGGACACGGACTCTGGACACAGCTGATCCCAACAATAAAGGAAATGAAGTCCAGCTCGCCAGTAAGGTTTCTTATTCTTTCTTTCTTTATTGACGTTGCGATAAAAACTTTTCCAGGTACAGGACAATAAGTTACAGTCTACGCGTTTCGGACCTTACACGTACGGTCCTTACTCATGACAACTTTGGAATCAAATAGCTGCAATATATAGGGGAACAACTCCTCCCACACTTCCCCTCTCAGCAGCAATTAGCACAAAGTCGTAACACACTTGTTGCACTTAAATACATGCACAGATATACAGACATGCATATAACAGCGCCACATAAAAATATATAAAAACATACATATGTGTCGCAAGGTAATCCATACAAACAATAACATACATATCTCAGTACTGCAGTATTAGATCTTGCCTTTTATTTAAGGTGTCCAGCTGGAACATCCAGAATGTCTCCCTATTTAAAAGTTTGCACCTATGATCGCCCCCTCGTGGGGGTAACGCAACCCTTTCAATGCCTTGCACAGAGAGTTGAGAAGTGGCGCATAGACTGTAAGTTATTGTCCTGTACCTGGAAAAGTTTTTATCGCAACGTCAATAAAGTAGGAAAGAATAAGAAACCTTACTGGTGAGCTGGACTTCATTTCCTTTAACAATGTTATATTGAACACTGAAGAATACAAATAAAATGTGATGACTTGCATACAAATCAGTGTGCCGTGAATCTACCTTATACAGTTTCTACTACCTTCACGTGCACCTGTAACGGATATACAGAGTGCGAGTACATATTCCTTCTATCACCTATTGTGAATAATCAGGAGGGAGTAGATAAGCTGTGGTATCACCTATTGTGAATGGTGGATCCTTTGTTATCTGTATATGGGTGATATGGGTCAAGTCTAATCGTACCTGTAATGATAAGCAGATAACTGCAGTAAAGTGATCCTTACAGAAGTGGGGCCTATCATTAGGCTTAGTGGCCAGTGCGAAAACTGCAGGATTTGGTGTTTTTCTTTAGTATAGATATGGACATGGAAAATTAAAAATAACATCAGCCAAAATGTTGAATGAAAGTGAAAATAAGCCTTACCTCCCCAGAAAACGCCTGCCCATTTAAAAGGTGTTCTGAGCCTTGACCGTCCTCGCTGCCAAAATGTAATCGTATTTCTTCTAAACGATGACTGTATGTTAGTGGTCCACCAGATATATTTACTAGATGCTCCTTGTCCAGCCGTAGAGATACATGTCTTCCTGTATTGTACATTGTGCCGCTCACCTGCAGGCAAAATAAGACCCCCTTATCATCTTGTTTCATTTCTGCTATGTAAGATATAAAATGCACCGTGTTTTATTATAACAGACAAAATGCTACAGTAAGAGTACCAAGGGAAAAAAAATGAAATGGCTTAATGAAGCGGATAATATGTGTGCCAAACATATCATATGCTGCGCTAGCTATAGAGTACGATAATATTAGAAGATCACGATCCTACAAAAGAACAAGGCCAAAGGGTAAATTATTCATAAGGGTATGTTCCTACGGGATGTAATTTCTGTAGAAAGACTTGCATGCAGATTTGTCACAGATTTTGTCTCAGATTACCTCTTGCATTGTAAAGGGTAACATCTGCAGCAGAAATTGACAGGCTGTGGATTTAACATTCTACACCATGTGTTAATTTCCACATGGGCAGGGGCTATGGGGCCCAACTGAACAGCCCCATCCCAATATTGTAAGGAAACGCCTACACTGTAAAGAGTCCCCACTCTTCTCTATGGAGTCGTGTTTTTTCTTTCCTATTCCAACCCATTTGGATTTTTTTCCCACTACATTGTATGAAATAATAAATGATGTCATTAGAAAGTATAAATTGTCCTAAAAATAAAAAAAAAACCTCTTATATAGCTATATGAACTGAAAAATAAAAAATGTTATGGCTCTAGGCAGGGAGTGAAAAGTGTGAAAAGTGAAAATGAAAAAAAAAAAAAAAGTAAATTTGCCCAATACTGAAGTGGTTAAAGAAAAAACTCCATACGCATTTACAAAAAACTTTTTGGTATTCCTATAGTGGTGAATGGAGCTACACTGCACGGGGCCCATTCTGGAGGTAGCTGGGGGGACCTGCACCTATCTGACATTGATGGCATATCCTAGTGAAATAGGAATATCCCTTTAATAATTATTACAGAAAAATATGCATTTTAGGTAATAATACACTATTATTTTGTTTACAGCAAGAAAAACCAGTCTGGACCATCATACTGTGGGAGTCATAATTTTTGCTGATTACTCTTTATGGTCACATAAAAGCCAAAGATTAGGAGGCCATTTTCAAGGATTAGGCCCATCCAATGGCGCATAGACCGGTCCCTGATTACATTAATAGAGAACGTGATTGTGAATCACAAACCAATAGGTCATAAAATGACTCAATAGTTACGTGTGGAGAAAAATGAAGACATTATTGAAGCAATACAAATTCAGAAACATTCATAAGCAGTTAAATGTGAGCTTCCACTGGAACGTTTATGTCAGTATAATATGTAGAATTTCTGTTACAAGGCCATGGCGTGTTTTGATAAAGTACAGTACATGAACACTATTAAATCAACTTACTTCAATGGTCTTATGAACCACTAAGGCTCTGTTCACACTTGGGTTAGGAACCTCTGTGGGCGGTCTATCTATCTATCTATCTATCTATCTATCTATCTATCTATCTATCACCTGTCACATAGAATAGGAAGCAGTTCAGCCTTAAATTCCACCTGTACGACTGCCCCTACCTACTTGTACGATCCACCCTAAATGGTGGCCTACAACTTGGTGAAGGTCCTTAACTTGACTAAGTGCAGAGGCTTAAACCTGGTGGGGCAAAAGAGTAGTCATACAGAAAGAGGTCAAAACCAGACCAACCAAACCAGGACCACATTACACTCTAAAAGCTAAGTCAAAACAAGAGAGATACGTTAGAACCAATACAATATACAAATACCTGACTGGGTCAGTGCCAGGAGATAATGTCAGATGAATAATTGTCAGTCAGTAGCAAGGTCAGGGACAATCCAAAAGTCAGAATACCAGGAATCCAAACAATGGTACAATACATGTCAGTGAGGCAAAGAAGACCAATGACAGGTGCTTGTTGCCACCAGCTGCAATTGCATCGCAACTGCGTCTCAACTGTGGCACAACAGAGAGGCCGGGCTTGCTGCTGGACCATGGACAGGTGAGTACATGACCTCATCTTCTTTCATCTGAAGTCTATCTAAACATCTAATGTACATTTATATCAGGGGAGCACCTAACCTTTCTGCTGACTGAGGCAAAAACTGAAACGGCGCCCCAACCCCTCAATGCCAATTTCTTAACCTAAGCCCTTCCCCCAGCCTTACCGTTAAAGACATACTTGGAAAACAATACATACAGAGCTATAAAACATACAAGGTAACACTGTGCCCACTGTGCTTCCCTATACTATACGGCAGAAACAGATAATCCCCCTTCCGCTGCCCCCCTCTTGCCCCTACCTGGTGCACCCTGAGACAATCGCTTCACCTCACCTCATTGGTGGTGCACCCCTAATCTATCTATCTACCTTATCTAACATTATCTATCTATCTATCTATCTATCTATCTATCTAAAAACAGGCTGTTGGGCTGAAACGTTGCTAGGGGAATAAACGGGTCCACCACCCTTATCACTTGAATTGGCGTGCTGCCTCATCATTTGAATTTGTCTATCTATCTATCTATCTATCATTTATTTATACGTGATTCTCTTGGCCCCAATACTTTACATGTGCACATCTATTTAAACAGTAAGGTGGAAATAAGCAGTGGCCTCTTGGATTTTGTTTATGACTGTGGGAAATAAAAAGATTAGACATGTAAATCCTGATATCTCCCATCTAGCTGTAGAAAATATGAGAGAACCAGAATTTTAGGCTTCACATAATCCTGTGCCGCTCAGGTTCTTTTGTTTGTGATTTGCATATATTAAGCTCACAATGAAGTTATCCCGTTCTCTTATTTCTGTTTTGACTTTTGGCTTTAAATTCATTATCTCATTAACAATAATAGATCTTGTCTTTGATTTTAGCCCGACTCTTACATTATAAGTGGATTACTATTATCTTCTACAACTCCACTGTTCTTTGCTATTCATCTTTTCATAGGCCTAAAAGGGAAAACAACGCTGATTAAATATGACTATCAGGCTTTTGTTTGGTCTGAATTTCTAATCTGCTTTTCAGTCTTATTTTATTCTGGGATGGCTGCCCAGTAATTACTGATCTTTACATGTAAAATCAGTCTTTTCAGTGGCGTTCTTCTCCTAAAGTTTGATCGTTAGCTCTAATTTAGACAAAATGAGTATAATACAATGCATTCAGACTGTTCTACGTTTTTCTCATTTTGTTATGTTGTGACCTTGTGCTAAAAAAAGTTTTCCCCATCACTCTGCCCCATAAAGAGAAGGCGAAGACAATGTCAGAAATCTTTGCTAATTTATTAAAACAGGAAAAACAAACTTCTTGCATTGACATAAGTATTCAGAAACTTTACTCAGGACTTATGGGCTTTGAAGCACTTTGGGCTGTGATTATAGCCCCCAGTCTTCTTAGGTATGGTGCCACATGGTTTACACACCTGGATTTGGGGATTTTCTGACATTCTTTTCTGAAGATCCTTGCAAACTCTGTCAGTTTGGATGGGGACCGTCGGTGGACGGCCATTTTCAGGTCTCTCCATAGACGATCAATTGGGTTCAAGTGAGGGCTCTCTTGAGGGCCACTCAAAGACATTCACAGAGTTGTCCCTAAGCCACTCCTTTGTTGTCTTGGTTGTGTGCTTAGGGTCATTGTCTGTAGCCAACCAGATTTTTCTTTTTTTCTGGACAACTTATCAAAAAATCACGAACATCAAACATTTTTTTACTGACAAATTGGAAAACCATAGTGAATGATAAAAATTATTACATGTCTATAGCTCAATATACTGATAAGAACTCATTAACAGCATATACTGTGAGCTATAAAATGATAATTACCACAAACATAATTTACTCAAAAAGCACCAGCCTCAAATAATGGACACAATTTTTTTTTGTTAACAAACATTGGAAAAGTCACCTATTTTTACGGATGTCCAGAAATTTCTGGGCAGTTAGCCACCCTGCCTTTGGCCAATCCAGACGTCCACAGCTCTTTAGATCATTAAGATGTTCTCTGCAATTTGCTCCATTCAGCTTTCCTTCAACTCTGACCAGCCTCCCTGTCCCCCACAGCATGATACTGCCATCACCATGCTTCACTGTAGGGAGGAGTCTCTTGAGCAGTGGGGACAGACCATTTTTGCTCAAGTAGGCAGATCTTTGAACAAATTTGCTTATCTCTACTTGGAATAAATCATCTCAGCTGTAGAAATCCATAAAAAAGGAGAAAGCACCAGACCTGATGGTTTTTCAGGCGAATTTGATATATTATTAGTTTATTGTCCTAAGGCCTCAAGGCCAAAACCGTATGTCTTTTGTGGTCTGCAAATTGTGAATCTGCAAAATCTGCATACTATCCATATTGCATCCACATTTTTTGTGGATTTATTAACTTCAATGGGTCCGCAGTCCGCATTTTGTGGCCAAATTTTTGTGAAACGTACATATAAATGCGGAAAGCACACATATTATCCTTGTGCTTTCCACATCTGTATGTCCATTCCCCAAAATGATAGATTATGACTGTAATTAATGGGTCTGCAAAAAATGCGGACGGCACATGGACTGCATCCATATTTTGCAGATCTGCGATTTGTGAACCTCAAAGCAGATACAGTTGTGTGTATGAGGAGTTACAAAAAAAAATAAAAGATCCTGAGCTACCTACTTCCTACCGTCCCATTATGCGTCTCTGAACTCATACTCAGGATGAGATCTCAAAATGAGATCGAGATCAATGTTGGTCTCATCATCAATGAGTGAGGATGGTAATATTCTAGCCCACGGAGGGAGAAGATATCCCAACAGGTACAATGCAAATATGGTAAAACACAACAACCAGCAGGGAAGAAGCGCCCAGAGACAACTTCAGGGCCTCTACAGGTAATTAACCTATCAAAAACACATCCTTACCCATGATCAATTTTTGATTCTTGGGAAAGGATTATTGTTCTCACCAACGAATAATTATGACCTTTTTCCCACAGTAAAGGATGTACATCTTTTTGCATGAAAATTGATCTTCATGAAGATTTTTAGTCAAAAACACGATCCACATTTTTCCACAGTAATGGCACAAGAAGCCGTGACCAGGTTGACCACACTCTTGGAGGAACAAGACACTTTGGAAAAACAAGGTGAGTTCCCCAAAGGGCTAATACCCAAATCAAGGAAGTTTCTACCTCTTTCACTGTTTCCAAATATTGAACTTTTTGTTCAGTTGGTATGTCCTTTTGAGGATACCAAGAACTGGAAACTCTGATAATTGTACAAGGGGTAAAAGATTAGCATTAAAGGAGATCAAAACATGGACAGATTTAGTCATAAAAGGGGCAGACAAAGGGGGCAATATTGTGATATGGCCCAGATCCATGTGTGAAAAAGAAGCATGGAGACAGCTAAATGATACCAGATGCTATAAAAAACGTACTTACAATCCGACAGTAACATTTATAAAAGAACTGGAGAGCATTTTGAATCAGGGTGTTAATGATGGCATATTAACAGCAAAACAATATACATATCTACTGGTAGAACATCCCATAACCCCGACACTATATTTTCTCCCTAAGGTCCACAAGGACATGAAACAACCTCCGGGTAGACCGATAGTGTCGGGTATGAACAGTCTGACTGACTCCATTTGTAAATACGTCGAACATTTTTTGCACCCCTTGGTGGAAAGACTTCCTTCATATCTCAAAGAAACCACAGACGTTCTGAGGAAAGTAGAAAATCTGCAATTGGAATCTGACATGGTAATCGCCACATGTGATGTTCAGTCCCTATAAACTTCGATTAAACATCAGGATGGTCTGAGAGCGGCAAATTTCTTTTTGCAAACTACCAATATGGACCCCACCAAACGTAAGTTTATCATATCTTTACTAGAATGTGTTTTGACTCACAATTTTTTTTCTTTTTGGGGGGGGTCCTTCTTCCTACTGCTTCAAGGGACTGCAATGGGGGTGTCTTGTGCGCCCTCATATGCTAATTTGTTCCTGGGGCTGTGGGAGAGGGAAATCCTGCAATCAGACCCCGTAGCCATGGCCAATAAGGTCCAATATTGGGGTCAATATATTGACGCCCTTCTCATTATCTGGCAGGGGACAGAGGACAAATTTAGAACATTCGTCACAATTCTCAATGACAATAGGAATATCAAGTTGACTTACAAAATGAATCAGACACAGGTAGGTTTTCTTGACATCAACTTGTGTGTGGATAATGAGGGTTGTATTACAACCGATTTATACAGAAAACAGACGTCTGTTAACGCTCTGTTATCAGCAAGATCAGCACTTCCTGGTAAATTGATTAACAGTATACCAATTGGGCAATTCCTTAGAGCAAGGAGAAGCTGCTCTACTGAGCAGTCCTTTGAATTACAAGCTGAGGAATTGCGCAGTAGATTTGATAAGAAGGGCTATTCAACACGCTCGATAGAGGGTGGTTATCAGCGGGCTCGGATGTCCAGGCAATCGGATCTCCTACATAAGTCGAAAAACAAAAATATAACAGAAGAGACACGGTTTATCACAACATACAACACCAGATAGAGAGATGTTCGGGGGGGTCCTAGGGAAACACTGGGACATATTGAAGATGGACCCACAACTGTGTATGACAATTTCCGCGCACCCAAAAATTACCTATAGGAGAGCTAAACATCACAGAGATCATTTAGTGAAGAGTCACTACACTGTAAAACAACCAGGGATCTTCAGTACGAGAGGCCCACCATGGGGCAACAACAAATGTGGGAAGTGTTTAGCATGTGCCAATATGGATAGATCTGATGTATTTTGGGACTCCTCGCAACATAAACAGTATAAGATCACTTACCCAATAACATGCACAACCACGGGAGTTGTGCATTGGGCCATTTTCCTCTGCAATAAGATATATGTGGGGATGACCTCACGACAGTTTAAGAGACAAATCCGTGAGCATGTGTTGGCGATGCAAGTGGCTAAAGAGATTGAGGAAACTGATAATTTGACAACTATTCCAAGACACTTTAAGGAAGTACATAATTGCGATAGCTCCCTCCTTCGATTTAGGGGGATTGACCGAGTGAATATATCCCCAAGAGGGGACAATTGGAAGAAGCTCCTCAGCCAGATGGAAACACATTGGATTTTGGTGGTTGTGGGGTCCCTTCAGGGAACTGAATCTCCTTGCCACCTTTCTTGATAAATGAGGAAAGATTGATGGTTGACGTAACCTTTTAAATTCGCATTGTTCCTCTAGTTGGCTGAGATATAAAAGGACATTGTAGCTGATAATATGTGAATATTGTACGCACTAGCTATTGTACAATATATGTTGGTAGCTTTATTTGGCTATTCCCTACGTGTATATTTATAATCGTGGCATATATGTATAACACCGTTTTCCAACAATTTTCCCATTGTGGCACCTCATATATGTTTAAAACAATTTTATGTTTGAGTCACCTCACTTACTCACTGGGCACTTTAATCACTGTGCACGTCACTTCATTTTGCATTCATCACTTATTATTTATTTATTCTTTATTTATTCACTTTATTTTCGTGTATGTGTTAATATGTATTGAACACAATAACTTATGCCCGACATGACTACATAGGTTTAACAATTTATGGTTTATATGATCACACTTCTGAATTTTATTCACTTTTCTTGATATGTATATATAATGTATTTATTCCACAATTTTATGCTTGATTGTAACTGACACAACATAATGGGGAGACACTCTCTTATTTTTAACCCCTTCAGGACACATGACATACCGGTACGGCATGTTTCACGAATTCTTAAGGACACATGACGTACCGGTAAGTCATGTGTAGTTCCGATCACTGCCGCACGGCTGGCAGTGATCGGAACTGGGTGCCTGCTAAAATCATTCAGCAGGCACCCTGTGACAATGCGCGTGGGGGGGGGTCCTGTGACCCCCCCGCATTGCCGATCGCTGCAAGCTGCAGGTCAATTCAGACCTGCGGTTTGCAGCGCTAATGCAAGTTTCTGATCCCCGCGGTCCGTGGCCGCAGGGATCAGAAACTTCAAATAAGTTTTTATAATATAGTTAACTCCCTCCCCTACAGCCCTGTGGTCATTGTGCCTGTGGGCGCAGCAGGGGGGGAGGATTGCAGGCGGTGCGGGAGGCTGGCGGGAGGTGTGCGGGAATGTGGGGGGCGGGCACGCGATCATCTGCCCGCCCCCTGTTCATTCTCAGGATGGCCGAGCGGTTAGATCAGAGTGTCAGCTCATTGCTGACACTCTGGTTCAAACGGCTGACATCTGTGCAGATGTCAGCCATTTTAACCCCTTCCATACCACGGTCCGTAGGGACCGCTGTATGGTAGTGGACAGTGGTTAACAGGGAGGGAGCCCCCTCCTTACCCTTCGCCCTCTGCTCAGTTGTGGCAGACGGGGAAGGTTCCCATGGCAAAAGGACGCCTTCTCAGGCATCCTGCTGTCCATGGTGCTGAACAGATCTGTGCTAAAGGCAGAGATCTGTTCAGACAGAAGTGTAAGTGAAATACAGTACAGTACACTATATATTGTACTGTATTATACAGACATCAGACCCACTGGATCTTCAAGAACCAAGTGGATCTGGGTCAAAAAAAAAGTGAAAAAAGTAAAAATAAAAAAACACTTATCACTGGTTTAAAAAAAAAAAAAATTCCCTACACATGTTATATATCACCGCGTCTGTAACGACCTGATCTATAAAACGGTCATGTTATATTTCCCGCATGGTGAACGCCATAAAAAATAAAAACTATGATGAAATTGAAATTTTGCCCACCTTACTTCCCAAAAAAGGCAATAAAAGTGATCAAAAAAGTCGTATGTACGCCAAAATAGTACCATTCAAACCAGCACCTCATCCTGCAAAAAATGAGCCCCTACATGAGACAATGGCCCAAAAAATAAAAAAAACTATGGCTCTCAGACTATGATGACACTAAAACATGTTTTTCTTTTTGTTTCAAAAATAATATTATTGTGTAAAACTTAAAAAAATAAAAGTATACATATTAGGTATCACCGCATCTGTAACAACCGGCTCTATAAAAATATCATATGACCTAACCCCTCAGGTGAACACTGTCAAAAAAATAAAATAAAAACGGTTTAAAAAAAGCTATTTTTTGGCACCTTGCATCACAAAAAGTGTAATAGTAAGCGATCAAAAAGGCGTATGCCCTCCAAAATAGTGCCAATCTAACCGCCATCTCATCCTGCAAAAATGATACCCAACCTGAGACAATTGCCCAAAAGCTGAAAAAACTGTGGCTCTCAGATTATAGAGACACTAAAACATGTTTTTTTTGTTTCAAAAATGATATTATTGTGTAAATAACTAAAAACAGTCCAGCAAAATCTGCCTTCCAAAACCCATATGGCGTTCCCTTCCTTTTGCACCCTGCCGTTTGGCCATACAGTAGTTTACGACCACATATGGGGTGTTTCTGTAAACTACAGAATCGGGGCAATAAAATTGAGTTTTGTTTGGCTGTTAACCCTTGCTTTGTTACTGGAAAAAATGGAATAAAATGGAAAATTTGGCAAAAAAATTGAAATTCTGAAATTTCATCTCCATTTGCCATCATTAAGTTTTGTTTGGCTGTTAACCCTTGCTTTATTACTGAAAAAAATTATTAAAATGGGAAATCTTCCAAAAAAATGAAATGCCTAAAGGGTTAATAAAGCTTTTAAAATCAGTTTTGAATACCCTGAGGGGTGTAGTTTCTTAGATGGGGTCACTTTTTGGGAGTTTCTACTGTAGAGTTACAGTGGTGTACGACCACATATCATGTGTTTCTGTAAACCGCAGAATCAGGGCAATAAATATAGAGTTTGGTTTGGCTGTTAACCCTTGCTTTGTTAGTGGAAAAATGGAATAAAATGGAAAATTTGGCAAAAAAATTGAAATTCTGAAATTTCATCTCCATTTGCCATCAACTCTTGTGGAACACCTAAAGGGTTAATGATGTTTGTAAAATCAGTTTTAAATACCTTGAGGGGTGTAGTTTCTAGAATGGGGTCATTTTTGGGTGGTTTCTATTATGTAAGCCTCACAAAGTGCCTTCAGACCTGAACTGGTCCCTAAAAAGTGGGTTTTTGTAAATTTCTGAAAATTTTTAAGATTTGCTTCTAAACTTCTAAGCCTTGTAATGTCCCCAAAAAATAAAATGGCATTCCCAAAATGATCCAAACATGAATTAGACATATGGGGAATGTAAAGCAATAACTATTTTTGGAGGTATTACTATGTATTATAGAAGTAGAGAAATTGAAACTTGGAAATTTGCAAATTCTTCCAAAATTTTGGTAAATTTGTTTTTTTTTTATAAATAAAAATACATTTTTTT
This sequence comes from Bufotes viridis, assembly GCA_033119425.1. NCBI lineage: Eukaryota > Metazoa > Chordata > Amphibia > Anura > Bufonidae > Bufotes > Bufotes viridis. The sequence goes on along the minus strand of CM065592.1, from coordinate 463,473,343 downwards.
ACTCCATTTTACCAGTGTTATGAAGTACAATATGTGACGAAAAAACAATCTCAGAATGGCCTGGATAAGAAAAAGCGTTTTAGAGTTATCACCACATAAAGTGACACTGGTCAGATTTGCAAAAAATGTCCTGGTTCTTAAGGTGAAATATGGCCGTGTCCTTAAGGGGTTAATGAAACGATTAGTCTGCTCCGTTTTGTTTTTATGATTGGAAAGACAGTGTTCAATTATCATAATCTGGTTATATATATTTTTTGTATATATATATTTTTTATATTGTATAAGTCACGCCTGTAGCAATAGTAGATATATTGGCGAGGGATCTGACTAACTAGTCTAGGTCTTTGTCTCTCTTTATTTGCAGTGATGCAGGCTGCACGATGTCTATATAATTTATATTAGACGATCGGTGTCCTTGTGACATGTTGACATGGAAACCGTGTGGTCAGCACCTTTCTTGTACACAGATCACATGATGCAATCATGTGGGGGAGTCATGTGACATTTCTCGGGCAGTTCCCGGATAGCACCTCACTTGTATATTGATTACATGAGTGATCATGTGTAGGAGTCATGTGACGTGCCTTGGGCCGGTCCCGGTTAGCACCTCCCTTGTACACAGATCACATTATGATCATGTGGGGGAGTCATGTGACGTTCCTTGGGTAGGTCCCGGTGTTCTATCAAAAATGATTACCCCGTGAAAATCCCTTACCTCTTGTGACTTCCAGTGACGCGGCCGCACCGGACATGACCGCACGACCCCTCCTCCAGCTGATCTTTGTCATGTCCGGTGCGACCGCGTCACCGGAATTCACGAGGGGTAAGGGATTTTCACGGAGTAAGGTTTTTGATAGAACACCGGATGTAACATCGTGGGGTTTCCATGTTATGCATCGTGCTGTGATGGCTGATGCATTCCACATGTGAGGCATAATTAATTTGATAGCATCATTAGTAGGGGTATATATAGGTGGCTTGAAGGTAAAGAAGCGCATCTGCCAAACGTACGTCGGGTCTTGGCTCTCCTTACACTGGTTTATATAGTTATGTTTTGATCTATTGTCTGCCCTGCTATGGCTTTAGGATTGTTGCATGTTTTTCAGTGGTAGATCGGTGATTGCGCTGACCATATGGTGTGCTTCTACACCATGAGTATCTCCCACTAGGGATTTATTATACTTCCATTATTGGAATGTCAGCTTCAATTCTCCCACTGAATACATGTTGTAACATATGATGACACTATAGTATTCACATAATGAATGCATATTAGCGGTGTGGCACACTCATTGTCTCCCCTACCGTTGGCTGTTTAACATATTGTTGTATTGGTGGATTGGGGTGTTATTTTCTATGTATGGCTCATTCAGCCTGTTGGCATATACTGTATTTGGAATCCCGTGCTAAACCACGTTATCTACGGCCACCATTGGGGGTAGCATACTTACCTTACTGACTCCAGTTTATGTGGGGAGGGCTTTTTTTTCCATTTCATAGCACCTTTCGCAAGGTTTTATTATTATTGTTTATGATTATGCAAATGACGTCCTTATTGGATGATTTAATAGATGCATTTTGTACTGTAATTTGTGTGGCTTTAATTATTTAGTTTTTTTTTACTCATACCCAGTTTGTATGATTCCTCCCCCTTCCCTTGTAAACTGTCTTGTGTGTGCCGTCCTCTCTATCTGATACAGTACAGCTTGTCTAATCTGCCCTCCACGAAGATTTGGATGCTTTCTTCTCTCTACAAACTCTGATCTGACATTTACATCTTCCACCCCCTTCCTGCTACTATATCTAATACTAACAGAGAAGAGCAGACAGAGCTAAGAGCAGAGTGCTTTTGGATCTATATGTGTCTGCATCTCAGTTTTAGTGCTCCAAAAACATAGGGGAACATTTATCAAACTGGTGTAAAGTAGACTGGCTTAGGGTGCTTTCACACTTGCATTCTGAGGATCCAGCAGGCACTTCAGATCCTGATCAGTCTTTGAAAAGCTTTCAAGTTACCATGGCAGCCAGGACACTACTGAAGTCCTGGCTGCCATGGTACTCCGCAGCAGTGTACTTACCTGCGCTGCGGCCGCTGGGCACTCCTTCATGACATCACAGGTGCCCACGGTGCATAGATCAATGTGCTGCCCGGACCTGTGATGTCATGAAGGAGCGCCCGGGGGCCGCAGCGCAGGTAAGTACACTGCTGCGGACTACTTACCATGGCAGCTAGGACTTCAGTAGCGTCCTGGCTGCCATAGTAACCGATCGGAGCCCCAGCTTACACTCGGGCCCGATCGGAACTGCGCATGCGCAGAGCTAAATGTCGGATCCAGCGATGCGCCAAAATGACGTTTAGCTTAATTCCAGATCCGGATTAATGCACTTCAATGGGCATTAATTCAGGATCCGGCGTTACGGCAAGTCCTCCGGATTTTTGGCCGGAGGAAAATCTGCAGCATGCTGCAGATTTTTCTCCGGCCAAAACACGTTTGGGTACTGAACGGATGACATCCTGATGCATCCTGAACGGATTTCTCTCCATTCAGAATGCATTAAAATAATCCTGATCAGTAGTTTTCCGGCATAGAGCCCCGACGACGGAACTCTATGCCGGAAAACAAAAGCGCTAGTGTGAAAGGGCCCTTAGTTGCCCATAGCAACCAATCAGATTCCACCATTCATTTTTCAAAGCGCCAGTTTGATAAATCTTCCCCATAAATCACATAATAATAAAATAGTAATTTTCACTAGAACAGAGAAATGGAATATCAAAAGACAGGATGAACCCTTCCTGGTGTTATGCCTGGTTTAATAGGGTTGATCCTGCTGACAGATGCTCTTTAAGGCAGATCCTGGCCCCCACAATTTGGTGAGGGGACAAGGACCAGCCTTAGAACATGAGGGGGGCAGGACCAGCCTTCGAACTTCTATCCCTTAACCCTTAGCCTTTAATCACTTCCGTGGATAGAAAAAATAAAAATGTCATTGAATGCAGCAAAGTAAAAATAAATTACTTAAAAATATGTTTTTATTTTGTTATAAAAAAAAATTATAATTATCGTGCAAAAGTAAGAAAACATATATAACACACCTATAAGTTGGTATCTTTGTAATTGTGCTAACCTGCAGAAGAAAGCTATCATATCATTATGTTGCACGATGAGCGTCATAAAGACAAAACCCAAAAACAATGGCAGAATTTCTTTGTTTTTACATCATCCCGCAAAAACATTCATAAAAGTTACACCACATATTATAGGTACCCCAAAGTGATTTACCCTATTTAAAAATAGAAGATGCAGACCATTAACCCCTTAAGGACCGGGCTCATTTTCACCTTAGGACCAGGCCATTTTTGCAAATCTAACCAGTGTCACTTTATGTGGTGATAACTTTAAATACTTTTTCTTATCCAGGCCATTCTGAGATTCTTTTTTCGTCACATATTGTACTTCATGACACTGGTAAAATTAAGTCAAAAAATTTCATTTTTATTTATAAAAAAATATCAAATTTACCAAAAATTTGGAAAAATTTGCAATTTTCCAAGTTTCAATTTCTCTTCTTCTATAATACATAGTAATACCGCCCAAAAAAGTTATTGATTTACATTCCCCATATGTCTACTTCATGTATCGATCATTTTGGGAATGCCATTTTATTTTTTGGGGACGTTACAAGGCTTAGAAGTTTAGAAGCAAATCTTAAAAATTTTCAGAAATTTACAAAAACCCACTTTTTAGGGACCAGTTCAGGTCTGAAGGCACTTTGTGAGGCTTACATAATAGAAACCACCCAAAAATGACCCCATTCTAGAAACTACACCCCTCAAGGTATTTAAAACTGATTTTACAAACATCATTAACCCTTTAGGTGTTCCACAAGAGTTAATGGCAAATGGAGATGAAATTTCAGAATTTCAATTTTTTTGCCAAATTTTCCATTTCATTCCATTTTTTCCAGTAACAAAGCAAGGGTTAACAGCCAAACAAAACTCAATTTTTATTGCCCCGATTCTGTAGTTTTCAGAAACACCCCATATGTGGGCGTAAACTGCTGTATGGCCAAACGGCAGGGCACAGAAGGAAGGGAATGCCATATGGTTTTTGGAAGGCGGATTTTGCTGGACTGGATTTTTGACACCATGTCCCATTCAAAGCCCCCGATGCACCCCTAGAGTAGAATCTCCAAAAAAGTGACTCCATCTAAGAAACTACACCCCTGAAGGTATTCAAAACTGATTTTACAAACTTTGTTAACCCTTTAGGTGTTCCACAAGAGTTATTGGCAAATGGAGATGAAATTTCGAATTTCTATTTTTGTTACCTTGCCTCAAAAAAAGTGTAATATAGAGCAACCAAAAATCATATTTACCTTAAAATAATAAAACAAAACTGACACCTTATCCCGTAGTTTCCAAAATGGGGTCACTTTTTTGGAGTTTCTACTGTAGGGGTGCATCAGGGGGCTTCAAATGGGACATGGTGTCAAATAACCAGTCCAGCAAAATCTGCCTTCCAAAAACCATATGGCGTTCCCTTCCTCTACGCCCTGCCGTTTGGCCATACAGCAGTTTACGACCACATATGGGGTGTTTCTGCAAACTAGAGAATCGGGGCAATATATATTGAGTTTTGTTTGGCTGTTAACCCTTGCTTTGTTACTGGAAAAATTGATTAAAATGGAAAATTTGCAAAAAAATAGCTATTTTCGGACCGTTTTTATTTTTTGTTATTTACATCGTTGAACTGACAGGTTAGATTGTGTGCTATTTCTATAGAGCAGGTTGCTACGGACGCGGCAATACCAAATATGGCTACTTTTTGGGGGTTTTGTTTCAGTTTTACATAATACAGCATTTTTGAAAAAAATGATTTTTAGTGTCTTCACATTCTGAAAGCCATATATTTTTTATTTTTTGGGCGACTGTCTTATGTAGGGGCTCATTTTTTGCGGGATGAGATAGTCGGTTTGATTGGAACTATCTTGGGGTGCATATGACATTTTGGTCGCTTGCTATTACACTTTTTGTGATGTAAGGTGACAAAAATGGCTTTTGACACCGTATTTATTTTTTTTTGTTGTGTTCACCTGAGGGGTTCGGTGATGTGTTTTGTTTTATAGAGCAGGTTGCGACGGACGCGCCGATACCAAATATGTATACTTTTTATTTATTTATTTAAGTTTTACACAATATTATCATTTTTTAAAACAAAACAAATCATGTTTTAGTGTCTCCATAGTCTGAGAGCCCAATTTTTTTTTTTTTGGGGTGATTGTCCTATGTGGGGTATCATTTTTTGTGGGATGAGATGATGGTTTGATTGGCACTATTTGGGTGCATATAACTTTTTGATCGCTTGCTATTACAGTTTTTGAGATGTGAGGTGGCAAAAATGTTTTTTTTGTTACATTGTTTTTATTTTATTTTTTTAACAGTATTTACCTGAGGGGTTAGATAATGTGATATTTTTATAGAGCAGGTTTTTACGGATGCGGCGATACATAATATGTATACTTTTTATTTATTTATTTTACTTTAAAACAATAATAGCTTTTTAGAAAAAAAAAATTATGTTTTAGTGTCTCCATAGTCTGAGAGCCATATTTTTTTATTTTTTTGGCCGATTGTCCTATATAAGGACTCATTTTTTGCGGGATGAGATGGCGGTTTTATTAGTACTATTTTGGGAGGCATACGCCTTTTTGATCACTTGGTATTACACTTTTGTGATGCAAGGTGACAAAAATGGCTTTTTACACCATTTTTTGTGTTCTTTTTTACGGTATTTGCGTGAGGGGTTAGGTCATGTGATATTTTTATAGAGGAGATTTTTACGGACGCGGCGATACCTAATATGTGTAGTGTATTTGTTTTTTTTTATTTTTATTCAGTGATATGTATTTTTCTTATTTTTTCACTTTTTTGACATTTTTTTTGACCCAGACCCACTTGGTTCTTGTAGATCCAGTGGATCTGGTGTCTATATAATACAGTAAGTACACTATATAGTGTACTTACTGTATTTTTTTTACTTTACAAAGTCTGAATAGGCTTTTGCCTTTAGCAAAAGCCATTCAGAGTTTCAGCACCATGGCAAGCAGGACGCTTCTGAAAGAGTCCTGCTGCCATGGTAACCATCACCCGCTGCTCTTGCAGGACGCTTCTGAAAGAGTCCTGCTGCCATGGTAGCCATCACCCGCTGCCATAAGAGAGCAGCGGGTGATGGGAAGAGAGGGGAGCTCCCTCCCTCTACTATCCTATCCCGTCGGGGGGGGGGGGGCTGCAAAGGTACATAAGCAATTGCGATCCCGCCTGCCGCACCGCCCGCCTCCCCCGCCGCCCACCCGCAGCACCGCCCGCAATCCTCCCCCCTTAATATTTTCACGTTTGGGGTATATTTCAGTCTCTGATCCCCGCGGTCTGTGTCAGAGACTACAGATAGCGCAGCAAACCGCAGGTCTGAATTGACCTGCGGTTTGCTGCGATCGCTGACATGGGGGGGTCACAGGACCCCCTGGGCATTGTGCCAAGGTGCCTGCTGATTGATTTCAGCAGGCATCTTGTTCCGATCACCGCCACGTGCGCAGCGGTGATCGGAAATTCACAGGGCGTACATGTACGCCCTTGGTCCTTAAGTACCAGGACGCAAGGGCGTACATGTATGCCCTTCGTCCTTAAGGGGTTAAAGGAAATGTGTCACCAAAAGTTTTATCTGCCAATTAAAATCAGATAGTGACACGTCTCCTTTTTTTCTAATCTGTTTTTATTTTCTGATTGTAGATTTCTTTATTCTGTTTCCTGAACACGATTATGGGGGCGGCCATCTTGCCTGAGCTGTTCTTAACAGTATTTAGAAAGCATTAAAAAAACTGCTTTACAGCAGCCCCATGGTCCATAGACACTATGGTCAGGGGGGGACCCTATTTACTTCTATGGGAGAGTTTTTCAGGCATGCTCTGTGACCTGTGCAGAGGTCATTGTACAAGGAAAGAAGGTAAGCCCCGACAATCACCTACTGTGAATGGAGGATCCTGTCTAATTTATATACAGAGGTTGATATCGTTACAGGCAGGGTTAGAATGACAGATAAGCAGATAACTTCAGTAAAGTGATCTGTACAGACCAAGATGTGGTGATTATTATTAGACATAGTGTGAGAGAGAGCATTTTTGAATATATAAATCGTAGTACAGATGTGTGAGCATGTGTGTAAGGTCACTGTGAAGGGGGAGGAGGAATTAGGTTGCAGGTTTCAAATCTACCTATGAACTCAGAGTTGATGTTAGCAAACTACTCCCATCTTGGCAAGGAGCCAATTACCTTTTCTTAAGGAACACCCCTTATGTGATGTCATGTCTACTATTTAAGTGAATATAGTTTTGAATAAAGCTCTTGGCTTGGGGCATGAGAAGTGCTTTGAATGGAACCACCTTGTGTCTGGTCTCATTATGAAAGCAGTATGGTGTACACATACTTATAACTTCTATTTAACTTGGCACCACACAAAGAAGATGAGAAGCGCATGAATTGCGATAACAAAATGGCGCCCAACATGGCCAGTGCAAAAACTGCAGGATTTTATCTTTTTTATTTAAATATATGGAAGACAAGAAAAATTAAAAACCGCTTCATCATCAAAAATTCTTTAAAAATATGTTAAACAAAAAAAAAGTGATTTAAACGGCAGGTCATTTTCTGATGACACATTCCCTTTAAAGGGGTTGTCTGGGCTTTTACTATTGATGACTTACCCTCAACATAGGTCATTAATATCAGATTGGTGGGGGTCTGACACCCAGCACCCCTTCCCGATCAGCTGTACGGGGAGACGGCGCGCGCAATGCGCACGTGCCGTCTCCCTTCTCTCTTCCTCTTCACTGTTGCTGTCTATGGCAAAGCAGCAGCAGACAGGAAGAGAGAAGGGAGACGGTACGAGCACACTGCACGCACCGCCTCCTCATACAGCCAATCAGTGGGGGTGACGGGTGTCGGACCCCCACCGATCTGATATTGATGACCTATCCTGAGGATAGGTCATCAATAGTAAAAGCCTGGAAACGCCCTTTAAGTCCCTCAGGTAGATGTTGATCAGAAGCTATGTCCCCCTAATATGACTATGCCGAGGGAAAAAAAGTAGAAAAGGTTTAGCTTTTGAAATGCATAGATGAGAAAAAAAAACTGAAAAAAATTGCTGTGGCCGGAAGTCCAAAATAACCCTTAAGGGGTTAATGCTTTGTCACCTTCACCCATGAAAGTAGCAGCACAAAGCAGGTCCACAGAATAGCTCAATTTGTTCGTTTCCCGTTCAGGAACCCCCCACTGATAACATTTCTCAATGACACATCTGAAGATCTGAAAGGAACCTTTAAGGCATAATGGATTCTTCCTTCTTTCTCTTTAGTTTCATGGTCAAAAGAAAAAACTAGTTCTTGTTTCCTTAACTCAAATGAACAAAGTCCTTAGTTCCTTTCTGAAGACGTTTAAAATAACCACGGAGGCCTCCTGTTCAGGTCAGATAATTTATAAAAGGTTTTTCGCCCACTCCTTATCGGAGAGCCGAGGCTTGGTATCTTTCATTACCGCTCGTATAATCGAGGCCAAGAAAAACACGCTTATAAAAAATAGTCACAAAGCTGTTGATAATCAGAGGAATTGCTGGAGACAGTGCACAGAAGGGTTCTCTCAATATCATTCGATATATTTTCTCATGCTGTCTGTCAGGGCCGCTATAGATCATTTCAGATCCTACACGCAGCCAGGCGCCTGTTATTTACAGCTTCATAATGTAGGTGCAAACAAAATGAGAACTTAACTCTTCACTCGTCCTTTTATCACATGGGCATTTTGGATGCTCACTGTACTGTTTGTCATTTTGTTAATGTGCCGTTTGTCATTTTGTTTGTTAGGCTTGTAAGTTCACAGCAGCGTTCGGCCTTTCCGTTCACCTGCTCTGTTATAGGACGGATTTCGGCACATAAGTGCGCCGAACGGGAACCAAATGGAGCCTACGGACCCCATAGACTATAATGGGGTCTGTTAGTTGTCCGCTCCGAAGATGATTTTGGAGCAGAGACAAAAGTCCTGCTGTTTGAGAAGGCACTGGTGCTCACTGTAGCGCTGTGGCCTTCTCCAGCTTTTCCTAGGCCGCGTGACGTCACGTTCATCGGTCACATGGCCTAGGTGCAGATCAGCCCCATTGACGTGAATTGGGCTGTGCTGAGCTAATGAGCACAGCCGCTGTACGCATTGGATTGGTTGTGCCATCACTAATGTTGCGCTGGCCTCCACGATCACCAGATCTAATACCTTTTATGTGGGGTTACATCAAGAACTCAGTATATCTTGCCCCTCCAGCCACAGGATCTGACCTGAGACGACCTGTACGACTGAAAAAGTGGAGTCCATATTCATGGATATGCTAGTGCGTGTCTGGACAGAACTGGACTACGACCTGGATGTCTGCCATGTCACAGGTGGAGCTAAGATAGATGGTAGGGGAGATTTATCAAAGAGCTGGAAAAGAAAAGTGGCTTAGTTGCCCCTAGCAACCCATCAGATTCCACCTTTCATTTTCCAAAGGAATTGTCTAAAATGAAAGGTGAAATCTGATTAGTTGCTAGGGGCAACTAGGCCAGTTCTACTTTACACCAGTTTGATAAATCTGCCCTGGTGTGTCTTTTCATGTTAATATATTTGTGTTCTATTCTCTCAGTTATGAATACCGAGGCTATAATTTTGCCCCATTCTTTTTCAATCACCCTGTAATACTGGTTTATGTGGTAGAAGGGTGTTTGGTTCCCCTCAGTCCCCAAGGCCTTGCTGCGACTGCTACCTTCTATAACACCACCCCTGGGTGGCATATAGCAGTACGGCAGGGTCCACAGACTTCTGTGGGTGCCGGAATCATAGCAGTGTATATAAATACAACGCAATGACAATACAACCGTGGGCCTAGGATTTAATCATTATACAAGACGTTCGTCATTCATTTATATAAAAAAAATATTATAACGTTCTAATCAAGCGTTGTCTTGGTAACCATACAGATGTCAATGCATTTATGTAATGTATGGCGTTCAGTGGGCAGAACAGGTTGATGCATCAAGAATTACTATTTAAATGGAAGTGGGCAGAGTGTACGGGGTAGTAGTAATGAGCTTTTACCATTACGTTTCATTCTGCTCGTAATTGTCCACCTAGACACACATTTTAGTTTTCTTTGAAATATTTCTTATAAATGTCTCTGCTTCAAACAGTTTTCCCTTTAACAAAGCGCTTTTTTCCTACCCTGAGCATTGATTATGAAAGACTATTAGAGCCGCGTCGCGCTTATTGCTGCTATCCATATTATGCTGAGCAGTCGCCACAAGCCAACAGTTTCTCTTCAAAGAAAATTGTGTTAATGCACTTTTATGTCTTAAAAATTAATTGTGATTACGGGAAATAGTTTTTAGAATAGTATGTTAATCTACAAAGTGCAATCTATTCTGCCTGTACAGTGCAACTTAACATTTTAAGATAATGCATATTGATTACATGAAAGGTTATACTTACAATATAAAAAACGATTCTTTCTATCTATCTATCTATCTATCTATCTATCTATCTATCTATCTATCTATCTACCTATCTACCTACCTATCATATCTACAGGTATCTATCTATCTATCTATCTATCTATCTATCTATCTATCAATCTATCTAATCTATCATATCTACAGGTATCTATCTATATATCTATCTATCTCTTATCTATCTATCTATCTATCTATCTATCTATCTATCTATCTATCTCTTATCTATCTATCTATCTATCTATCTATCTATCTATCAATCTATCTATCTAATCTATCATATCTACAGGTATCTATCTATCTAAGATAGCAAAAAGGCAACACTCAAAAAATAAAAATGCAAAAAAGTTTTGCCACCCATGTGGATACGCAATGTTTCTCTAGCATGAGAAAGGCTCTAGGGTTGAGCCGAAACATCACGTATCCACATGGGTGAATAAACTTTTTTGCATTTTTATTCTTTGAGTGCTGCCTTTTTGCTATTTTGTATATTGGGCAATTGTCTAGTGACGTCCCTTCAGGCGTGCACCTATTCTTCTACTTATTTTTTTATTCTAGTGCTGCCATATTTTTGCTTTTTTATATATCTATCTTCCACCTCTGGGACCTGCACCTATCTCAAAACGCAGTCGGCAAAGTGAAGGAGGGCGCACCGAGCATGCGTTGCCACTCTCCATTTATTTCTATGGGGCTTCCAAAAATAGCCAAGCGCTGGCTCGGCTATAAACGTCGTCCCAATTGAAGTGAATGGAAGCAAGCATGGTGCGCTCCCATTAATTTCTAAGGGAATTCCAAAAAATTTGGACGGGCCAATAGGAATGCTTTGTAGTGGTCGGAGCCACCACTTTACCGGATTTTTTTTCGGCTGGGGACATTGTCTGAGATGGGAATACCCCTTTAAGTAATAGTATTTTAGCAGCATCTTCTGAAAGTTCTATGGCAGTCCTATTTTTATGAAAATTTCGGTAGAAGTAGGATTTTTATTATTGGATGCATTATTCCTGCTGCAAACTGTATTTCTCTATTACTTAAAATAAAGGCTCTACTTTTTTCATGCTACAGTCATTACGTTGTTTAAAAATTTGTGTGTTCGCATATGAAATGTGCCACTTGAGAGACTGGATTGGAATATACTTCTAGATAACGGTAATGTTTGAGCTCAGCACAATGACTGGCGGCAACTGAAACGTTCCATGCTAAATAAGAAGACAGCATCTCAAGAAGAAAATACTAAAAATGTAATCACCTCCTTTAGACTTTTTTTTTGTTTCTTTGTTCACACTTGAACTGACAGATTCTGACTGGAATCATCAATCTTTCTGTAGCCATCAATACTGATAATCCGTGAATGCCCGTAAAGTCAGTGTGGTCTGTCAGGATCCATTTGTAGTTGTTGAAAAATTCATCAGACATATCAGTAATAACTCAGTTCACTAGTGTTTGTTCAGTTTTTATTTCTGTTTGTGGCTCCACATGTATCCCGCAGGGGTATTGTACGGTAGCCATTTTTTAACCCCTATTACTCTAAAGGCTTTTTTACATTGGCTAATGATCAGGTGAGTTATCTGAAGGAACCTTCCTAGGAAGGTTGCCCTGTTTTAAGGTGGTGGCAATCACCTAATGAATAAGCAAAGCATCGCTGCTGTGATCACCTAAATTCTCAGTTCTGAGCATCGTCCTGTGTAAACAGTGATCTGTTTCCCAGAGGCGCTGATTTTCTATGGGGAGTAGCGATCACTACTGTGATCACTAGTCCCCATATAGAGGAGATGATTGCTGCATGTAAATGTAGCTCTTACCAACTCTAACAAGAAGGTTATTTTCGGGAACAAATGGATTGTTCCCAATAATTGCCTGCTATGTCAGCCCATGTGTAGGCGTTGTGAAAACGGGACCCTTCAGACAGTCTCTTTTCCCAGGGTTTATTGGAACACACACAGCAAAACGGTAAAGGCTTGCTTCCGTAATCAAAATAACAGTTCATGGAAATAATAAAGAAACAGTGATACAGACTTCTCACCAGCTTGTAGGTTTTCATCTAGAGATTCCAATCTGCAAAGTGGTCTTGTCCATGGGTCTGTCTCTCAGATCAACACACACCAACTGCTCTCTGGCAGCGTGTCTTTTTAATTAGTTTTTTTTTCACCTGTTTGAGGTAGGAACACCTGGGATGGAGTATTGGAGTGACCTTCCCACCCAAACTCTTCAGTCACTCCAAAATCCCGGACCCAAATTCCAGCTACCACAAACTCAGTGATCTAACATCACTGGTCACAACTTACCTCCAGGATTTACATCACTGAGAGTAGCAGCCTCAGTGATACATACCTGCAATCTATAACTTCACCCATTGAATGTTTACATATCCCCCTTCTCTGCCTAAAGCCGGGGGCTTGGCACCTTCTGCAACAGAACAGTGGAGTCTTGACAGGGCATTTGCATTGATATGCAATTTACCTGGCCTTTGTTCTACCACATAGTCAAAATCCTGTAATGCCAGGAACCACCTTGCTACCCAAGCATTATTTCCCTTGTTTTGACTCATCCACTTCAATGGGGCATGGTCTGAGACCAGTCTGAACTTTCTTCCCAGCAGGTAATACCTTAGGGACTCTAGGGCCCATTTTATTGTCACACACTAGTTTTCTATTTAAATACATGACAGGATGCTCTTCTCCATTACCTTCCTGGGACATAACAGCCCCTAGTCCCACATCTGATGCATCTTTCTGCACTACAAATTCAGATTTTAGAAAAATCTGGTGCTATCCGCACTGGTTGTCTACACAAGACAAATTTCAATTCCACAAATGCCTTTTCTGCCTCAGGGGACCACCGAACCATAACCGACTTTTTCCCTTTAATGAGGTCAGTCAAAGTGGCTGCAGTACCGGCAAAGTTTGGCACAAATCACTGGTAATACCCCACTATACCTAAGAAAGCCCTCACTTGCTTTTTTGTAAGAGGCCATGGCCAACTCTGTATGGCATCTACCTTATTGGCTTGGGGTTTAATCATGCCTCTTCCTACAATGTAGCCCAAGTAGCTCAATTAGCCTGCTCCATACCTATGGCACACTTCTCCGGGTTGGCTGTAAACCCCGCTTTTCTGAGGGAGTCTAGGATGGCCTGGACTTTATTTAAATGGATTGCCCAATACAGGCTATAGATGACAATGTCGTCTAAGTAGGCGGCTGCATATTCTCTATGGGGAACCAAAATGTCATCCATTGCCCTTTCAAATGTAGCAGGGGCTCCTTTCAACCCAAATGGCTTTCTAACATAGTGAAAACACCCTTCTGAAATAAAAAATGCTGTTTTCTCTCGGGCCTCTTTTGACAACGGTATTTGTCAATACCCTTTGGTGAGGTCTAACGTGGTTATGTACCTGGCTGGACCCAATCTTTCAACCAGTTCATCCACCCTGGGCATAGGGTAGGCGTCCATCTTCGAAACCTCATTAAGTTTCCGAAAATCAATTGTAGAAGCGCCAACTTCCATTTGGTTTTGAGACTAATACAATTGGGCTGGACCATTCACTTTTGGACCTTTCAATTACTTCTAATGTTAACATCCTCTAAAACTCCCCTGAGACCGCCTGTCTACGGGCTTCTGGGATGCGGTATGGTTTTACTTTAACCCTTACTTGGGGCTCAGTAATGATATCATGTTCCAAAATATTAATGCAACCTGGTAAGCTGGAAAATATATCCTTGTTACGTTGCAAGACTTCTTTAGTTTACTGTTTTTGGGAACAAAATAAGGAATTAGCAATTGTCACTTTCTGAACCTCAGGATCAGAAACAGTGGGAGAGAGTAGCGTAACCGACAACGACTCCTGTTCTCTCCAAGGCTTCATCAGGTTTACATGATATATCTGCACTGGTTTCCTTTACACTGGCTGATATACCCTGTAATTTACCTCCCCAACCTTTTCCATCACCTCAAAAGGTCCCTGCCATTTAGCCAAGAACTTGCTCTCAACCGTAGGTACTAAAATTAATACCCGATCCCCTGGCTTGAACTCTCTAATTCAGGAAGAACTGTTGTAAACACTTCTCTGAGCTTCTTGGGCCCTCTGGAGATGTTCCTTAACTATGGGCATCACCTTGGCAATTATCTCCTGCATTTGTACCACATGATCAATTATACTTCTGTATGGAGTAGATTCAGTCTCACATGTTTCCTTAGCTATATAAAGCAACCCCCGGGGGTGTCTACCATAGATCAACTCAAAAGGTGAGAACCCTGTAGAAGCTTGAGGAACTGAGAACAACAAATATGGCAACAAACAATCCCAATCCTTACCATCTTTTTCAATGGCCTTTTTCAGCATTGCTTTCAAGGTTTTCTTAAACCTTTCTACAAGGACATCGGTTCGTGGATGGTATACTGAAGTTTTTAACTGTTCAATCTTCAGTATTTTACACAGCTCGTTCATAACCCTGGACATACTGTAAATGGGGTCACCTGGTCAGTTAAGATTTCTTTGGGGAGTCCCACTCTAGTGCATGTATGAAACTACTCCCTAGCAATAGACTTAGTGGAGGATTTTCTTAAAGGCACTGCCTCTGGGTATCGGGCAGCATAATCTAGTACTACTAAAAAATAATGGTGTCCCCTAGCCGATTTGTCTAACGGTCCCACTAAGTCCATGGCGATCCCTTCAAATGGTACCTCAATAATAGGAAGGGGCACCAAAGGACTTTTAAAATGAGACACTGGGGCCTTTAACTGGTATGTAGGGCAGGATTTACAGTACTCATCTATTTCCTTATAACACCCCGGCCAATAGAACCTCTGGAATATCCGCTGCCAGGTTTTGTTTGTACCTAGGTAACCCCACAATACATGAGAATGAGCCATGTCTAGCACAATTTTTCTATAGGGCCCTGGAACCACTAACTGTTCTATCACCTCATTGTGAGCTTTAGCAACCCGATATAAGAGCTTGTTGTGCACTTCAAAATATGGATACCTGTTGTTAGCACCTGACTCTTGGGGAACACCATTTAGAACAGTTACATTTGCCAGAGCACCTTTTAGAGTGGGGCCTTGCAACTGGGCCGTCCCAAAATTACCTTGCGGGATATACAGAACGGGTATGGTCTGCTCAGACTCTCCTGTCTCACACTCATTTCCTACCAAAACAGATAGCCGAAACCGCCCAATTACCTCTGTGGGTTCACTGGGCATACCCTGGTTTCTGGTTGCATCAACAGGAGACACATCATAAGCAGGTGTAGCATTTCCCTGCTTAACCTCTTAAGGACACAGGGCGTATGGGTACGCCCTAATGTCCGAGTCCTTAAGGACACAGGGCGTAACCATATGTCCTGAATAAAATCGCACGTATAAAAAAGAAAAATCGCGATAGAAACATGATTCCTGCTACGATCATGCGATTCAAATCGGAATCCTTGCAGGAAAGCCTAGCTACACCTCTGAAACATCTACCCCTTTTCCTCTTGTCTAGTGGGTTTACACCAACTATGTATTTTCTAGTCATGATTTCTAAATATATGCATGTAATTCTATAAATGCTATAAGAAGCACATATACACACATATTATATTTTGAGCCTTTAAATTTAGAAGTGTATACATGTAACCCACCTACCCCCTGTGCGTTATATCACGAGTGCTGGATGAGACTTGGAATCATGCACAATGCCCACCCTATTCCATTCTGTTTCCTGGCTCTGGGACAGGGACAGAATGATTTACAGTATGTGTGGAGGAAATAGCTCATTGCCAAATACAGCTTGATACGAGTGTGGCAGTAAAAAATGACTTTCTGCAGAATAATAACAGCCCAATATTTACTATGCTGCTGTCTAGATGTAGCAGAGCTAAACATATCATTTGGTCAACCCACGGTAGTATTTCAATATGAAATCAAGAGTAATCCATAGGCTTTATTTAACAGATATCATTATGCATAAATGATGCCTTCATAAAAAAAATAATATAAATTTAGCTTTGCTACATTACAAATCTAAACATCCTTGAGCACGTCTTTCAGCTGAGGATATAAGGAAGGCCATAGACATTCAACAGCTGTTGTCCGAATGATTGTTCCGCCAACAACTATCCCTCCCAACTCGCTCCAGGTTTAGCTCAGCCAAAAATGTCTATGTATCTAATGGGGAGAAGGGAGAAATCTGCTGGCAGACACTTCTGATGGATGGCTATCTGCCTGGAGAACAAAAGGATTGGGTGAAAATATTCATTTTGCCCGATCCTTCTCTCCCCTGACATAATCTGTTGGAGGAGAGTCTGGAGCAAAGTCTGTTACAATGGTGGTTTACTTCTCACCACTGTTCCATACATGCAGATGTTAGCTTGTTGTGGGTTTGAATTTGTGCAGTAGTGTTCAGCGGCTGTTCCATGTGTTCTGACCTTGGCTACTTGTGGATGTGAACTGAGCCATTGTGCTATGTATCTCATCTCAGTTTGGTTCTTGAGAGTTAATCTCCCTGAGTCCTATAGTTCCAAAGTCCTGTCCCTGGCTGTGCAGTTTCAGATTCTGTTGGATCTTTGCACTTTCTGTCTGTGTCTGGATCTATGAAGTCCGTTCCTCTGATTCCGTTTGGATGTGTTCTCTGTTTGTCTGTCGGCAGTCTGACCTTATCTGTTATCCTGTTCTGTTTGCCATGCTCTTAAGTCTGTTCCATGCGTGGTCTGAATTCTGTCCTAGTTCTGTTGCCAGTGAATTTATGGATGTTGTCTAATCTGCCTTGCCAAGTTTCTGTAACTGGACCTTCTATGTCTGAGCTATTCCTTAGAGTCCTGTGCCTTTTCTGTCTTGCTAAGTTTCTGCTCATGTATCTGCTATGTCTGAGCTGTGTCCTGAAGTCTGTTCCATGGATTTTGCAAGTTCTTTGCCAGTTTGTCCTCAGTCTGATTCTGTTCAGTCTACCTGGTTCTGTTTGTGATATAGCTTGTGTTTCTCTGGTGCCTTGCACTGGGGATTCTGCCCTGTTGTGTCAGTTGCCATCTACACCGGGACTATTCCAAGAGGTTGCGGCTTGGTGCTTCCCCTGCTGCGAAGTCAAGGTGCCTGTACAGGGGTTAAAGGGTGAAAACCAGGGGAAGTCCAGGTGTCTGTATAGGGGTTAAAGGGCAAATACCAAAGGAGTGCCAGGATAATGTTCTCATATAACTCTTTTTGTTGCATTGACTAGTACAGGCAGTCATACTGATGATTTCTTCACAAGATTTTAACACAATTACCTTGCAGGACATCATATCTATTGGTTCTTATTGACACTTTTTTTCACGGAACCGTTTTTATTTTTTTGTTTTGTTATGTAACGCATGTAGCGGTACTATGAGCTAATTATTTGTGCCTGCCTCTGGGCCGAATGTTGTCAGCCCTCCCTTGTTAGGAGTACAAGCACACAAGCAGATGTCTTCCCATTGAGACTCATGTTGACAAATCCCATTCTGGCCATCTGAAGGAAAATATGGTAAAGCATTCAGAATTTTAATACAGAACAAAGTAAATAGGAATTTTAAAGAAGGGCATTTAGCGATCCCCAGCGTATAGAAGAGAATACAGTTCTAATGTCTATGTGACGCGAGCCTCTTCCTATCACAGTAAACTATGGACTCATTTTTTTCAGAAAGTTGTTGATGGTCTTTGCATTTCTTAAACTTAATGTTACGATGACGAATTTAGAACTCAACTGCCTGGGTGCAAAATCAACCAATATTTTATATTTTTATCCTTTATCTGCAAATCCACCCCTTTCATCTGAAGCTCTTTGTTTTAGAAAACATTAATCTGCACAGATGGTGAAGCATGGTAATCTCTGATTTTCTGTTACTATGTTACCAGATACGGAATGGAATTTTTAATGAAATGGCATTTTTAAGGGGTTTATGGAAGACAATGCATCTTTTATTATTTTCTACACTTCAACCCCCCCCCCCCCCCCCCGAACATATAGATTTTATTTGCAGTGTGACTTTGTAACTATAGCTATGTTGTGCTTCTGAAACCAACTGTTTAAAGCACATTGTATGTGTTATAACAGCAATAATATACTGGTGCTACTTTTTGCTCAGTATGCTTTAGGTCTATGTAATAAGCTATAACCCTCCATGTAACGAACCCTAAGCCAAAAGCCCCTTTACATGGCCTGATGTAGCAAGCAATTGTTGGGAAAGAAGCATTCCTTCCTGACAATTGCCTGCTCGTTTGTCGAGGAGACCGCTGCTATTGCATACAGTAATCTCCTCCACAGTACGTGGTGGACGAGAGATTGCTAATGCCATCACTCATCACCATACAGATTTATTGTTTACTGGCAGCGGACCGTGATTAGACCACTCGATCTTCTGCCAACAAACAATATTTAGGAGTTGATCGTTCGATTTAGGTGTCAAACGATTCTATTACCCGATTAACAGCTAATTGGCGGCCAGTGGCGACTCTAGGAACAATATATAAAGGGGGCACATAAGATACCACAGTCAAAAATGAGGGGGCACTAATAATTTTCACCACTTAATCATACTACTGAAAAAAAACTAAATAAGTATATATAAATAAGATAACAAAATACGAGAGTATTGCGTTATGCAGGAATACCTTTTTATTGTACTAACCTAATACTTAAAAGACAAGCTTTCAAGAGTTTTCCTTTCTTCCTCAGTACGCTTGAGTATTCAGAAACAATCTATTCCCAAGGGTGGGTTCACACCTGCGTTATGCCGTTCTGTTATAGGTTTCATTTCGAACAGACGGAATGACCAGATGGAATGCAAAACGGAAGCCTTTAAGAGGCATTCCATTTTGCGCTGTCCTAATAGAAGTCTATGAGAAAGCATAACGGATCCGTCAGGGGGTAATATAACTGAGGAGGGATATCAGGGGACATTATACAGGGGGTAATATAACTGAGGAGGGGTATCAGGGTAAATTATACAGGGGGTAATATAACTGAGGAGGGGCATCAGGGTACATTATACAAGGGGTAATATAACTGAGGAGGGATATCAGGGGACATTATACAGGGGGTAATATAACTAAGGAGGGGTATCAGGGTAAATTATACAGGGGGTAACATAAACGAGGAGGGGTATCAGGGGACATTATACAGGGGGTAATATAACTGAGGGGTATCAGGGGACATTATATAGGGGGTAATATAACTGAGGAGGGCTATCAGGGGACATTAAACAGGGGGTAACATAACTGAGGGGTATCAGGGTAAATTATACAGGGGGTAACATAACCGAGGATGGGTATCAGGGGACATTATACAGGGGGTAATATAACTGAGGAGGGGTATCAGGGGACATTATACTGGGGGTAATCTAACTGAGGGGTATCAGGGTAAATTTTACAGGGGGTAATATAACTGAGGAGGGTTATCAGGGACATTATACAGGGTAATATAAGTTATATTATACCCTGTATAATATCCCCTGATAGCCCTCCTCAGTTATATTACCCCTGTATAATGTATCCTGATACCCCTTCTCAGTTATATTACCCCTTGTATAATGTATCCTGATACCCCTTCTCAGTTATATTACCCCCTGTATAATGTATCCTGATACCCTTCTCAGTTATATTACCCCCTGTATAATGTACCCTGATACCCCTCCTCAGTTATATTACCCCCTGTATAATGTCCCCTGATATCCCTCCTCAGTTATATTACCCCCTGTATAATGTCCCCTGATAGCCCTCCTCAGTTATATTACCCCCTGTATAATGTCCCCTGATACCCCTCCTCAGTTATATTTCCCCCTGTATAATGCTGCCAGTGTTATCCAATACATTCCAGAACTGTAAGGGTTACATAGCATCATAAATCAATATAATGCTATGTGAATCCCGTCAGTGCAGGAAGGTCAGGCCGGGAGCTCCGTTGCAGACTCGCTGCATGAGGAACGCTCGTCTGCAAGGGGCCTAACCGTTATGCCGCCAGTGCCGCCGCCCTCACCTCACTAGCAGGCGCCTGCACGCACCCGCACGGCTCTGACATCGTCCCCTATGTGAATTACTTAGCTGCCGCCAGCAGGCCGGCGCGTTAAAGGCGAATAAGTGGGTGGGGGGGTAATGCGAGGGGGCAAGGAATAACCTAGGGGTTATCCCTGTAGCGACGCCAATGTTGGCGGCACCTTTGTACAGGGAGATTAACGCAGGTACGGAGTCGCTGTGGAAAGTGTCCCTAACTGGTGTGAATAGTGTTCTTAATTGACGTAGATAACGTCTATAATTTTCATGGACTGTTTCCTTAAATTGACGAGGATAGTGTCCCTAATGAATGTGGATAATAACCCTGATTTACATGGGCAGTGTCCTTAGTTGAAGTGGACAGTTTCCTTAACTGGCATGGAAAGTGTCCCAAATTTACATGGATAATGTCCCTAATTGGCGTGGTCAGTGTTTCTAATTGGCATGGACAGTTTCCTTAACTGGTGTGGATAGTGTCCCTAATTGGCATTTCTACTGCCCCTAATGGGCGTGGATACTGTCTCTAATTAGCATGGATAGTGTCCCTAACTGCCATGGATACTGTCTCTAGTTACTGTGGAGAGCGCCCCTAATTATCATGGATACTGTCCTTAATTTTGAATAAATATATGGAAGCATTTCCTTTATGTGAATTTTTTTTTTTAATGGAGAAATGCATAATAATTAATTCCAACAACATTCACTATTAAAATGAGTACTTTAGTGTACTGGTGAGGATGAGAATGGTGATATATACTATCTATATGTTTTATGTGTTGTTGCAAGTTTAATTAAATGTAATTTAACATGCTTTGACATGCTGGGTATAATGCCCAAATTACCAGATGTTGATTCAGTTACATATTTATTCCCAGAGAATTCTTGTACAAGTCACACAGAATTGAGAAAGCTCGTTGGAAGAACGAGTGAAACGTTTTCAAGAAATCTACAGAAAGTCCAGTTGCCTTGATTTATTCTTTACAGATATACCATGACCCGGATAAATGACAACCTTCACAGACCTAAATGTGATCTAGTTAAAAAATATATATATTTAAAAAAAAATTGCCTTTATTTTATTTCTACATGTTTATTTTTGGTATTTGCTTTAGGGGAAGTTTACTTGCGATTATTTTTTTAAAATATATTTATAGAATGCAAAGTATTTATAATTTATAGTGTGGAAAGACGATAGAATGGCTTGTAGGAGAAATCTCTGGCAATAAATACTGGTGACTCGTATTTCATTCAAGAAGGTAACTGCACTGGCATGACTGCAGCTATTAAATGTGATTAACAGCACTGTAAGTGGCAGACAGTGGATGTCGTACCCATCCAGCTCTATTCAAGCTTGGTATCGCCAATTTAACATACATAGCTTCTTTCACACCACTTGAACCAAATGACAGCTATTGTCTGTCCCTTACAATGCTGTTCTAACACCTCTCCCAAGGCAGCTTAATAACACTGAATAGCTTTAGTCATGCAAATGCTTTCAACAGCTTTAACATGAAGCACCAGAAATTTAATGTCAGAGATTTCTTGTACAAGCCATTCTAATTGAGAAAGTCAGTTGGATAACTAGTGAAATGTCTTCAAGAAAAAAAATATAAGTCCAGCTACTCTGACCTATTGCTAGTAATGTACCCTGATCTGGATGAATGTCAACCTTCACAGTGTTAGCCCAGGTCCGCATACCTGCGATTCTGTCCCCACATGCAGGTATGTGTGCCGGGCTTCTTCACTCCTTCCTGCTTCTGTACGCCGTGCTCTCAGGCGTGGGCAGCCGGGTTCCTAGCCGTAGTTTGCATTCCGGCCACCAGGATTTCCCTCCTGGCTCTGAGCAGAGACTGCACTCTGGCTCAGAGTTCCTTGTGTGTATTTAGGGTGTGTTCGGGTGTGTCTCTTCTCCCATTGTGATGCAACCTGCTCACGCCCTCTATCTTGCCCTGCCTATAGCTGGCCTGCAGGAGGTATTTAAAGGTGCCTTCTTCTACAGGAAGGCGCTAGAGCAACTTAGATTCCTAGCTAGTCTAGTTTTCTGTTTGAGCCAAGGTGTCCTGTTGGTTCTTGTCATTCTGTGTATCGGACTTCGGATTACAGACGTTGCCCGATTGCCGCCTGCCCTGACTTCAGCCTTCGTACCCTGACGAAGCCTCTGACTGATCAGCCTCTTGCCTCCCAGCCTCCACTAAGTGTATTGTGTCACCTGGAGGTCAGTCCAGTGGGTTCACACCCTGGTCCTGATTCCCTCGTCTTCCAATTCCCCTCTGAGGTAGCACTTGGTACACCCATGGCGAAAGTCTCTCCTCAGTATCAGAGGTATTGTGTGAAGAACGAGGGTTGTGCTCAGACATTGCTCTCAGAGGTAGGTGGTCACATGGGGTGGTCACCTGCTGGTCACAACACACAGACAATTATATTCTATGTGTCATAGAGTATCAGCCATTTATACTGCTTTAGTTGTCCTTCAAAAGAACTATCTGCCGAAGGAGACCCCCCCCCCCCCCTGCCCAATAGGAAGCAAGGAACATCAAGTTCCAAACAGGAAAAGATTAAAAAGACTGTTTGCTTCAAGGATACATAGAAAATTTTACAAATTAAACAGGATCCATTTATTATGAAGCTGGGCACTCTCAGATACTTAGGAGTAAATCGAACTTTAATGAACCTTCACGCAATTAAAAGGAATGGCAAATACACGTCACACATTAAAATCATCACAGATTCAATTTATATTGGGTCCATTGCCTTGGTTGGTAGCCTTACTAATTATTAAATAGATCAATGAATAGTAGATAACGGCGGGTCAATAGTCTATCAGGTCAGGTATAATCCACTAATAATAAGGTTGTAATTAGTGGATCAAATCCAGTGCTGAGCCACGCCACCTGCACTGATCACATGATGGTGACGTCACCCCAGGTCCTTCGGCTTTTCCAAAGTTCGGGTCCGTGGAAGCCACCCCATATGGATTCCATATGCTGGGATAGTCCGCGATAGTGGAATCCATAACGGGATGTGGCGATTACCCCAACCCGAACGCCGAACGCCAAACTAATTTTTGAAGTTCGCTCATCTCTACTTATACTCTGTCTGCCCTGACCTTGGCCTGTCCCTGACTACAGATTTGGCTGATCCTGCTGTCCTCTGTACTGGTGTCTCTGACCCCTGTAGGTCAGCTATCAACTATACAGAGACTACTCTAGAAGGTAGTAGCCTGGTGGTTCCCCTGCAGTGAAGTTCAGATCCCTGTACAGGGGTTAAAGGGTGAAAACCAAGGGACTGCCAGGATAACGCCCCAAAGTCAAATTTGTTGGTTGACACAGTGGTTCCACACCCACTGCCACGCAGCTATATGAAGAGAAGCTGGAGATGAGGCTTTGTATCAGAAAAATGAAGCTCCAACCCCTGTTCCAATACAATAGTAGTGTAGACATAACATGAATATCATTCAATGTTGGATTTATATATGAATAGGAATGAATAAATAATAGATATTAATTTAACACATGTGCACACATTTAGAGCATTTGTATAAGATGTGCAGAGTTTTGAACACCACCTATGGGGAGATTTATCAAACTGGTGTAAAGGAGAGCTGGTTTAGTTGTCCATAGCAACCAATCAGATTCCACCTTTCATTTTTCAGAGCTCCTCTTGAAAATGAAAGCTGGAATCTGATTGGTTGCTATGGGCAACTAAGCCAGTTCTCCTTTACACCAGTTGGATAAATCTTTCCCGTAATGTGTTTTTCTATACTATATTTCTATATTTTCTGATCAGAATAAAATAATTCCTCACCTTCCGTCCACCTGTGTTTATACGTAGCGATGTTAGGAAAGGATCAAATATCATATGGCTGGTCTCTATGTTGACAGGTGACTGCCTCTTACCAACTGCACACAGATTCCAGGCTGAATTTACCAATCCCCAAAAAGAAGGCACTGCAATGAAAAAAAATATTGTGAATTATATGAGCATTTGGTAAGCTGTGAACACAACACAATCAGCTGGTGTAATTACATGACATCAGAAATGTTAGCTTAAAGCCGTTGTCCCATGAAAAGTATTTTACATTTTTCAAGACAGCACCTGGATATGAATACTGTCATAACTATGAAATTAAAAATTCAATAAAAGGCATCTGTATGGCGCCACCTGCTGTTTGTTCTTTTCCTTTGTACATTGGTCGCACATTCTCAGTTCCATCCAGTAAGGGGGTCTTCACATGCTGCAGATTTTGTTGCAGAAATTTTCGCGACTGAAAACCGGTTTCAGGGGAATGGAACTGATTCTCAGTCACTAAAATTTCTGCAACAAAATCTGCATCGTGTGAAGGCGCCTTAACTGCCACCAGCTAGAGCTGCTCTTAGAAGCTGTGACAGTCACAGGGAGAGAGCTGCTGCAGAAAGGACATGTCCCTTGAAACAGGATCTTGCGCGGCCCGTGGTGATGTCATACGTCACCGAGCACGGGATTTCGTGTGAGATCTTCAAGCAAGATGGTGGCGGCTGACCCGTCGTGAGCAAATGGATGAGGTAAGTATGATTTTTGTTTTTTACACCATTTCAGGAAAAACAAATTCGCTACCATGAGCACGAGGAAATTTGGCTTTGCTGCAAAAAAAATTTCCCCGAAATTCACTCAAGAGATTGTCATGTACTATATGATGCTTGCTTTTCATGTTTTACATTAATAATGGAATATATATATATATATTTTGTGGTGTCTCACAGGGTGAGGTAATTGAGGGTGTATATGTGTCTCCCAGGTTCCTAGCATGGGCTGAAGAAAGCTATTTAGGGAAAGGGTTAAAAACCTAAGCCTGGGTCCTGATGAGTTGCACATGGGGAGTTGCTAGATAACTGGGCTGGCAAAAAGGTTTGCTCAGAACTCCCCAGGAGCTGGAGAAGCCACATCTCACTGAGGAACCTCTGAAGGTCCAGAGCCGGAAAACTGCAAGTATCACAGGTTGCTGTTCAGACTGTGTGGGTATTTTGCGTGGGCTGAGGTTAGCACAGCCACGTCCTAGAGAGAGGGAACTATTGTTTAGTTAGAGCCTGGACAAGGCTAGGTGTTCTGTTTATGATTTGTGTTTTGTTCAACCTGTGAAATAAAGCTGGCAGGATGCCAGTGTAACTGCACTTCGGGCTCCTGAGGTCTCCTTGCGGTAGATATCTGACTAATCCCCCTGCCTTTTCACCCCTGGAAAGGGGAGCTGGGCAACAGACCACCACAATATATAAATATATATATATATATATATATATATATATATATATTTGGAGATTTGGATAGAGTCGTGGGTCCTGTTTACCCCATCAGACACAGTGATTGACAGCCTTCTGTACATTGATTGAGGAAGAGCTGTCAATCACAGGTAATCAGGACTCCCACTTTCTGTCCTAGGAATCCTATGGCAATTTACCCTGCATTTTACTCAGAGATCCTTCTCCAAATGATAAAAACTTATATATCACAGAGCTCATCTCCTCTCTATCATATCCTACTCTCGGAGCAGGAGAAGTCACCTGACAGGTTCACTTTAAGACTAAAACGGTGAAAATAAACAATGTGTCTCCAGTTCCTTTTCTTAGAATGACAATGCGATGTAAACCTATCTCTATGGCATAAGAATGAGGAACTAGCAGTCTGCTGCTCTTTCAAACCCCTTTGGTATTGCGCAGTAAATTTGGTACATCAATGCCACCGATTTCCATCACCAACGCAACGTGTACATAAAGGGGTCAATGGTTTCAATTCTGACTGAGATTTAGAGTGATGAAAGCCTTAAAGCTGCGCCAAAGTGATTCTGATATGCTGCAGACCTTTCTGCAGAACTCCGATTGTTTAATTTGGAAAAGGATCTAGGAATTTTAATAAACAGCAAACTAAGCTGTACAAACAGTGTCAGGCAGCTGCTGCCAAGGTCAATAAGATAGTGGGTTGCATCAAAAGGGTCATAGATGCCCGTGATGAGAACATAGTCCTACCACTTTACAAATCACTAGTCAGACCACACATGGAGTACTGTGTACAGTTCTGGGCTCCTGTGAACAAGGCCGACATAGCAGAGCTGGAGAGGGTTCAGAGGAGGGCAACCAAAGTAATAACTGGAATGGGGCAACTACAGTACCCTGAAAGATTATCAAAATTAGAGTTATTCACTTTAGAAAAAAGACGACTGAGGGGAGATCTAATAACTATGTATAAATATATCAGGGGTCAGTACAGAGATCTGTCCCATCATCTATTTATCCCCAGGACTGTGACTGTGACAAGGGGACATCCTCTGCGTCTGGAGGAAAGAAGATTTGTACACAAACATTGAAGAGGATTCTTCACAGTAAGGGCAGTGAGACTATGGAACTCTCTGCCTGAGGAGGTGGTGATGGTGAGTACAATAAAGGAATTCAAGAGGGGCCTGGATGTATTTCTGGAGTGTAATAATATTACAGGCTACAGCTACTAGAGAGGGGTCGTTGATCCAGGGAGTTATTCTCATTGCCTGATTGGGGTCGGGAAGGAATATTTTCCACCTTAAAATGAGGAAAATTGGCTTCTACCTCACAGGTTTTATTTTGCCTTCCTCTGGATCAACTTGCAGGATAATGGGATGAACTGGATGGACAGATGTCTTTTTTCAGACTTATAAACTATGTTACTATATTACTGGCATTGCAGATGGTTTGTTTGGTAGGATTTATGTTTGTGTTGATGAAACAAAGGTGTTTAATAGGGTTGAGGTTCAAAGGTTTCTGTAAAATACGGAATTACTTAGCTTGGGTAACAAGAACAACTCTCTTGGTTTTGTTCAACTTGCATTTGCAGGTTCTATCAGGCTGTTTAGTATTTTTAATGGCAGTAATAGTTCAGTACGCAGCCATATGCTCGCTACTAAAACCCCTGACAGGCCACACTAATTCAATACCACCTGTTGGTATTTACTGGTATGCATTTTACTTGGTTTTCATTCATCATATAGTGAATTAAAAATGTTAAATTGTAGTTTATGAATCACGTGTTAATTACAGCCGAGCAAATCAATTCTAAAATCTGGCAATTCAACCCACATTTTTCAAAATGTTCTGATTCTAATGAACTGAAATTTTGTGTGATTTGGTTTGGGATAATCAGAGGAAGGAGAGAGGCCATGAGAAAACTTTGGTTTCAGCTCCAATTTATTTGGACCTGAATGGAATCGGAAGATCGATTTGGCCAAATTTTAAGAAATTCTCTTATCTCTAGTCTCTAGAGGTTGTTTCACTTCAGCAAATAGCATTTATTATCTAGAGGAAGTTAATACAAGGCACTTCCTTATGTATTGTGATTGTCCATATTGCCTCCTTTGCTGGCTGGATTCATTTTTCCATCACATTATACACTGCTCAGTTCCATGGTTACGATCACCCTGCAATCTATCAGTGGTGGTCGCGTTTGCACACTATAGAAAAAGCACCAGCCTTTCTGGTGGCCGGGACCGTGGGAGTGCACATAGGCTAGTGCTTTTTCCTATAGTGTGTAAGCACGGCCACTGCTGCAGGCTGGTCGTAACCATGGACACGAGCATTGTATAATGTGATGGAAGATCACAAATCACAAATTATTTTGCACAAGCACAGCCAGCTCTCCATTCACCTCTGTGGAAGTTTCTGGAACTCCCGTGGTGGTGAATGGAGTGTGGCAGTGCATGCAGGCTGCTCTCTTATAAATTCAGGGGCGCCGTTCTGGAGATGGGATACAGAAACTGTGTTGGAAAGTTTCATCATGTTTCATAAGTGAATTAATTATGCTGATCAGCTAAAATAGGAATACCCTTTAAAAGTTTTCATATGCAAGATACTCAAAAGACTCAACTCTAGGAACTGACTCGAATAAGGTCAACCTAAAATTTGATCAAAGGCTACTAAGAAGTAAATTTTATTCTATATCCAATTTCCATCCTCATTTTTTACCTTTTATTTAGCAGCATTAGCTCAATCCTTGCATGTGTCAACCAAACTTATTCCCCCTTTTGAAGTGTAGCTAATCAGATTGGATAATCCCATTTTAGGGGAACCTTTTTTTTGTTGCTACAATGGGAATAACTTTGTATGTAGAAAAATATCTCCACAGTCAAACAGACTGTGGCCAAAGCATGCTGCAAAATGATCATCAACGTCACAATTCAAAAATTGAAGTCAAATTGAAAGTGAGATGTCCAGCCTCGGGGTGGCCGCCCCTGGAGAGACGAACAGCTAAGCCACACCCACTGGTGACTCGACCACATCCTTAGTAACAGGATACAGTGCTCTGTTTCTCCCTGCAGCAGGTGTGTACTGGAGGAGATTAGCAGGGAACTGATTGCTCAGCAGCTCTATTCCTATGTGATAGTGTTTCTGACTAATGGAGCGCTGAGTTATGGACCTATCAGGTTCTGATCCTGGAACTCGGTGCTCTATTTAAACCCCTTCCTGGCTGTACACCATTGCCAGTGATAGTCTCTGACTCACTAGCTGTATTCCTGGTTCCTGTGCTTGATGGATTGCTTGTTCCTCTGACCCCGGCTTGTCTTCTGACCACGCTCTGTCTCTTGTTTGGTACTGCGTTGTCCGTCTGGTTCTGATCTTGGCTTGTCTTCTGACCACTCTCTGTCTCTCATTTTGGTAATGCATAGCCTGTCTGGTTCTGACACAATTACGTACAACCCTGTTTTTGTGCTGTTTTGTCTCTTGGTGGTTGTCTGTCTCTGCACCTTAGTAGTATAGGGACTGTTGACCATTTGCAGTCTTGCTACCTAGGACTTGTACTGCAAATAGGTAGAGAAAGCAGGCTGGTTTCTAGATCAGGGCTCACTGTCCCTGTCTGTCTCTACCTATTGGCATTACAATAGGTCTCTTCTTTGGTGGCAGGGGGACCTTTGAACCCTTCAGGGACTGGGGTCACTAGGGTCCTGGTGCGATCGTTACCTCGACAACCTCTATAACTCCCCCTTTGCCCACAGACAGGCGGTAACAGATGTTTGACAGTCAGTTATTCCCTGCTCCATAGAATTGACATTAAAGGGGTTGTCCAATCGTTTGTATGTGATAGTCAACCTTTAGGACACCTTGGAACTCCATTGCTATTTGGAGCAGTGCTGTACTACTATGTTGACAGTGCTGTGTAGCAAGCATCCTAAAGATGGACCTACATTAAATAGCTGGTGGGAATGCACAGTGTTGGACCCCTGCTGATGAACTAGTGATGGCCTATTATGAAGATAGGGCAAAAATTACTAAAGGCTGGGCAACCTCTTTAATTTTTTCTTGGAATGGGGGAATGACTGATTACTGTAGACTAGGAGAAAACAATTTTGGTTGATCTGAAGGCCATATTGTCTGACTGAAACAAGGGCCACCATAAAATTTAAAGGGGTATTACTTTTTGAGACATTGAAAGTATATTCCATAAAAGTCTGATAGGTGTAGGTTTCACTGACTTCCAAATGTCAGGAGAATGGGCACTGACGCTCACCATTTGGCACTCCCGATAGGAGACCATCCACTCTGATTTAGTCAGAATAGCCTAGCATTTAACAACTCTTAAATTACAACGGAGAGAAGATAATGCATAGTTGGTCACCTTTTTACCTAATCTACTCCTTTGTGGACGCTAAACAGGAGTCAAGGGGCCCCACTCCTTATGGTCCCTGGGCCACAGGTTGTGCTCCCCTGCTGTAGACCAAAGGTTGACTTTCATCCCATGGCTGTGGTTTAGATTATGAGCATATATTTACTAACTGCTGTAGTAGAAGTAGATGTGGCTTTCCCATGTTTAGTTACAACAGCACAGAATGAAGTTGGTGACTTCACCTCTATTTCTCATCTAATCTTGTATTGCAAGGAATTTTTCACTCTGTCTGGCAGCTGTTCATTTCGGCTCTCACTTTTTCCTCATTGACATTCACTCTCACAGTGATCTGTCTTAGCCGAACAATTGGCGACACATTAATTTAAGAATTTTCAACTCTCTTGCTCATTCTAATAGATTCAATACTGACTATGCTGATTGAGGTTTCATTGGAGCTGAAACCTTGGAGTGGAACTCCGAAAAGTCCAAGCTCAAAATTATTTAAATAGATTTAAAGTGATAGAAGCCAGGAATTGTTTCTAAATATTGATACCATATTTGTTTCTTAAAGGGAATGTGTCATCAGAAAATGACCTATTATTTAAATCACGTTTTTATGTTTAACATATTTTGAAATAATTTTGTTGTTTATTTTACATGTCAATATCTATATTTAAAAAAAGCCATAAAATCCTGTTTTCGCACTGGCCACTAAGCCTAATAATAGGCACCACTTTTTGGTCTGTAGTTACCTGCCTATCTGTCATTCTAATCCTGCCTGTAATGTTATCACCTGTGTATAGATAAGACAGGATCTACCATTTACAATAGGTAATTGCCAGCCAGAGCTTATCCATTCTTTTCTTGTACAATGACCTCTTCACAGGTCACAGAGCCTAGAAGACTTTCCCATAGAAGTCAATGAGGTCTCCTCCTGACTATTGTGTCTATGGCCCATGGGGCTGCCATAAAGCAGTTTTCTTAATGCTTTCTAAATGCCGTTAAGAACAGATAAGGCAAAAAAATAAAAACAGATTAAAAAAAGATGTGTTGCCATCTGGTTTTAACTGGCAGATAACATTTTTGGTGTCACATTCCTTAGGGTACTTTCACACTTGCATTGGTGCGGATCCGTCTGTTTGTGTGGTGCAGTTATACATATGTTCTAAAGCCTTTTTTTGTCGTGTATTAGTGGGGAAAAAGAAAAAGGGCTTATTAGCCATTGTGTGGTGAAGTGAGAAAATTACAGCCCTTTTTGGCGTGTATAAGTGGCAAAAAAAATACTTTATTTGCCATTCACGGCCGCAGTTATATGTTCTAAAACCTTTTTTTGGCATGTATTAGTGGGGAAAAAGAAAAAGGGCTTATTAGCTGTTGTGTGGTGAAGTGGGAAAATTACAGCCCTTTTGGGCATGTATTAGTGGCAAAAAAAAGTATTATTTGCCGTTCACGGCCGCAGTTATATGTTCTAAAGCCCATATTGGCATGTATTAGTGGCAAAAAAATATATATTATTTGCTGTTCATGGCCGCAGTTATATATTCTAATGAATTTTTTGGTCATGTATTAGTGAGGGGAAAAAAGGGGCTTATTAGCCGTTGTGTGGTGAAGTGAGAAAATAAAAGCACTTTTTGGCATGTATTAGTGGGGGGAAAAGGGGCTTATTAGCTGTTGTGAGGTGAGAAAATGAAAGCCCTTTGTGGCGTGAATTAGTAGGGGAAAAAAAGGGGCTTATTAGCCGTTGTGTATTAGTGGCAAAAAAAAAAACGTTATTTGCCGTTCACGGCTGCAGTTATATGTTCTAAAGCCTTTTTTTGCGTGTAATAGTGGGGAAAAAGAAAAAAGGCTTATTAGCTGTTGGGTGGTGAAGTAAGAAAATTAAAGCCCTTTTTGGCATGTATTAGTGGCAAAAAAAATTTTTTTTTTCATTCACAGTCGCAGTTATATGTAGAGTTGAGTGAACTTGTATTTTAAGTTCGGCGTCCAAAGTTCGGGTTGGGGTTATCGAAGCATCCCGTTATGGATTCCGCTACCACGGACTATAACGGCATTTGGAATCCATAAGGGGATGCTTCAATGAACCCGAACCTTGGACAACACTAAGGACCTGGGGTGACGTCACCGTCATGGGATCAGTGCAGGGGGCGTGGCTCAGCACTGGATTGGATAAGAGGTGATCCAGTACTGAGCCACGCCCCCTGCACTGATCACATGACGGTGACGACTTACCCCCGGACGAAGGTTCGCCGAAACGCGCGTCGGGGTTGACGCCATCCTGGTCCCTCACTTCCATTTTCTTACTGGTAAGTACCCTTCCGGGTTCTGCTCTAGCACGGTTCATGCCATTTTCTGTTTGCCTTGTACCACTAACATTATCTATATACAAAGACACTTGTCCTTATTATTGTTCCCTTTTTTGTGGACTTTTTGAAGGCTACAGCGAGGCTTTGATATACCATACTCAGTTAACAGTATAGCGTTTGACTTTCTGTTACATTACTTTCTAACGATGCTAGATACATATGTGTTTTTGTATATTTTGCTTTAGGGTCCAGGGTGGCGTCTATGCTCTCTTGCTACCTCCTTCTATAATCTATAATTTTTAACATATGTTCAATAAAATCTTTTTGATACTTTTCTAAATACAGCTGCATGTTGCTTTTTGTTCTCTCTTCTTTTTTTTTTTTTTTGTGTCTGTACAGAGTATATGCAGATATACATATTATAGGCATCTCAACAACAAAGGCCCCACCACTGAGTGTACAATTTGTAGTTAGGGCATGAGATACCTCCGGGCTTCTTTTCTTTTCTTTTTTTGTTTCCCCCAACATAGGCTGATATGCGATGTTTCCACCCGTTGGAATTCCACACTCGATATGTTTGGCCAACTGTACGAACACAGAAAGGCCATAAACGATTTCTTTATGATACCGGCGCACAGAGGTACTCCCCTGTGTAAATTCGATGTTAGCCAGTGGCAGCTTATGCGTGACACCTGCCGTTTGCTCGTGCCCTTTGAGAAGGCCACTTTATTTGTCAGCGGCCAGGACAATATCATTCCACTGATTCATATCCTGGAAAAGATGCTGGTAAATCTGGCTGGTCAGGGGACTGGAGACGTGGCGCCTAAATCTCATGACCACATGAGCCCTGTGGGGGCTGGACTGGAAGAGGAGGAGAAGGAGGACATTAGAGCACAAGCAAGTGGACTAACTCTAAAGTGCACTTACGGGAGGATATAATCGGCAGGATGGACGCCGTCACCTCAGCCCCAAGGGGCTGAGGTGACGGCGTCCATCCCTGTTCGGTATCTCTAAGTGCACTACGGAGGACATCGAACAGGGATGGACGCCGTCACCTCAGCCCCAAGGGGCTGAGGTGACGGCGTCCATCCCTGTTCGGTATTGTATCCTCCCGTAAGTGCACTTTAGAGTTAGTTGTGGTTGATTATTTTCCTCATGTATTTGTACATCTGACCTTTCCCTCTCTGAACAGAGCGCATATGTTTTATTCCTCCCGGGTACCATGTGATTGACTTGGACCCCGGACGATATCCATCGGCTCAGTTTGTTGTTCAGAGTGGGTAACAGAGTAAGTGAGGAAAGCCATATATTCGTTAGGTATTATACCTTTCACAATTTACGTATTTTGGCTAACATAGGCGGGAGAGATCCTTACTGACCAGGGGTGTACGCCCCTCCACTTGTTGATAGTCTATTTATCTTCATGTAATCATGGATTTTATGTATAATGTTTTAATGATTGATCAATAAAGGAACTTTTGTTATAAATCGGCGCATGACCTTTTTGTTGGAGGTAGTGGTATATAGGTCGGTTTGGCGCCTTCCCTGGCCCAGGGGCTTATAGAAGGGGATCTGGCTCTCCACCATGTTAGACCCTCATTACTGGTCCAAAATGGGGACCTTTTTTACACCAGTTGAGAGGGAGGACAAACTGAATTACTATAGAGACATCCTATGGAGTCAGTTGGCCGCTGCCTATCTGCACCATTGTCCATCCTCTGCACTCACGTTCCACTGCCATGGCTGCTGGGAGGGAGGGGGGGTTAACAGGAGCAGTACCAGCTCCATCAGCAGCAACCTGAGTCTACAGTCGCTGATGAGCAGCTTTCTTCACACGTATAGTGAAGAAACTACTCACTAGTAGCTAGAAATAGAGCAGAACCTGAACCAGCAGGTGGTGGCATACTTGGAGTGCACCCTTCCAGCCATCATTGAAGATCTGCTGGACTACTGGACAGCCAAACTGGATTTGTGGCCGCAACCGGCCGAGTTTGCCCTGGAAAAGCAGTCCTGCCCGGCATTAGAGCGGATGTTTAGTGCGGGGGTGGGGGGTGGGGGATAGTTACCCTGTCCACCCAAAATGTGGAGAGACTGACCTTTTTCAAGAGGAATCAGGCATGGATCAGACAGGATTTTCACCCACCAATGCCTGATGCATCAGATAAGATCATCCATGCTGCCTCACCCACCTCCCCACTCACCCGGTCACTCTGTGGTCTCCTGATGCTGCTGCCACCTCCACACTGTCACCTTGCCACTCTGTGGTCTCCTAATGCTGCAGCCACCTCCACACTATGTCACCTTGCCACTCTGTGGCCTTCTCATGCTGCTGCTGCCACCTCCACACTATGTCACGTTGCCGCTTTGTGGTCTCCTGATGGTGCTGCCACCTCCACACTCTGTCATTGTGTCACTCTGTGGCCTCCTTATGATGCTGCCGCTGCCACCTCCACACTATGTCACCTTGCCACTCTGTGGTCTCCAGATGCTGCTGCTACCTCAACATTGTCACCTTGCCACTCTTTGGTCTCCTGATGCTGCTGCCACCTCCACACTCTGTCATTGTGTCACTCTGTGGCCTCCTCATGCTGCTGCTGCATCCTCCACACTCTGTCATTGTGCCTCTCTGTGGTCTCCTGATGCTAGTGTTAACTCCACACTATGTCTCCTTGCCACTCAGTGGTCTCCTGATGTTGCTGCCACCTCCACACTATGTCACATTGCCACTCTGTGGTCTCCTCATGCTGCCACCTCCACACTATGTCATTGGGCCACTTTGTGGACTTCTCATGCTGTTCTCACCCTCCCCACTTCATGACTGGGCCACTATTTTTGCCTTTTAGACCTGGTTGACATCATCATTTATTTGACTCTTCTTCTGATCTGTCAGAAGGAAGGAAAAATAAGACACACAAAGGATCCTGTCTGTGTAGCAGTTGTAAAGCCTGTATGGTACCATCAGAATTGGCTTATGATTTGGTAGCCAAAAGCAGGAGTGGGTACAAAACACAGAAGACATGCAAATATTCCATTCACGTGTCATGTCTATTTTGGATCCACTCCTGTTTCTTTTTGGCATTAGCAATACTGATGGATTACTGACCAAATGCTGACCATTTGAAGGTAGATGCTCAACAGACAGGTCGCAGGATCCATTTTTGGGGGGTTATTGTCCTGACTAGTGTTGGGCGAGCATGCTCGTTCAAACACCATTTTGACTCAAGCATCGCGATGCTTGGCACATCGTGGTGTTCGGCCAAACACCGCGTATGCTCCAGCACGATGCTCGGGTCTCCTCCCCGCACGTTTGTTGGATGCTACACAGCCAATAAATGTGCAGGAAAGTACTGGCACTCACTGTAATGCCGTAGCCATGTTGGTTACTGGCATTACAGTGATTGGCTGGCCGGATTGTGTCATCGGGTGCTATATAGCACCCGATGACACGTGGTTTGGCTCAGTCTTAGTCAGGGAGAGCTGCAATAGAAGGGTAGATAGTGTAGGGACAGGAATTGGTTAATTTTTTTAGGCAGGGTTTAGTCTTGAAAGGTGTTAATAGAGACCCAAAAGTCCTTTTATGTACTATTGTTTTATTTGGCTGCAATATATATTATTAGCGCAACCTGTGCTAAATTGCGTGCAATTGTTTGGCCGCTGCTGACAGTGATACAACCTTTGCTACATCTGTTGTGTTACATTTGCGCATCCTAAATATCTGACATTCAGCGCAATTGTTTGGCCTCTGCTGACAGCGACATAACCTGTGCTACATCTCCCTGTATAAAGTTTGCGCATCCTAAATATCTGTGACATTCAGTGTAGTTATTTCTTAGCCGCTGGTGACAGCGACATTACATGCACTACATCTCCTGTATAACGTTTGTGCATCCTAAATATCTGTGACATTCAATGTAATTTATTTGCGCATACACTTACAAAACCTGCGCTACTGTACGTGTGACATACTTGCAAGCATATATACCATTTAATATGCTCAAGGCGAGTGGTAAGGGAAGTGGCCGTGCTGCTGATGGTGGACGCAAAGGCCGTGGTCCTGTGCGCGGTGAAACTGTGCCTGCTGCCAGAGCACAAGAAACACACTCATCCATGATACCTAGCTTCATGTCCCAGTTTGCAGGGCGGCGCAGGACACCACTCTCGAAGTCACACCAGTGCGACCAGGTGGTCGGTTGGATTGCAGCAGAAAATGCTTCCAGTCAGTTAAGCACCACCCTGTCTTCCACAAGGTCCAGTCTCAGTAGCCAAAAGTCTGGTCAACAGAATCCTCACCCTGATCCTCCTTCCTCCCACCATGGAGAGTCTTGGCTAACAAGTGATCCCACACTCGGATATTTTGCGGAACTCTTTTCATCGCCATTCCTTTATTTGGGCCTCTCACCAAGCCCGCTTGAAGAGGGACATGAGGAGATCTTGTCCACTGATTCCCAAACTCTTGAGCATCCACAGTCAGAAAAAGATTATGGTGGGGAACGGCAATTAGTGTTTCACGAGGTGGATGATGATGATGAGACACAGTTGCCAATAAGTCAACGGCAATTATTGTCTCAAGAGGTTCATGATGAGGATGAGACAAAGTTATTAATAAGTGAGGTTCTTGTTAGGTCAACAAGTCAGGAGGATGACCAGAGTAAGGAAGTAGAAGAGGAGGTGGTGGACAATGAAATCACTGACCCAACCTTGGAAGGTGGCAAACTGAGCGATGACAGCAGTACAAAAAGGGAAGGATCCACAGCACCGCAACAGGCTGGAAAAGGCAGTGGGGTGGCAAAAGGGAGAAGGCGGGCCACGCCAAACAGGCCCGCAACTGTTCCTCGGAGCACTCCCTTACGGCAATCCCCCTCGGGCACTTTTTTGAGGAAAGTGCGGACGATGAAAGAATTGTCATTTGCTACCTGTGCCGTACCAAAATGAGTAAGGGCGTGAACACTAGCAACCTCACCACCACCAGCATGATCCGCCAGATGGCATCAAAGCACCTAAATAGGTGGGCCAAATGCCTGGGTCTTCAATCAGTGTCTGCGGGGCACACCACTGCCTCCTCTTCCCCTGTGTTACTTGCTGGCCAATCCCCTGTCCAAGACGGAGGCCCGGATGCCTCCAGCCCTGCAGCTGGACCTTCGCAAGCACCATCATCTAGCACATCTACTTCTGTGTTCCAGCGTAGCGTACAGATGTCCATACCCCAGGCCTTTGAATGAAAGTGCAAATAACCAGCCAACCACCCACAGGGCATAGCACTAAATGCGCACCTTTCCAAATTGTTGGCCTTGGAAATGTTGCCATTTAGGCTTGTGGACACTGAGGCTTTCCGCAGCCTAATGGCGGTGGCCGTCTCTCGTTACTCAGTCCCCAGCCGCCACTATTTTTCCCCGTGGCCATCCCCGCCTTATACCAGCATGTGTCCCGTAACATCACCCATGCCCTGACCAATGCAGTTATTGGGAAGATCCACTTAACGAGTGACACATGGACAAGTGCTTTTGGCCAGGGACACTACATTTAATGGCACACTGGGAGCGAGTTGTACCCTGGGATGGCACAGGTGCTACCGACGCCAAGGATTGCGGGCCCTATTTCCATCAGGATTTCCGCCACCACCCACATTAGTGGCTGCAACCTCCCTCTTCTCCTCCTCCACTTCCACCTCTGAATTCTCATTTTGCAGCACCAGTCAGGCATCAGTCAGTAGCTGGAAGCAGTGTAGCACTGCAGTGGGGAAGCGGCAACAGGCCATGCTGAAACTTATTTGCTTTATATACAAGAAAATATACAGGAAAGAATGTTTCCTAACAATTTTTCTTGTAAAATCGATTTTATCTTTGGTTTTTTGCGTATTATTGTCAGTCTGTAAAATTGGCGTACAACTTTGACAACATTATTCCCAGCAGCGACCTGGGAGTCTAAGATGCATCCAGACATCCTCCCCATGCTGTTTCAGAACCATTTCAGTGGTGTTTCTATCAATTTCTGACCTTTTCCTGTGAACCAGACACCCTCCCCCTCTTCAGAGCAGGGGGTGCCTAGTTTAATGCTATGGTTCTCGCATTGACATCCATTGTGCTCTGGTGCTCTGTGGAGCATCCAAGCACCCCAATGGTTCTACTCGAGCACCCGAGCACTTTGGTGCTCGATCAACACTAGTTCTGACAGATCAGAGGAAGGTCAAAATAATCAGTGACGTCAACACAAACCTACTGCTGACACCCTCTTGACTCTGTCAGGGGGGCTCTACTTGTATAAGCGTTTAATAGAACAGATTCTGTACACATCTATGTGGAATCAGCTGACGACGGTGTAAAAGAAGTGAGCTCTTTCACTCTTTAGTAGGATCTTGGGCCCCTGCATGGTTCTTTATACCTGACGCTAACATCGACCTGTAAGGCTGAGTTCACACTTGAGTTAATTGGTCAGTTTTGGCCCCGTAACTGCCCAAAGAAGTGAAGTGTGCAGTGATTCTAAGGGCGACGCCTGTCATCTGCTTGTCATACTGACTCACAGTAATGTTTCACTACCACAGCAGACTCACTATGCGTGTTGCTGCAAGGCACAGTGTTCTACACCACCATACAGACTCTCTGCAGCCAGGAAATCGCTGTTTTTTAACGTGATTCACCACAAATTAATTCGGATCGAATCTTTTCGGAAAGAGGGGTCAAGAAAAACCATAGTCAGGAGCAAGTTGAGTTCAGGGCAAGCAGAGTTCATGCAATCCAAAGTCTGGCTGCGGGTCAGAGCAGGCAGCTCAGGGTCCGTATGAGGAACAGGTAGTGATCAGGTCACTAAAGAGTCAACTTCAGAGACAGGCAGAGGTCGGTACAGAGCAAAATAGCAAATATGCACCTTACCAGGAAACTAGACAACTAGAACATACTGCTCAGTAGGCCTGCATGGCTTGGACTGAGGTGTGCTGCAACAGTCGTCATGGAAAACAGCTTTGAGTAATGTAAAATACCAAAAAACTGTAATATTCATTTTACCACTCCAGTGACGAAGCTGAGGAAGCACAAGCATGGACCACTGGATCACAGTCAGTAAGGGGAGCACTGGGAGAAGTGAGACAGTAGCAGGCACAGACCACCAGCCTAATGCAAATTATTTTATAGGAAATAAGACCATTGGGAGAAATTACCTTCTCTCATTGTACCAGGACTACTGAGCGGCACTTGAATATGACAGAGCCGTCCCATTGAGGTGAATGCCACGGCCGAACTGTAATTACACCTGCTCACTGCAGAGAAGAAAACACTCCACTTGTACGAGCACTACGTCCTCTTCAAAAAGCTGATTGGCGAGGGTGCGGGTAGTCGAGCCCCACCAATCTGATGTTAATGACTAATCCTGAGGATAGATCATCAATATAGCAAAAGCGAACAACTCCTTTAAAGTGACAGTAAAATATATGGCTGTAAATTTGGTGGTAACAATTTTTATGATCATGTGATCCTCCTTCTTCATCTTCTACTCTGAAAAATGGCTGATGCACAAATTTGCCTGTATGTAATGATTCGGAATGGACCAGAATATTTGGAAAATTCAGGTAGAATTAACTTTTTTATACCATCGATACAGCCATCTCTTGTTTTGACACATCACCACTACATCCATTGACTGCCTGCAGCAGTCGGATGCCCTGTCAATGCGACATCGCTAGAGCAGGAAGAACAGAGACCGGTGACTGAGAAGCTTTAGCACTGGAGCTTTATTATTTTACAACATTCTAAGCTGTTTTTCCCACAAATTCATGGGGATTAGCAACCCCTTTAACACTGTATTTTTTATTGACTTTGATTTTCAACCCAGTTAAATATCAATGCACTTATGTTCATGCGTTAAAAAGAGACAAAAAATTTGAGGATTCAGCATTTCTTAGGCTCTATTATAAAGGATACACATCTCCTCTCCAATATCTGCTCTGAAAATGCAATAAAAAGTTGAACGTTATTCAGCAAACAATACAGTCTCATCATATATGCATACACCATTTCTTGGCTTTGAGCTCAATAAACTTATGCATTAGTCTCAAATGAGTTTGGCTGTAAACTTGTACTGTGCAAAGTGAAGGGGCAATAATATTAAGGACGGAACTGAGAAAAAATAAGAGAAAGCAAAGTAAAGGACGGGAGTAACGGTAACAAGGTACTTTAGATAAGTTGTTGTGTTACGGGCGGTGTGGGACTGTTAGCTTTATTGCTTGGCATCTGTGCCAGCAGAAGAGGTTAATGGCCTGGCAAATCACAGTACACATCCCATGGTGACCAGATGGTTGGAAAGGTTTCTGTAGAGATTCAAAGACAAGCTGTCAAAAATGATAATGTTCACCACACATATTTATGGACTTTGTAAAGATCTATAGGACAAGGTGAGAGCATGTCTTCCAGATTGAATATGACTAAGTAGCTTGATAGAGTCAGGATTTGGTAACGTATAAGGATCACATATACGGCCTACATCTCCAGCACACTTTGGGTACTGTAGGAAACCATTTATGATTCAGTTCTAAGTTATGGAACCCCGTCAAGATTATCTTATACCTTATTTTCTTCTATATTTTCAAACCCTCTGGTTAAAAGTAGTCAGATTCCCCTACCATTGCAATTTCTGTATCAACAATAGAAAAAGATGAAAAGCAATAATGTAAGCTCTGGAGGCATAAAAGTCAGTATAATTAAATATACATGAATAAAGGTTTGTATATAAAAGGACATCATAAAGAATTACTGAGACATAATAAAAGATAGATGAGCAATTCTGCCAATGGAGCTAAAGACTGGAAAAACAACCACAGATTTGTAGAAAGCAAGATACTAAATCAATCAATCAATCAATCAATCAATCATTCTCTGTTTGCCTCTCTTCTATCTCAGATCAAATCTATTTATCTGTCTATACAGCTATCTATCTATCTATCTATCTATCTATCTATCTATCTATCTATCTCCAATGCCTTGAAAAAGTATTCTTACCCATTGGATTTTTCACATTACACCCACAAACTTAAATGTATTTTATTGGTAGTTTATGTAATAGAGCAACACAAAGTAGCAAGTATGTGTGAAGTAAAAATAAAATGATACATGATTTTCAAAATTTTTATTAAATAAAAAGTGTGGTGTGAATTTATATTCAGCCCCCCTGTACTCCGATACCTCTAAATAAAATCCTATAAAAACCTATTGCCTTCAGAAGTCGCCTAAATGCAGTACACATGTGTGTAATTTTTTCTCAGAACAACTACAGCTTTTCTGTGAAGGCCTCAGAAGTTTGTTAGTGAACATTAGTGATCAAACAGCATCATGAAAACCAAGAAACACACCAGACAGTTCAGGGATAAAGTTCTGGAGAAGTGTAAAGCAGGTTTAGGTTATAAAAAACTGTTCAATCTATGATCCAAAAATGGAAGGTGTATGGCACAACTGCAAACCTACCAAGACATGGCCATCCACCTAAACTGACAGCCCAGGCAAGGACAGCACTAATTAGAGAAGATGCCAAGAGGCCCATGGTCACTCTGGAGTTGCTGCATAGATCTACAGATCAGCTGGGAGAATCTGTCCACAGAACAACTATTAGTCATTACTCCACAAATCTGGCCTTTATGGAAGAGTGGCAAGAAGAAATACATTTTTAAAAGCAAGCCATAAGAAGTCCGATTTGCAGTTTGCCACAAACTATGTAGGGGACACAGCAAACATTTGGAAGAAGGTGCTCTGGTCAGATGAGACCAAAGTCGAACTTTTTGGCCTAACTACAAAACACTATGCGTGGATAAAAACTAACACGCCATCCCTACTGTGAAACATGGTGGTGGCAGCATCATCCTGTGAGAATGCTTTTCTTCAGCAGGGTCAGTGAAGCTGATCGGAGTTGATGGTAAGATGGATGGAGTTAAATACAGGGCAATCCTAATGGAAAACCTGGTAGAGGCTGCAAACAACTTAAGAATGGGGCGGAGGTTCACCTTCCAGCAGGACAACAACCCTAAACATACAGCCAGAGCTACAATGGAATGGTTTAGGTCAAAGCGTATTTGTTTGTGGAATCGCCCAGTCAAAGTCCAGACCTAAATCCCATCCAGAATCTGTGTCTATACTGATGTTGCTGTTCACAGACTCTCTCCATTCAATCTGAGTCTGAGCTATTTTGCAAAGAAAAATGGCCAAAAATGTCATCCTCTAGATGTGCAAAGCTGGTAGAGACATACCCCAAAAGACTTGCAGCTGTAATTGCAAAGCAAGGTGGTCATACAAATTATTGACTCAGGGGGGCTAAATACAAATGGACATCACACTTTCCAGATTTTTATTTATTAAAAATTCTAAAAACCATGTATCAATTTCTTTTCACTTCACACATACTTGCTTCTTTGTGTTGGTCTATCACAGGGATAGGCACCCTCGGCACTCCAGCTGTGAAACTACGATTCTCAGCATGCCCAATCTTCAAAACGTTGCAAAATAGGGGTTTGTGACTTTTTAATGTGGTGCAAAAAACTGCTGTAGCATTTCTACACAAAAGTGTTAGGTTTAAAGATGGGCCAAATTTAACAAACAACCCATGGCGTTTGATACATTTACGCAAAGTATGCCAATGCAGACTCGAGGAAAACGTATTATTTTTTTAACTTATTTTATGCATAAAGGCCAAATTCCACAGCGCTTTACAGACATTAGCATCAAGCTATGGGGCTTACAATCTAACTATCAGTATCTCTTTGGAGTGTGGGAGGAAACCAGAGTACCTGGAGGAAACCCATGCAAACACGGGGAGAACATACACATTCCATGCAGTTTGTATCTATCTAATAGCTATCTATCTTTCTGTCTATCTATTCTCTATCCATTTTTCGATCTATCTGTCTGTCTATTATCTATCTATCTATTTACACAATAAGACTGTTCCAGTCCTAAAACTTGCATATTAGAATACTCTTCCATGCATGGGGCATAGCTATAGAGGAAACAGGGGAAGCAGCTCCTATGGGGTCTGAACTCAGCAGGTGCCCACCAGACAGAAGGACTAAAAAATTTTATGGTCAGAACCCCCTCAACAGTATTATACAATGATATTATACACAGTGACAGTACATACAGTCACAGGATATACATTATATATGTGTTTGAAATGGACAGAGCGGCTGTCTGGCCTGGTCTGGTAGAACTATCTTGACTAGCTGCAGGAGAGAGGGTTGCACCAGAGGAGGGGGTTTCTGGAAAGGCCATTCAAAAATTTTCTATGGGGCCCAGTCAGCTTCAGTTACATCAATGCTTCCATGCTCTATATCATCCCTTTGGTATAACCACAATCTTGGTCGCTACCTCATTATCTCCAAGTTCATTGGGCACCTTCTGCAATCTCTTCAACCAAATGCCTTCTGTGTCCTTTCTGGCCTTGTGCTGTTCAGATAACGCTTACAGACCCAATCAGCCTTAACGCTGTGCTTGGCAGCCTCTGGGACTCCCACAAAAATTAATGGAGCAGTTGCGTGCACGCCTGACCATCCCCACTGTTTATTTTGGGGGCTCTCGTGATCGGTGGTGGTCCCAGTAATAGGACGCCACCAATTTAATAGTTACCCCCTCTCCTGTGGATAGGGGATAGGTTAATATAACCAGAATACTACTTTAAGGCTCTATTAGGCTAAACAATTTTTGGGTGAATTATCAGGAACAGCAGGTTTGGAAAACAGTTGTTGAGTAGAGAGCTTCCTTCTCTGACCCCAACAGATAATGTCGAGGAAAGAAAGATCGGGCTATCCGATCCTTTTGTTCTTCCAAGAGATAAGTTGTCTCTAGAAGTGTCTGGCAGCTGCTTTCTCTACTCTCCCTATTGAATACGCATACATGTTGAATCGAGCCAAACAGTGGCCGACAGCTATTTTATGTGTATAACTGTACTAAGACAAGCTGTCTACTCCAACACCAGATTTATCACAAAGGCTCAGGCTGGATGATAAATGTGGTGCAGGAAGAGATACTGGTGGGCTTATTCTCACATAGCTTGAGACAGAATTTTACACCAGAATTGTGAAGCAATTATGACCTTGTCAGGATAGGAGCAGATCGTTTCTCTAAACTTAGATGCACCAAATTGTGGCACATTTTGGCAAAATTTACGACAAAATCTTGCTTTACTAACATTAGTAGATATGGGCCACTGAGTTTTAGCATATATAGTTCTCTTTGATTTGAGCAGTCAATTGCTTTGTGTGGGCAGGAGAAGCTGGAGTCTCGGGCTTCTTCTATTGTCCTGCATTTCAAGAAGATACTGAATTATACAATAGAAAGCTATG
The DNA here is from genome assembly GCA_033119425.1 of Bufotes viridis. NCBI lineage: Eukaryota > Metazoa > Chordata > Amphibia > Anura > Bufonidae > Bufotes > Bufotes viridis. Next base: position 463,428,581 of record CM065592.1, on the reverse strand, counting down.
CATCTATGAATTCAGCATATCCCTCTCTGCCTCTGTGTCTGAATAGATGTTCCAGGATTGTTATTACATGGGGGATGCAAGTACTGTAGTTGCTAAAACAGTTATGGCATATTCATTCTTGGAACCTATGTCAAGAATTGGGCCCCAATTTAAATGGCGAGCAAGTCAGCAATCCTGAAGCCACCTCTCCTTATCAGGTTTTCAAAAACAGCTGAGCGCTAATTGTCCTATTTATGTAAGTCCCATAATGGTGAAAGGTGGGGCTGGCTGTACATGCGCAGCTTGCTCTCCATTCACTGCTATGGGACTTTCAAAATGAGTGCGATCGTTTGGCTATTTTCAGAAGTTCCATAGCAGTGAATGGAGAGGAGGAGAAGACACTGTGCATGTGCAGAGTGCGCTCCAATCAAGGTGAGGACCCATTTGTGAGATAGAGGTGGGACATCTATGGACAATTTTATCAATATGTCATAATCTTTTAGAGCATTAGAATTTTATTCACATTATTTTCAGATAACTTGTTTTGGGCCTAAACCAAGCTTAGATAAACACCATGATATTCAGCAGACAGCGTCCATCATTTAAAACGCCACTCTAGCTTATTTCTCAGATATCCACACCCACTCCTACGAACTCTGAACTTTTTTCTATTTTTGTTTCAAATGAGGTCCTGAATTTGAATTGGACAGATTTATCTATTTTATTAGCCTTGCAAACTATGTAATAATGTGTGCATACAGTGTATGTATTTCCCTGTAAGGGATAGGACCAATCCGCCCCTGATTGTGGCACTATCAATGCGGGGTATTGTGGTGCTGTACTATGTACATGTGTGGTACGTATAGTGTTATGAATCTTATATTACAGTTTATGCAGGGGACAAATTTAGTTTAGTTCAATATGTATAGGCCTATGTTGAAGGAGGGGAGAGGGCATGTTGAATCTTTGTCCCAGACAAATAAATGCCTACCTACTGCTCTGTCCATGGCTCTCAATATGGTCAACACCATTGCTAAATTAATTCGAGTTAAATGAGCCTTACAGCTTAAATTTGTCTTCTGTCTGCTCCATAATTAGATAGCGTTGCTTAGTTTTTAAAGCTTTATGTTGTTATTATGAAATTAGCGGGCAGAAAAGACAATGAGGTCAATCCTTAGATTATATCTTCTTACTAATTACTTAGAACTGTGATATGGGACTGACTATTAATCCTTTGCTGATAAATATAATTATTTCTATGAAGCGTCCAGTTGCTGATAAACCTCACTAAACTCTAGCACGTAACATTCCATATTCCGGCTCTAGCCATCCTTCATTAGGTAAATTTGACATTGACCTTGCGGTGAGGAAAATTTTCCGACGACTCTTCCACTCATGTAAGGTCGTGTGAGTGCTATAATGACATTTCCAGTGAAATTACACTGTGCTGGTCCCATATGGCAGTGATAACAAGCTATTAAATCTCAGGTCAAGAGATGAAATAAGATTATGTCTGCAAATGTATTGTTATCAAAGCCCAAACAATTTTGTTAAGACTACAATTTTGACATCATTCTCTGAGGGCATGGACACACGTTCAGTTTTTTTTTTTATGCAGTTTTTAAAGTAAAAAATAAGGGAGGTACAGTAATAGCATCCAAAAATAAAATGAAAATGCAAAAACTAAAATTGAAATGCAAATACCTTTTTGACATTCATTTGCCACCCATGAAAAATTAATTCCACAATTAAAAATAAATTGAAATACAGTAATTTATTTTGCAATTTAATTTCTAACTGAAGCATGGGTAAGTGTGACAAAAACAAAAAAATTGTCATTTAATTTTCATCTTTGTCATTTAATTAAGGGACATTTTAAGATTTATTTTTCATCCTTGAAGGAAATTTTAGTGCCAATATTAAAAGGGAGTCTTTTACCCCCCAAACCCCATTTTTCAGTACTCACATCTTCCTGTTCTAAATTGCCACCCCCCCCCCATTAAAAAGCCTCTTACCGCATTGTTTCACAGCTTACCTATCTTCATAAAATGACTTTTATTGCAGCTGTCAATCTCAGCTAAAGGTGCCCAGGGGCGGCGTCATAACGGCCGGTGCCCAGGCCGCGAGCTCATCTTCCTAAGTGTCCACGCCCCCTTTCACCCAGACGGGCCCGCACAGTGTCTTCTGCTTGGCCTCCTCCTGAAGTGGCTAAATCCCGCGCCTGCGCCGAGGATCCGGCAGTCCGCGCCTGCGCACTGGTTTCCCGATTACTGGCGCAAGCATCCTATCCTGTGCGCAGGTGCGGGCCCGTAGAGTGAGAGTCCTGGAAGCGCTGCATTGGAGGGCTGTTCAGAGCTCCAAGAAGAGGCGTGCGGTGTTGGAGCTGTCAGCCTCCTTCCCTAAGGACTTTGGCAATAGCAATTTAAAAAGAACAGTATGTGTCCCCTATATTTATATGTAATAAAGAGTCCTTAGGGAGGGAGGCTGACAGCTCCAACACCGCACGCCTCTTCTTGGAGCTTTGAACAGCCCTCCGATGCAGCGCTTCCAGGAGTATCGCTGTATGGGCCCGCGCCTGCGCACAGGATACCCCGATGCTTGCTCTAGTAATCGGGAAACCAGAGCACAGGCGCGGACTGCCGGATCCTCGGCGCAGGTGCGGGATTTAGTCACTTCAGGAGGAGGCCAAGCAGAAGACACTGTGCGGGCCCGTCTGGGTGAAAGGGGGCGTGGACACTTAGGAAGATGAGCTCGCGGCCTGGGCACCGGCCGTTATGACGCTGCCCCTGGGCACCTTCAGCTGTGATTGACAGCTCCAATAAAAGTCATTTTATGAAGATAGGTAAGCTGTGAAACAATGCGGTAAGAGGCTTTTTAATGGGGGGGGCAATTTAGAACAGGAAGATGTGAGTACTGAAAAATGGGGTTTGGGGGGTGAATGACTCCTTGTAAGATGAAAATGAACAGTGCCACCCTCTCATTTCACTGTTTTCTTTTTCATTTTACATTTTCATTTTCAAGTTGGAAATGGAGTCCTTACCCAAATTCTAACTATGGTATGGGTCTAGACATCTGTATTTAAGCTGTCTGAAGGAATGTCATAGACATCTGTACAAAGAATAGCCATCTCTCTCAACCCTTCCATACATATGGGAAGAAGGAAGACTCCTTTAAAAACAGTTTATCTGCCAGAAAGAGAGATTGGGCTGTTGAAATCAAACATGCCCAATCTTTATGTCTCAAAAGTTTGGAAGCCACTATACACATTAGATTTTGGCAGGTTCGTACGATACACATCTAATGTGTATGACCTGCTTTACTCTACAGTCCCCACCATTTTGCTTTTGTCCTAGCTTATCTGCAGAGTTGAATTCAAGTAGGGTCAAATCAGTATTGCTCCATGTCTGTTTACTGTCATCCATTCGTCATCTACCTGTATGCCATACATCTGCCATCTACTTCATTGCTGGATCATCTCTTCTATTCTATTCTAAGTGACCCACACTTGGGTCCTGTCATTTACCAGTGAGTTTATTTTAGCACCTTGTTTTACTTATTTTTTTGAAAACTTTTTTCCTTTTTTTTTTTTAATAACTATTAGCCCCCTTAGAGGGCTAGAGCCTGGGATCTTTTGATCCGTTGTCCGTTTTACCCTAATAGAGATATATTAGGGTGAATAGAATTTTGACGCGCTCCCTGCTGAGCTGTACCTTATGTACAGCTTAGCAGAGAGGTTACCATGACAGCCCTGGGAAGCTTCAGCAGGCCTCAGGCTATCATGGTAAACAATCAGAGCCACAAGATTTCACTGTGGGGGCTCTGATCAGAAGGATCCCCATCCCTCTGCCTTATCTCACAGATGCCGTGATAGTTGTTGAACACAGAATCTGAAGGGTTAAATGACAGAGTTTGGCTGGGTGCCTGCTGCAGCCCGCTATTTACAATTGCAGGCGCATAATGCCGTACATGTACAATATTATGCGTTAAGGGGTTAAGGATAAGCGAATCAATACTACTGCTTCAGAATTTCATCCAGAATTTCCCAAAAAATTCTAACTAACCCGTATTTTTTGGCTAATTTGTTCTGGGCAAATGAGAGAAATGACTATTGTAGGTGAGGTAATGATCCTCTTGGTTTTTAGGACAAATATGTGAAAATTAGCACATCTTACATCTGTAGAAAGGCTTAGGAAAGCTTTGCATATCTTTCCCAGAAACCCAGAGGGGTATTACCTGGCCTATAATACTCCACATAAATACTATGCAAATTAGGCGCTCTCCATAATGAGAAAGAGTACTCTCTAGAAAATGCATATATGTTACTAAGAAATCCAGAGTAGTAGTGTCTCTCTCTCTGTAAAATCCTCTTTCAACTTCTTTGAGAAAGGAAAATGATCTGGTAGTGTTACATTAAAGGTCATGACAATACGAGTGCTTGAATCTGGTAACGCAAGCTTCGGCTCTCAGTCATGTAAGCATTGTAATAACCTTTTCTATCACCTCTCATTATCCTCTGATTATAGTTCTGCCATACGGCCAGTTTATGACTCTCTCTTAATGACAATGATCATCTGCTCTATAACACCATTGACAGAAGTATTGACCTACTCAACAAACCTTGGCAGTCGCTGTATGTTTCCTCTAAGGTCCCGCTTCAATTGTGTAAGCTCTATCTATTTCACATACAGAAAGCACACTTTACATCATAACTAGGGATGTCCAGATACCACTTTTTTAAGACCGAGTACGAGTACCAATACTTTTATTTTGGTACTCACCGATACCAATTATAACAATGAAATAAATAACACATTTATTTTGTGACTACTGACCAACCAAAAGTCAAAAAAACAGAACAGCCCCCAGCCTCTCATGTGCCTTCCAGCCTCTGATCAGCCCCCCAACCTCTCATGTGCCCCCCAGTCTCTGATCAGCCCCCCCAGCCTGTCATGTGCCCCCCAGCCTCTCCCTCTTTTCAGCCCCCTCTGGTAACTCAAACCCCCTCCCTCCCCAGTATTAATCATTGGTGGCAGTGGCCACAGGGCCCCCCTCCTCCGCCCCATAATTGGTGGCAGTGGCCAGTGCCCCCCCTCCCTCTCCAGTATTAATCATTGGTGGCAGTGGCCACAGGGCCCCCCTCCTCCACCCCACAATTGGTGGCAGTGGCCAGTGCGCCCCCCCCCTCCCTCTCCAGTATTAATCATTGGTGGCAGTGGCCACAGGGTCCCCCTCATCATTGGTGGCAGTGGGCAGTGTGCCCCCCCCCTCCCTCCCCAGTATTAATCATTAGTGGCAGTGGCCACAGGGTCCCCCTCCTCCCCCTATCATTGGTGTCAGTGGGCAGTGTTCCCTCCCTTACTACCCCCCCCCCCCCCTCAGCGTGGCTGCGGCAGTTCCGATCGGAGACCCAGCAGTGTAATGCTGGGGCTCCGATCGGTTACCATGGCAGCCAGGACTCTACTGAAGTCCTGGCTGCCATGGTTAGTTAGTGAGCAGCAATATACTCACGTGCGCCGTGGCCGCTGGGCGCTCCTTCTTCTGGTAACTCACAGGTCTTGTCGGCGTATTGCTAATGCTTATAGCATTAGCAATGCACCGCACAGACCTACGAAAAGAGGGAGCGCCCGGCGGCCACGGCGCACGTGAGTATAATTCTGCTTACTAACTGACCATGGCAGCCAGGACTTCAGTAGCGTCCTGGCTGCCATGGTAACCGATCGGAGCCCCAGCATTACACTGCTGGGACTGATAGGAACTGCCGCTGCTTCAAATGATGGGGGGGGGGGAGGGAGGGCGCACTGCCCACTGCCACCAATGATGGGGGAGGAGGAGGACCCTGTGGCCACTGCCACCAATGATTAATACTGGGCAGGGATGGGGGGGGCACACTACGCCACCAATGCAGAGATTGAAGAAAATTCCCGGCACCCGACCTTTGAGAGGACGCTGTGATCCGTGGAATTAACCCCTCAACCTGAGGGGTTAATTGCGCGGATCACAACGTCCTCTCTGAGGTCGGGTGCCGGGAATGCGAGTCACAGAATTCCTTCCCCCACACCGAACTGCTGAGAGCGCCGCAGCAAGCGGCCAGAAGGTGTCGGCAGTGGTATCGGGGACATTTGCACGAGTACAAGTACTCTGCAAATGTCCAGTATCGGTACCGATACCGATACTGGTATCGGGACATCCCTAATCATAACGCTCAGGGCAGAGTCCAGACAGTGCTTTGTCTAGTCAGTTGGGTCTTGCTTTAAAGGGGTTGTCCCATTACATTTTTTCCTCTATTCATAGTGTAGGGGATGTGTCTAATTGGTGGGGTGTGGGACCACTGGAACTTCTGCCGATCACAAGAATGGGGACCAGCGTTCCCCCGTTTGAATGGAGCAGCAGACCAGCATGCGTGAAGCAGCTCCATACGACTCTATGGGGCCACTGGAGATAGCTATGGGCTTGTACTTGGATATCTTTAGCAGTCTCATAGTGCTGAATCCAGCGCAAATTGCAAAAGGGGCAGTAACATGCTAAAACGTAACTTGTAATAATATATGATATAAATCACAATTCATCCAAGGCAGCCCCTTACAACATAAAACAGCTGGGTCTGGGGAGATGAGCGCACTTTGACAGTTAGACTAGTTATGTATGCACACAAGTGTCTTGTGCAGAGATGCATTCTAATTCCAATCAGACACCAGAAAAGACAAATAGACACCGCCTGGCCAATGTAAATGGTTGTTATCTAACCAGGTAAAACATAAAGCAGGTTAGATATACACACAGCTCAGTTCACCCATCCGAGAGTGGAAAACACTGTTGTATTGTCAGGGGAGGGGAGGGTAAGCAGGCAGCCACGGTGGGCAACAGTGCACAGTCCAGAGGACGAGCTATCCCTGTTGATCCCTACTTGGCCTGTTTGACCCTCACAACCTAACACAGGGTCCTTGCCCCGCAAAGGGGTGGCCCCGTCCGGAACCTGACCCTACACTGGAATCCATAGGGGTCCCTGCATGGGGTGTCGGTTAGGGCTATGGTAAATCTATACTGGGATAAGAAAAGGTGGAAAATTAAAGTGACCTATGTTTGTTTGCACCTGTCCTTATAGTGAGTTTATACTGGGGTCAGGTGAAAAAGCAGCTAAGGTATATTCACGTGTCCCTACGCGTTTCTTCTGATGAATATACTATATCTAATGGTCTTTGACAGAAAAGGGGTAAAAGTCTTAAGAGTTGTCAGGGGAAACAAGGGCTATATTGGTGAGCTAACTCCTGCTAAACATAAGTGGGTAATAAATTTAGGGAGGATAAGGTAAGCTCAAACCGCATAATGTGATGGTGTTATGCTGTATGCAGCAAGCGTATGGCATTGGATCCGGACCCGGATATAGAGCGGTACACCGCCACTGTTGCAGCAATATGACATAAAGGTATATGTATCCCAGGGTGGGCGTATGGCCTCAATCCTGGACCAGGGCATCGGACAGAAGCAGGTCCATGCGTCTATTGGCATTGGCAGTATCCAGCGGCAGACACAAATCCTTGTCTGCCACTCCTTTCAAATGGGTGAACATGACTCCCATTCTCATGATCGTTAACGGCCCCACCAGTTGTACTCCAACCAGTCTGACCTTTATCCCCTATCTTGTGGCCGTGTAGCCAAAATTCGTCTCGGCTGAAGTTGCATGAGAATTCGGTGACTGACTTCAGTATTCCTATCTGCGTATTTAAAATCATTTAAAAATAGGATTCTGAAGTCGGCTTTGGTACAGAGGTACCAACCAGTATCAAAGCCCACTTCGGATTCCGATTTTACAATGTTTTTAAATACGCATATAGGAATACCGTAGTCATTCACCGAAGTCTCACTCAACTTCGGCTGAGATGAAGTTTGGCTACACAGAGCCCATACATTTTTATGCTGTATGGAAACAGCATCTCCAACAAAGTTTTCTGTGATCCAAAGCCCGATTTGCTAAAGCCTAGCAGCAATCCCAAAAAGTATTTGAAAGCTGCTATTTATGTGGATAAAGCCTAAACCTGGTCATACACAGTAAAGGGATTCTACAGGATTATTTTTTATTAGTAGTCTACCTTCAGGAAAGGCCATCAATATCTGATTGGTGCGGGTCCCACATCCCACACCACTGCCAATTGGCGGTTCCCAAGTATCTCCAACACCAAAAGTAGGCACCCGAATTACCAGCTCTGTCCATTGTGCAATGGACGGATATGGTTATTGCAGTACTGCTCCCATTGAAGTGCATGCTACAGTAATCAGCTCCTTCCACTATACCAGTGGTGGGCAAACTTATTAGTCAACTGAGCCAAATATCAACAAAACAGCGATTACATTTTTTCTGAGAGTCAAATTTTTTAAAAGTAAACTATATAGGAAGGTACATTATATTAACCATCTGAACATACCTTTCTCAATCCTCGACACTATATCTTTCACTCCACAACGTTTCACCCTATAAGACGCATGTTTTTAGAGGAGGACAATATGAAAAAAAAAAAATTTCATTACACCTCAGGTCAAACCACTAATCAGACCCCCAATGTTAATAAGACCTCCCTCAGATCAGACGTAAGCTCACACCCCAAAGTAAATGACCCCCAATCAGACCTCAGATAAGAGCCCCATGCCTCTTATCATCCCCATTATCCTCCATGATGCCTCTTATCAATCCTGTTATTATCCATGATGCCTCTCATCATCCCCATTATTATCAATGATGCCTCTCATCATCCATAATGCCTCTCATATCCCCCATTACGATTCTCATCATGCCCTTTATTATCCATGATGCCTCTCATATCCCCCAATATGATTCTCATCACCCCATTGCCTCAGATCAGCCCCAAGTTTCATAAAATAAAAAAGTGCTTACCTCTCCTGCTCCTGGATGCCTCTGCCCCTCACCACCCTCGCTCTGTGTTCCTCCTGCTGTCGGCTGTGCTGTGAACTGGCGTGCACAGCGTCACGTCACAGAGCACCTCACGCTGTGCGCAGCCCTGCACAGCCTACAGCCGAGAACCAGGAAGCGGTGAATACAGAGTCTTCACCACTTCCTGGTCTTCCCCTTCCTGCCGATTTTTGCCACGGGCAACAAAAATGCGATCGCACTGTACATGTGAGCCCGCACCTGGAAGAGTAATCAAATACTTATGGTTTATCTTGAGAATAGGCCAATAATATACAAATCCTAGAAAACCCTGTTTAGGTCACCCAAATCAACTATTTCACTGGCAGTAACCATCATCTAGTGTGTATGGGAATATACGGACTCTCCCAGATGGCTGATGTGAAGGAAAAAAAAGAATAGGCTGTTGGATTGCAACACTCCCAATCCATTTGCTCTCAGAGTAGACAACCTGCCACTAGAGCTGACCAGCAGTGGCTTTTTCCATTCTTCCCATTCAGAACACATGCACACTCGGCAGACCTTATTTAACTCCACAGTATGTCTTCAGATGGTCTTCTTCTTGCCAGGTCATAGTCTTTAAGGGAGAACCTTGCACCATAAAAATTCAGTCATTCATTTCATTCCTGCTCATGCAATGCTTAGGAGTCCACTGGGTGGTCCTAATCAGAGATTGACAGCTATCTGTATGTACAGTCATATAGGGAAGGCTGTCAATCACTAAGTAGGACCGCCCTCTGGACTCCTAAGCATATAATAAGCAAGGATATGTATGAATAAGTTACACTGAATCTTTATCCTCAAACTGTATATCAGTCTGCTCAGCTCCTCCTGGTCTATAACATTTTGCCTGCAGACTGCACTGCATTTTCATGGTCACAGGCTCCTTTAAGGTTTACAATGCTCAATATGAAGCTATAAAGAGGCCACAACTACAGTAAAACAGAATAATGTCATAAAAAGCACACATTAATGAATAATGTAATACACTCTACAGAATAAGAAGGTGTGCTGTGTTGCCTCTTGTGTATGAGGACGTGGGCTACAGTTTCTGCCTCAGGCACTGGGATCATAATACAGAACCTGCTGATCTGCACATTTCATATCGCAGAGGAACACATTACTGTTCTCCTCATTGTATTTTCTAACATAAGGAGAAAACGTTAAAGGGATTTGCCGAGATTTTTTATTACTGTAGACCTATCCCCTGGATAGGTCATCAGTATCCGATCAGTGTGGGTCTGACACCCGGGACCCCCACCAATCAGCTGTTTGAGAAGGCATCAGAGCTCACAGTAGCACTGCAGCCTTCTCTCTGCTTTTCCTAGGCCGAGTGGCAACACGTTCATGTGGCACGTGGCATAGGCGCAGCTCAGCCTCATAGAAGTGAATGGGGCTCAGCATGATACCAAGTACAGCCTCTATACAATGTACGGCGCTGTGTTGGTGAGCTGAAGAAGGCCGGGTGATAATGCGAGCGCTGGTGTTTACAGCTGATGGGTGGGGGTCCCCGATGTCAGACCACCATGGATCAAATACTGGTGACCTATCCTCAGGAGGATAGGTCACCAGTTAAAAAAAAAAGCCTGGAAAATCCTTTTAATATAAATAAAATCTATAAAAAATAGCTCTCAGAAGAGGCTGCAGAGCTCACCAGAGCACAGCGGACTCTTCCTAGACCAGTGACATCACCACACTTTGGTCCCAATGGTGCAGCTCAGTCCTATTCAGGTGAATTGGTTTGAGCTGCAACACCAAACATAGCCACAATCCAATGGACGATGCCGTGGTTGTTAAGATGCCGGGAGAACCGCAGCCTCTTCCAACAGCTGACCAGTAGGGGTCCTGGGTGTCAGCCCCGCACCGATCAGATGTTGATAACTTATCCTGGCAATAGGTAATTAATATTAAACATTTAGAAAACCCCTTTAATGTGGTTGTCTCACTATAGCAACCTATTGCCTATCCATAACATAGGTGATAAGTGTCGCGTTGCTTAGACCACTATGATCAAAAGAATGGGTGTCCAATGTTTTTTGTCTGGATGGAGTGATGGTCACACATGCACACTACTACTCTATTCAATGTTTGTGGGACTCCGTCAAACTATGGATTGGAGTGGTAGCGCAAGACCACTGCTCTATTCAAAGGGGTGAAATGGGTTCCCATTCTCATGATCGGTGGAGTCCTAGTGTTGGGACTCTCAGCAATCAAACACTTCTTATTATATATCCTGTGGATAAGTCATTTAGTAACTATATTGGGACAACCTCTTTAATGGGAATTTGTCACCTCTGACAAGCCCTAATAATTACAGCAATACAAGTATAGAACACCTTCCAGTGACTCCAGATCAGTAATTTCTATGTCGATATGCACCATCATTCCCCCATTATGTCCCCATAAACCAGCTATGGAATGCATTGAGAGGACTCCTGTGCATGCACACATAATGGAAAGAAACATAGAAACATAGAATGTGTCGGCAGATAAGAACCATTTGGCCCATCTAGTCTGCCCAATATACTGAATACTATGGATAGCCCCAGGCCCTATCTTATATGAAGGATGGCCTTATGCCTATCCCATGCATGCTTAAACTCCTTCACTGTATTTGCAGCTACCACTTCTGCAGGAAGGCTATTCCATGCGTCCACTACTCTCTCAGTAAAGTAATTCTTCCTGATGTTACTTTTAAACCTTTGCCCCTCTAAATTTAAAACTATGTCCTTTTGTAGCAGTTTTTCTTCTTTTAAATATTCTCTCCTCTTTTACCGTGATGCTTCCCTTTATGTATTTAAAAGTTTCTATCATATCCCCTCCAGAAGTCCAGAAGTCCTGCCTATGCATTCCGTGGCCAGTTTATGGGACCATATTAGGTGGGAAAAGGGTGGGTATTAATATAAGAATTACTGATCTGCAGTCAGCGACAGGTGTTCTATGCATGTAGTGTATAGTAACTAGTGGCGATCTGACTCCTGGCACCTCTGTCATTCAGCTGTTTGAAGAGGCCACAGCTCTCCAGTGAGCTTCATGGCCAGTGACGTCAGATTCATTTGTCACATTGCCTAGTTGCAGCTCAGTCCCCGTCAAGTGAATGGGCCTGGGCTGCAATACCAAGCACAGCCACTATACAAGGTAGGGCACTCTGCTTGGCATGCTACGAGGAGGCCGTATCGCTCACCAGAGCACCGAGGTCTCTTCAAACTGCCGACTGTCAGGGTTGCCAGGATTTGGAACCCACTGTTCAGATAATTATGACCTACAGTCGTGGCCAAAAGTTTTAAGAATGACACAAATATTAGTTTTCACAAAGTTTGCTGCTAAACTGCTTTTAGATCTTTGTTTCAGTTGTTTCTGTGATGTAGTGAAATATAATTACACGCACTTCATACGTTTCAAAGGCTTTTATCGACAATTACATGACATTTATGCAAAGAGTCAGTATATACAGTGTTGGCCCTTCTTTTTCAGGACCTCTGCATACGACTGGGCATGCTCTCAATCAACTTCTGGGCCAATTCCTGACTGACAGCAACCCATTCTTTCATAATCACTTCTTGGAGTTTGTCAGAATTAGTGGCTTTTTGTTTGTCCACCCGCCTCTTGAGGATTGACCACAAGTTCTCAGTGGGATTAAGATCTGGGGAGTTTCCAGGCCATGGACCCAAAATTTCAACGTTTTGGTCCCCGAGCCACTTAGTTATCACTTTTGCCTTATGGCACGGTGCTCCATCATGCTGGAAAATGCATTGTTCTTCACAAAACTGTTATTGGATTGTTGGAAGAAGTTGCTGTTGGAGGGTGTTTTGGTACCATTCTTTATTCATGGCTGTGTTTTTGGGCAAAATTGTGAGTGAGCCCACTCTCTTGGATGAGAAGCAAACCCACACATGAATGGTCTCAGGATGCTTTACTGTTGGCATGACACAGGACTGATGGTAGCGCTCACCTTTTCTTCTCCGGACAAGCCTTTTTCCAGATTCCCCAAACAATCGGAAAAAGGCTTCATCGGAGAATATGAGTTTGCCCCAGTCCTCAGCAGTCCATTCACCATACTTTCTGCAGAAGATCAATCTGTCCCTTATGTTTTTATTTTGGAGAGAAGTGGCTTCTTTGCTGCCTTTCTTGACACCAGGCCATCTTCCAAAAGTCTTCGCCTCACTGTGCGTGCAGATGCGCTCACACCTGCCTGCTGCCATTCCTGAGCAAACTCTGCACTGGTGGCACTCCGATCCCGTAGCTGAATCCTCTTTAGGAGACATTCCTGGCGCTTGCTGGACTTTCTTGGATGCCCTGAAGCCTTCTTAACAAGAATTCAACCTCTTTCCTTGAAGTTCTTGATGATCCTATAAATTGTTGATTGAGGTGCAATCTTAGTAGCTACAATATCCTTGCCTGTGAAGCCATTTTTATGCAATGCAATGATGGCTGCACGCGATTCTTTGCAGGTCACCATGGTTAACAATGGAAGAACAATGATTTCAAGCATCACCCTCCTTTTAACATGTCAAGTCTGCCATTTTAACCAATCAGCCTGACATAATGATCTCCAGCCTTGTGCTCGTCAACATTCTCACCTGAGTTAACAAGACGATTACTGAAATGCTCTCAGTAGGTCCTTTAATGACAGCAATGAAATGCAGTGGGAAGTTTTTTTTGGGATTAAGTTAATTTTCATAGCAAAGAAGGACTACGCAATTCATCTGATCACTCTTCATAAAATTCTGGAGTATATGCAAATTGCTATTAAAAAAACTTAAGCAGCAACTTTTCCAATTTCCAATATTTATGTAATTCTCAAAACTTTTGGCCATGACTGTATACTTAGGATAGCATTAGACAGAGTAGATTGAGACAGCACCATCAAAGGTCATTAGACCAAAAGTCCGTTTAGTGGTGGTGCTTCCTCCTATGTCAGGGATACTACTGACGTCCTTAATAAACTCATGAGGTTGAATTCGCCCCTGATAATAAACTGGTCTCTTTTGACATTACCAGCCTTTTGAGCCACAGATAGCGATGGTCCTTAAACGAAATAGGAGTATTCTAGCACAATCCTTTCTGGGGATCATAGAGTTTCAGACACCACCCTTGATGTCGCACAGGAGATCTAAGAACCTGGATGATAAACTTACGCATACAGCACTGCCAAAGGCAACAACTGGCAGTATATCCAAGAAAGGCTGCTACCCTTGTTACAATTGCTGTAATTGTAACAGCCTATTAAGAGGTGATTCGTTTACACACCCTTGTACGGGTTAACTGTATCAGTTAAAGAATTTACATCTCTTGCCATCTACATATTGCAATGCCCTTGTGGCCTGTTATATGTAGGTGAAACTACGCAACCATGCAAACTGAGATTTAACCAACATCGCTATACCATCAGAAAACTTTTGGAGATAAGATCTATCAACCCTGCAGACTGTGAAGGAGACCTTCCGGTCCCTGAGCATTTTCTTAAACTGAGACATAACGTGTCACAGCTCCGGTACAGAATCATAGACGGAATTCTCCCTCTGATGAGAGGAGGAGATCGTGAACGGCTCCTGAAGAAATTGGATCTACGAGTTGGATACCCTTGAACCAAGGGGTATGAATCGTGACTTCAAAATTGGGTCCCTGTTCGAAGATTGCCTTTTAGGTTATGATTGTACTATGTATATATTACAGTATACATTGTATTTAGCCTTCACATGTTCACATGTGTTTGTCTTCTGCTTTTTTCAGATCACCCAACCCTTGTATCTTGGACATAGTAGGCTGGACGCAGTCCCTACTTATTTCCTTTTTTTGCCCTTTTCCTTTTTTATGGATGACACTAGTTGGGTTCATGAAACAGGTATAGTAGCTATTTTTAGGATCACATCTGGGACTCCCTGTGGTTGGCAGAGGGGAGGTCACTGAAGAACGACAGGCAGATGCTGTTACGCTATAGACATGGTCTCCTGGTGTGTATGTTTTGGGGTGCATAGACGGTGCAGTTACCACTGTATGTGGACACGCCTTTGTAGACCATTCCCCCAATCTCATGGATGAGGGAGTGGCACTATCTGTCTGTTTCATCCCTTAGGATGAGTGACACACAAGGTACTGAGGTTGGGATGGGAATCACCATACTCAGACCCAATTCAATGTTTGATTGATAGAATCAGAGTTTGGCACATCACTTAGGACCCTTTTTTCTGTGGTAACTTGCGCCTTTATCTTGGCTGTCCCCTTTATTAATGAAGCTTTGAAGTGCATCTTTCCCTGTCCTTTTCTCCGGTTATGACTCCAATTATACCACAGGGAGTAAGTTGAAACGTCGCTTTTCTGAGGTGGAATAAAGAAGTTTCTATTACAAGACGTTAGAGTGCTGCGATTTTTTTCATTTGACTGCTATACTTAAGATAGGCCATCAATATTGAACTCCTGGAAAACCCCTTTAATGTGTATGGCTGGTTGTTTTTTTTCTTTAAACATATCCCACTACAGAGATGAGTTGTGCAATCTGCCCTATCCATAAATTTGGGAAGCTATGTCTTATATCCAATGAATTGATAAATGAATAGAACATCAGGTAACATCAAGGGAATTATTTTAAGGTCCATGTTGGAGCTTGAACATCTAATCTGAGGGTCAAGAACAGATCTTTCCTAATGTTCTACATATACAAGACAAACAGATTGACGCATTTTCCATGGTTTGTGTTTGACTTCCCATTTCATCATTATTAGACACGTCTCTAATTGTATTCAGCAGAAAGTCAGAAAGTGCTTAACCTCAAACAGAACTTCAGACCTCAGCTTTCCTACTAGTTCTACATCCGCTCCATACATCATCAGGGTCAGAAGAGCTTTTCATGCCAGGCAGATGTATCAGTAAAAAGAAGCCAGCTGGCCAGGGCTGGTATATCGACAGCTGCCCTCTTTGTTTATAGAGAGTACAACTGGGCATTCGCTATAATGATAGTACCAATTACCAGAACCGCTAATAAAGTATGGAATATTAGACATCCACAATTATTATTATTGATCTGAAGCATCTGTGTCCGTTGGAGCCGATGGTGGCTCTGTATAGGTGGTACAAAGACCATCAAGTAAATGTAGAATAGTAAGAAGAGGTAGAAGAAAAAATAATATCAGACATATCAGATATACACTGTCTTGTATTATGTGATCTTTTTAACCGCTTCAGGATGCAGTGATTTTCTGTTTGAGTTTTTGGTTTTCTGCTTTTCTGGAACCATAACTTTTTTATTTTTCCATTCACATAGCTGTTTGAGGGCTTGTTTGTTCAGTGACAAATTGCACCATATAATATTGCATATGATGTATTTGGAAGCTGGCAACAAAAATTCCAAATAAAGTGGAATTGAAAAAAACTAAAACATAAGTTTATGGGTTTCCTTTTTATGCGTTCACTATGCAGTAAAACTTACCTGCTACCTTCATTTTAAGGGTCAGTACAATTACAGTGATACCAAATTTATATAGTTTTCCTTAATACTTAAAAAAATAAAAGCTTTGGAAATTTTTTTTTAATTTTCATCATTAGATTGCTCTTTTCATACACCAGTTTGATTTAATACAGTAGTATATGGGAAATTCTGTATATTTCAATGCAGCACTGCCGCCTGCAGTCCTACATTGGAATATACCTGTGATACGCCTGGTAGCTTCGTACAGGGTCCAGCCTATCACCACCAATGAATGGCTTCTTAGATCAGAGCCCATCGTTCCCGGGGATTGACCAGGGAATTTTAGGGGTTAAATTTCTGCAATTGGCCTTATCGCAGATTGCAGACATTAGCCCAGAGTGGGTGCCATCTTTAAAGTGCCTACCTCCTTACATGTACGACGGATGTTGCAAAGGGGTTAAAAGAAGAGTTTTTTGAGAAGCAGTACACAAAAAGCCAACCACAATCCTACTCTCTACTGAGTCCTGGTTTTCACTGTTTAGGGCAGGTGACAGACAGGATACTGGATGTGGAGGTCCAGGGCTGGTGTGGTTACATGTGGTCTGCGGTTGTGAGGCCGATTGGATGTACTGCCAAATTCTCTGAAACGCCTCTGGAGACGGCTTATGGTAGAGAAATGAACATTCATTGCACGGGCAACAGCTCTGGTAGACATTCCTGCAGTCAGCATGCCAATTGAACGGTCCCTCAAATGTTGCGACATCTGTGGCATTGTGCTGTGTGATCAAACTGCACATTTCAGAGTGGCCTTTTATTGTGGGCAGTCTAAGGCACACTTGTGCAATATTCATGCTGTCTAATCAGCACCTTGATATGCCACACCTGTGAGGTGGCATGGATTATCTCGGCAAAGGAGAAGTGCTCACTAACACAGATTTAGACAGATTTGTGAACAATATTTGAGAGTAATGGGTCTTTTGTGTATGTAGAAAATGTTTCAGATCTTTGAGTTCAACTCATGCAAAATAGAAGCAAAACCGAAAGTGTTGCGTTTATATTTTGTTATATTGTTCAGTGTATTTATATTTTTAAAGTCTAAAATACATTAACTCCTATTAAAATTGGTTTTCCAACTCCTGAAAATAATTGCCGACAGGCTCCAAATAAAGCAATATGCAGTATTAGCGCCTTATGAATTTTGTTATTGCTGGGTATAACGGAAAATAACAGAATTCTTAAGACGAATTCAAAACAGAAACCTTTGGAGGCATTACGTTTTCATCCGTCAATAGAAGTCTTTGGCCAAACATAACGGATGTGTCTGGTTTTCGTTATGCAGGACGGAAAACAAAGTCCTGTCAACAGATATTGCCTCTATTTAACCATTTAACCACTGGAGACACTGCCACTGCCTGTATTCAGATTATCTGGACATCATAGCAATTGCAAGACATCTAAACCAATTAAAATTCACATCACCACTGGGTTTCTCAGTTATTTATATTTTATTGCTTGGCAATCACATTACATTGCGGTAGATTTACTGCAAATATAAAGCACCCATTACCACTTCAGAAAGACTGGTGTGTAATAATGGCGCATACACAAGTGGCATATATTAGATATTTAACATATTATCATTATAAACTGCTCACTAGTCACCCACTGTTCACCATTTATCCACTTAAATAGCTGAATTGGGGATTTAGTCAGGATTTATGGTGTCCCTAATGCTGTGAAATAAAGGCAGATACTTATCCATCATGCAATACCATCAGGGAGGCTCCAAATTTATTCTGTCGCAGAACAAGGACCCCGAACATACATACAATGTAATAAAGAACTATGTTCAGCGTAGGGAAGAACAAGGAGTCCTGGAAGCGATAATATGTCTGTATGGGATTACATGAAGAGACAGAAGGATCTGAGCAAGCCTACATACACAAAAGATCTGTGGTTAGTTCTCCAAGATGCTTGGAACAACCTCCATGCCTAGTCCTTTAAAAACTGTGTGCAAATGTATCTGGAAGAACTGATGCTGAAGGCAAAGGGTGGCCACACCAAATATTGATTGGATTTACATTTCTTTATTAATTTACTTTTCATTTTGTTAATTGACAAAAGTAAACTATATACTATAGATATCTATCTATATGTCCAAGGCTTTGTTTTTCCCTTAATTTTAACCCCTTCCTGCATGCCTAAAAAGCCAGTTTACTTATGTGCTCCTAGTAACCAGACTGTCAGGCATGTCAGTAGATCATCTAAAGCTCAGCTAGCATTGTGCTGACAGCAGAGAAGAGAAAGGTTACTTAGTAGCAGCCGAATCATGTCACCGTCACTAGCTTTCTCAGCCTTTGCTATTAATCCGATTTTTCTAAAACTTTAAACACTTTAGCGTGGAAGACAGTCCTTCCTAACGTTTTCAGTCTATCGTCACTGCAGCCAAAGAGGTGTGGGGCAGGAGAACGACTGAATGAGAGTTTCACACATTATACTAATCAATGTAATGCTCTTCCGTGAGCATCTTTATCTGGTCCTACCAAGAGAACAACAGAGCTGTCCTACTGTTATCCCAATTCTACACCTACTATTGTCATGAGGATTATCTTACGGACAGCATCTTCCCCTCACCACAGTAGTAAACTGACAATGGATTACTTATTTATATAGGAGGTTTTATAATTTGTGTCGACTCCTACAGAAGGACAGTATTTTGTATGCAATTTTCAAATTCATAGTGATGACGCAATGAGAAAGAAACAGACATTCTAAAAATGTGTTTTCTATTAATTTAGAGTTTTAGTAAAATACTGGGAAAGGAGGGGCTAGTTTGGCAGGGAGGCGAAGAAAAGACCACCTCCCCCTTATAATATATAATACAAAGATTCAGAAATTCACACATACAAGATAGTTACTTACACTACACACTGTAGAAAAACTAAGATTTCTTACCTGGAACAAAACTGCCCTGGACAACCTCTTTATAAGCCCACCAGCCTTCATGGATTTTGGGTGAATTCTGTTGTGCTGGAAAAAACAGAAAATACAAATATGTTGATTTAACGGCAAAAACTTGTTTTACTAAAATAATAAGATATAATTCAGCACAGCCCTTTTTATGTATGACTTTTTTCTACTGTGATTTCATAACATAGGTAACATAGAACCTGTTATCTAGTCATTGATAGGTTGATTATCCCTTATCAGGCTAGAGTTATACATAGGTATTTTGTGGTGTTTTTGGTGCAATTTTTTTATTGCAAAAATGCCAGCTCCAGGTGCTGAAAATCTACGAAAAGCATTTTTTGCCTACTGGCATTTTTTTCTTTTTAGAGGCATTTTTTGTGTCCATGGCATTTCTTTAAAAGGTATGTTGAAGACGTGGCAATTTTTCAAGTGTTTTTCCATCACCTTCTGTACAGGGAGAAAAATTAAATGCTATCCACACATTGGTTTAAAAAAAAAATGACACTAAAAAAATGCCATAAAAACACAAGTGTTCTGGAGAATGCTTTTTATGGGCTTTTTATGGTGGTAAAAAAAAAAAAAACACCAGAGCAAATGCATGTGTGTAGGGGCCCTAAGGAACAATTAAAGTTGCATCATAAAAATGTAGACCTAGGAGAAAGGTAGACCTATACAATATATTAGGGCCCCCCAAACACAGGGTGTACTGTCTAATATGTATGGGGAGCTACCAAGCCTCCCCCGAAAGATAAAGTCAAGGGAGAGAAGGATCAGGTAAAGGATCTGAAAGAAGGATTGGATGATATTTTAAATCCTTTTGTTTTTCCAGGAGATAAACCACTGCCAGAGATGTCTGGCAGAGTCTTTCTCTTCTCTCCCCATTGAATACACATACATGTTCTGCCAAACTGAACGTGTATGTCTATGGGGGAGTCGAGAGAGATAACTGTGGACCGAGACCATCATTTGGTCACAGCTATTGAATGTGTATGTCTATGGGGGAGTCAGGAGAGATAACTGTGGACCGAGACCATCGTTTCGTCAAGGCTATTCAAGGTGTATGTCTATGGGGGAGTCGGGAGAGATAACTGTGAACCGAGACCATCATTTGGTCACAGCTATTGAATGTGTATGTCTATGGGGAGTCGGGAGAGATAACTGTGGACCGAGACCATCATTTGGTCACAGCTATTGAATGTGTATGTCTATGGGGGAGTCGGGAGAGATAACTGTGGACCGAGACCATCGTTTGGTCAAGGCTATTCAAGGTGTATGTCTATGGGGGAGTCGGGAGAGATAACTGTGGACCGAGACCATCATATGGTCACAGCTATTGAATGTGTATGTCTACGGGGGAGTCGGGAGAGATAACTGTGGACTGAGAGATATTCTGGCTCTTCTGTGATTGCAAATGGCAGAGGAAAGAAGGGTCAGGCATGGTGTATTTCAGCAGTCTAATCATTTGTTTTTAAGCGAGACAAGCAGAAATCAGAGGGGTCTGGCAGCAGCTCATCCATCTCTCCTGATTGAGAACACATGCACCCTTGGCTGAGGATGAGCATTTGTGTGTATCAGGAAGGAACTAATCATTTGGCCGAGAATAATTGTAGCTGTATGGCCACTTGTAGAGTCACAGATATGCATATGTAGAGCATCGGATAGCCCACCAGAGGAACCTCCTGTAAGACCAGGCTCTGATACCATAGTGGGCCCTAAGAATACCATATGGGTTTGAGAATAATTTCCCCCGGTGGGCCAAAGGAACTCTAGTCTGACCCTGTGTACAAGAACATCCAACTGGGCAGTTTTTTCCCATATAAATAAGTAAAACATGTTCATAGTTTTTGTGTTATACAGTCCATTCAAAAAACAGTCATTTACAAGTTCTTATAGGCAAACATTAGTTCTACGTTATTTTCTGACAAGTCATCATAGTGGAGATCACTGTGGTTCTGGCTTCCAATCTGACTGAGGGTGACATCTGTGCAGAGTTTCTAACTTTTCCCATGGCTTCCTCCCACACTCCAAAAACATAATGATAGGTTAACGGGGTTGTTCCACGAAAAATATTAAAATTTTTCCAAACCAGCACCTGGGTCTTAACATTTTTGAAATTGCACATAATTAAAAATGTACTATAGCCATTGAGGAATTCACTTACATCTAGCTGCATATCACCACCTGCTGTTTGCGCTTTTTCCAATTTCTCTGTCCTACTCACTGAGATGGAAGCACATGCTCAGTTCCATCCTTCAAATGCCACCAGACACACCTCCTGAGAGTGCACGCCCATAAGCTGCCAGCTTGAAATAAATCTAGCAGAAAAACTGGATCAATAAATGGGGAGATCTCTGGCTCCATGTGAGGTACAGGGCTGGTTCTGGCTTTGTTATAAAGATATTGTCATGTACTATATGATGTCTGAGATTCATTTTTTACATTAATCATGGGATAACCCCTTTAACTTTGGAATCTGATTGTGAGACCCAGCAGGGTTTGCTGTGAGTGACGACAATCTGCAGGTATGTGTTGGTGCAATATAATTGAATCCCATAAATAAATTGATAGGTGTCCATTGTTTTCAATGCATGTAACTGCCCTATATCCTTAATCAGGCATGGGGGTCTTATATGAAAATAAAAGGTGGTGCAGATATAGCTCTTTGGCCTCCACCTTTCATTCTCACAATACACTACTGCTCATTAATAGACACTGAACACATATTGTGTGAATGTCTTATTATACTTTTCCGCTCTTCTGTGGATGACTATGCAGAACGTATTATTCTGATACTGTAACACATCAATAGAGCTGTTGCTTAGCAACGCTAGCATTTTTTTGGCATGTCTCTAATCCCAAACACATTTTAAGTACTTCTCAAGTTCTTTGTGGTTAGCTTATCAATCACTAATTAATTAAAAAAAAGAAATACAATATATGAGTCACTTGGATTATGCACCATGGCTTTTGTATCTTCCAAAGAAAGAACTACTAAAGTCTGTATTACACTGGAAGATTTTCTGCCAGATGATTGCTAACGAGGGTTCGTAGTAACGCTTGTTATCGATCTTTTGGCAGTGTAATACTGCCGCCGATTAACCGTTCACCAAGCAAATGTTCGTTCATCGGGCAACCGTAATCTTTCAGCATGCTGTCTAATCAAGATATGCTGGCGTCAAATAACTAGACAGCATGGGGACGAGCGATGGCATAACGATTGCAGTGGTCTCTGTTAGCGATCAGGCATTTGCCGAGAAGAAATGCTTCCTTCCCGACAATCGCCTGCAGAATTGCGCTGTGTAATACAGCCTTAAGGCTAACAAGTGAAGATTAAAGCAATGCAGAATGAGACCATCAAAGCCAAAACGTCTACCTCAGCTCCTGTCCATCAGTCAGGAATATTTTTAGGAATTATATAAATTCATACTGCAATACCCCAGAGAGGGTATTTACAATTGTTACTTTTTGTATGTAATGTTATGCATTTTATTGTTTTGGCCATATCTTCCAGTTAATTTTGTGGATGGCAATGGCTGGCAGCAACAGTGCCCACCAAACTGTTCCTCCCCTCTTAGTAGGCGTGGGCTGGTCCTGCTGCCTGCCGGGAAGAGGAGTACAAGTATAGCTAGAGAGAGGAAAAGAGAGTTTCTGTTGAGACAGTGGAGAAGTGAGGAAGCACATGTCAGAGCTCCTACTCCCAGGAACTGTATCTAATTCCCCTGTGAGACAAGCACTCCAGACATAGACTCATGAACCAGATCTTAAGTCTGTATGACACCAGGTGACTGTTCATAGGAACGCTCGTTAATATTGATCTGGCTGTGTAGTACTGCGACCTGATGAACGAGCAAACACTTGTTCATCGGGCAATTGCAATTGATTAGACAGCACAATCTGCCACCGGCAAACAATAATTCAGTATAGGATTAGCGATCGATCCTCCCCATACTGTGGAGGGGATCTCTGCATGTCATAGCAACAGTCTTCTCTGCTAATGAGAGTGTGATTGCTGGGAAGGGACACTTCCTACCCGACAATCGCCTGCAAAGTCTGCAGGTCTAATACAGCCTTTATTCTCCTGTGGGACCAACTGTCCCGAGAGATCAGCAAAATTCAAGGGCAAAACTTCAAGAAAGCATCAATGCGACCAGACAGCAGAGTAATCAGCAAAATAAAGCTTTACAGACAATGCTGTAAGGTGAGGGACTACAGCTCAGACACCACCATCTACCTAAACCATTGCTCTGCCAGACTAACGTCAAGCCTGTATCGCTTTACATTTCCATGTCTAAATGTAATGTCTGATTTACGGTTTTATTATAATTCTATTTTCTGAACACATTTCCTTGGCCAATCAATGTCCCACTCTCATGAAGGAAAGGGCCACATAATGGTTCCTTTGGCTTCAAAGGTCAAATGCAAAAGGACTCTCAGTACACTTCATTGAATTTACCAGAATATATTTATACAGTATATGATAGATGAAGTCTGTATTATTTGATCTTAATATTTTCCTATTTAACAGAGGTGTAAAATGCAACAATTTTGGTACTGCTTGTAAAATCCAACACAGCCCTTGTACGAGAGATGGCATGCAGCATCCAGAAGGCTTGTTAGATTCTGGAAAAGAAGACCAGTACTAAAATGTTGATGATGCTTTCATTTAAAAAAATATTGCTGGTTATGGATCAATATAGGAAAGTTCTCTCCTCATATGCAAATAGAGAGAGACCTGTCAATCAAGCTGGATGGGGGGAGAAGCCAGTGGCCCAGTGGACATTTCTCCCTGGGCTCAGCGCTATGTATTCTCTGAATTACGTGCATATACGTAAGGGAATGCGGCTTCTTGCCATATCCTTACGTGCATGTACGTGATGTGATCGGGCAGGTGCAGGAGCTTTTATTGTTAGTCAGGCCCCTGCTGCATCTGCCGGCATCACTGTATGTGGTAATACCGGAGGATTAACAATTTCACATGCCACGGTCAGCGCTCACCGCGGGACGTGCGATGTTTGCAGAGGGAGGGGGCTCCCTCCGACTCCATTGGCCCCCCGCCCTTCGTTGACAGGGGGCCAAATGGTTGCCATGGCAGCTCCAGTGCCTTACACCTGCAGGCTGGGTCTCCTAGGCAACTGTCAGCGTCTTACTGTGTCATCTCTTCACGCAATAAATGAGCCTGTACACAAGACGATCGGCAGAAAAATTAAAAAAATATTGCTTTTAGAAAATGGTGACACAAAAAACATGATTTCCTTTTCACAAATCCTTTTATTCTATAAAACTGAAATAAAACTTAAAAAAGTAGACATATTAGGGATTGCTACATCTGTATTGACCTGCTCTATAAAAATATCACATGATCGACCCTCTCAGTTGAACGCTGTTAAAAAAAAAAAAAACTTTGCGAAAATACCAATTTTTTGGTCACCTTGCCACAAAAAAGTGTCATAACGAATGATCAAAAAATCATATGTACCCAAAAATGGTACCAATAAAAATGTCAGCTCTTCCTGCAAAAAAAAGCCCCTGCACAAGACGATCGGCAGAAAAATAAAAGAAATGTAACCTTCAGAAAATGAAAACACAAAAAAAACTTTATTTTGGTTTTCAAAAATGCTTTACTATAAAACTAAAACAACAAAAAAATACACATATTTGGTATTGTCGCGTCAGTTTCAACCTGCTCTATAAAAGCAACACATGATCTATCCTGTCAGGAGAACTCTGTAAAAAACAAAAAATCAAAACTGTTCCACAACAGCCATTTTTGGTTACCTTGCCTCACAAAAAGTGTAATATCGAGCAATTAAAAAATCATATGTACCCCAACCCAAAATAGTGCCAACAAAACTGTCACCTCATCCCGTAGTTTACAAAATGAGGTCACTTTTTGGGAGTTTCTACTCTAGGGGTGGATAAAGGGGTCTTCAAATGTGACATAGCAACTCAAAATTATCCCAGCGACATCTGCCCTCCAAAATCCTTATGGTGCTCCTTTCCCTCTGTGCCGAGCCGCATGCCCGTACAACAGTTTACGACCACATATGGGGTGCTTCTTTAAACTGGAAAATCAGGGTAATAAATATTTTTATTTTTTCTTTGGCTGTTAACCCTTGCTGTGTTACAGGGAAAAATGGATTAAAATGGAAAATTTGCAAAAAAAGTGACTTTTTTAATTTTACCTCCATTTTCCTTTCATTCTTGTGGAACACCTAAAGGGTTAAAAAAGTTTGTAAAATCAGTTTTGATTAACTTGAAGGGTGTAGTTTCTAAAATGGGGTCATTTATGGGTGGTTTCCACTATGTAAGCCCCACAAAGTGACTTCATAACTGAACTGGTTCTTAAAAAAGTGAGTTTTGGAAATTTTCTTAAAAATTTTCAGAATTGCTTTTAAAATTCTAAGTCTTCTAACGTCCTAAAAAATTAAAATGACATTTACAAAATGATGGCAACATAAAGCAGACATCGGGGAAATGTAAAGTAATAACTATTTTATGAGGTATCACCATCTGCTTCAAAAGCAGAGACATTCAAATTTCAAAAATTGGTAAATTGACTTGAAATTTACCACCAACATAAAGTACAATATGTCACGAGAAAGCAATGTCAGAATCGCTTATATAAGTAAAAGCGTTCCAGAGTTTCAGGCGCGGATTGCAATGCAATGGTGCGACTTTTCTCCGCACACATCGGGTCTAAAAAAGTTGGTGTGGCATGGGCGGGGAAGGGGACAGGTCGGTAGGAAAATCTCATTCATCATTTTCTACATCTGTTTTAGACTACTTACACAAGAGTTTTTGCTGTATCCGTCATGGATGAGCAAAAACGCTTCCCTCATGATAATACATCCGGCTGCATTCATTATGAACGATCCAGTTGTATTATCTTTAAAATAGCCATGACGGATCCGTCATGAACACCACTGAAAGTCAATGGGGAACGTATCTGTTTTATATTGTGTCTGAGAAAACAGATCTATCCCCATTGACTTACATTGTGAGTCATGATGGATCCATCTTGCTCTGCACCACATCGCAGAAAGAAAAACACTGCTTGTAACATTTTTCTGTCCGCGATGGGGACGTAACCAAATGGAAGGGAATGCATTCTGGTGCACTCCGTTTCGTTCAGTTCAGTTTTGTCCCCATTGATGGAATAGGGAAAGCGCAAGTGTGAAAGTAGCCTAAGGTGTAGAAAATGGTCTAATGTAAGCTAGCAAGGAAGCTGTCCTATATTTAGAACTGGCGCTGGAGGCGCCGGTGTTATGGAAAGGCCGGCGTCTCTTCATAACTCCGGCGGATCCACCGGCAGCCCAGGGACTTTATTAAGACCGACGTCTAAAATGTTGGTCTTAATAAATCACCTCCTATGTGTATACTATATCCCAAAGGTCTATTGTTACCTCTAGGGAAAATGTTTTCAGCGAATGCAGTTTCCACCATTCTTTGTGCTATAATGGCCTCCAAGCAGCAATACAAGGAACACAGGACACACAGATTTATACACTCCGACGACTTTACAAATGACCAGGGAAAATTCTTTATGTGTGGAGGAAAGGAGATTTAGATGTTGATACAGGAAAAGATTCCCTTACAGTTAGTCAGACTATGGATATTCCTATGACCCAAAGAATACTGCAAATGACCCAAATGACCAATGACTGCAAAAGCAACCAAAGAGTTTTTTCAAGGGAAAGAAGTGGAATGTTATGCAATGGCCAAGTCAATCACCTGACCTGAATCCGATTGAGCATGCATTTCATTTGCTGAAGACAAAACTGAAGGGAAAATGCCGCAAGAACAAGCAGGAACTGAAGACAGTTGCAGTCAGGGCTGGGACAAGGTCCACCACCAACAGAGGCTGAGCTGCCCAAGTGCGCCCTCCGCCGCCATTTAGATATGTATGTTTGTTATTAATCCTGTCGACAGGAAACCAGATGGATCTGTTATGATTCCTATAGACTTCTACTATGATGTAAGCAAAACGGAATGCCTCTTAAAGGCTTCCGTTTTGACCTCTATCTTATAGATTCCGTTATTTTTTGTTATAACCATGTTATAATGGAAAGCCGTAACGGAATCCATAGCGCTAGTGTGAGCCCACCCTTAGGCTGGATTCAAGCGTCCATGGAACACGGTCCGTGTGATACTGGTCTGGATTTCTTCTGAGTGCAGGAGCGCACTGCACAAGTGGTTGATATGACGCCGCGCGCTTCCTGCTGCCGCAGCGGTACAGTATTGCACTGGTTTGATCTATACGAGTGTGTCACCGTACTGCGGCGGCAGCAGGAAGCACACAGCATCATAGCAACCACTTACGCAGTGCGCTTCTGCACGCAGAAGAAATCCAGGCCGGTATCACACAGACCGTGTTCCACAGACGTGTGAATCCAGCCTTAGTTATAGAGCTACTGAGTGAGACAGATGTTTCAGAAGAAGGGATGCCTTTAACATACATATATCTCCTTGAGAAACCAATTTGATCCTAAAGGGTTAATTCAATCTGAATGAGGATCCCTGTAAACTAAACTCTGTGTCCTGACATTTCTCTCATCTCTCTGCTGACTGTCCTGTGTGTCCCTTATCACTACTGCAATAGACTCAGTAGTGCTCTCTGCTCTGGTGACAGGATTCTTTAAACTCAAAGAATCGAATGAGTCTATAAGTAAGAGGATCATTCGGTTCTTATAACTCATAGACTTATTCGGTTATTAGAATCCCTGTACTGTGTCCGGAGACTCAGAGCTGGTTGCCTCACATCTGATCAAAATGGGGGGGCACTAATAATTTTCACCACTATCATACGCATTTGCATCACTGCACATATACATCACTGTATTACATACATCAGTGTGAGGTGTGTGATGTATATGGTGCAGTGTGTAGTAAATGCACAGGTGGTTATTATAGCCAAGAGATAATGTCCAAGGAAGATCCGCCATATTGAACTGGACTTTATCTCTTGGCTATAATGACCACCTGTGCATTTACTACACACTGCACCACATACATCACACACCCTGCTTTACATACATCTCACACTGATATATGTAGTACACTGTGTGTGATGTATATGGTGCAGAGTGTAGTAAATGCACAGGTGGTCATTATAGCCAAGAGATAAAGTCCAGTTCAATATGGCGGATCTTCCTTGGACATTATCTCTTGGCTATAATGACCACCTGTGCATTTACTACACACTGCACCATATACATCACACACATCTACACTGATATATGTAGTACACTGTGTGTGATGTATATGGTGCAGAGTGTAGTAAATGCACAGCAGGCTATTATAGCCAAGAGATAAAGTCCAGTCCAATATGGCGGATCTTCCTGGACATTTATCTCTTGGCTATAACAACCACCTGTGCATTTACTACACTCTGCACCATATACATCACACACAGTGTACTACATATATCAGTGTGTGATGTATGTAAAGCAGGGTGTGTGATGTATGTGGTGCAGTGTGTAGTAAATGCACAGTCCAATATGGCGGATCTTCCCTGGACATTATCTCTTGGCTATAATAGCCACCTGTGCATTTACTACACTCTGCAGCACATACATCAGTGTGAGATGTGTGATATATGTACTGCAGTGTGTGATGTATGTACTGCAGTGTGTAGATCACACACTGCACTACATACATTACACATATGGATACATGATTGGTGCACTTTTACCTTGTCACACACACTGGATGTCTGGGCTCCCTGCACTGGACACCAGGACTCCATTCCTCTTCAGTTCCACGCCGGCTGCCCATCCTGCTCTCTTCAAACACAGTGGAGCCGGCCCCTTCTCCTTCTCCTTCCAGCTCCCGCCACCGCCGGCTCCCTGGCTGTGTCCCGGGCTGGAGCAGGGAGAGGTGTGTCCCTTTCCTGATAGGCCGGCAGCCTCCAGCGTAGGCAGCGCGATGACGTCATCGCGCCGCCTACGCCGGCCTATCAGGAAAGTGACACGCCTCCTCTCCCCTGCTCCTCGGGTCCTGTATCGCCGCCGCCAGCCGCTCCATATTTCACCGCAGACCGCAGACCGCATTATTTCCTGGGGGCCCATGGATGTGGTCAGTGGACTGCCTGCCGGCTGCCGCCCAGAGGCTGGGGAGCTGGCCTGCGCCCTGAGCCTGGAGCGCCCTGAGGCTGGAGCCTCCCCAGCCTCTGTGTCGGCCCGGCCCTGGTTGCAGTAGAGGCCTGGCAGAGCATCACCATGGATGAAACCCAGCGTCTGGTGATGTCTATGCGTTCCAGACTTCAGGCTGTAATTGACTGCAAAGGATTTACAACCAAGTATTAAAAAGTGAAAGTTTGATTTATGATTATTATTCTGTCCCATTACATTTGGTCCCTGAACAAGTGGGAGGCACATATGCAAACTGTTGTAATTCCTACATCGTTCACCTGATTTGGATGTAAATACCCTCAAATTAAAGCTGACAGTCTGCAGTTAAAGCACATATTGTTCGTTTCATTTAAAATCCATTGTGGTGGTGTATAGAGCCAAAAATGTTAGAATTCTGTCGGTGTCCCAATATTTATAGACCTGACTGTATGTAAAAGCATTGTTTTTAGGAAAAATGCCTCTGTAATATGATTCTATGTACAGGTGCTGTATCATATGGAATGCTACAGATTCATGGAGCCAAAGGTACTCCATATTCTACTATCCTATGAGATAAAATGGACGATTTTATTTAAATATCTGCAAAAAAATTACATAGACTCTAAAACATTAGAGTAGTTATAGCTTTTAAACGCTATGGACACCTTTGGTAGCATTTATTGTTAATATTATTCCATTCTGCTCACTTTGGGCTTAAAAATCATTGTTTCATTTGTTTTTTGTTTTTTAATGTTCATCAGTTTTTTTTCTCTGCAGTTCTATCAGAGAACTGCTCCAGACTGAGCTCCTGACAGCTCCTAAACACTCATTATAGCTAAACTCTTATCAGTTTAATAAATGAGGGTTTATGAGCTGTATACTGTAGGAATTCAGCGACAAGGGCTACAGAGCTGCCGGATCCAGTGCAAAATGGATGGCTAGTCTGCAAGTGCACTGAAAGTGAAAGCTGTAGAAGAAAAGCTGTTGAAACAAATTGAAATATATTTTTTAGCCCAAAATGAGAAGAATGCAATAATAAAAAGCAGCCCATAATAAAAAAATGTTTTATAAATCCTATCTGATCATTAAAACAGTTAGAAAAAAACTATTCTTTCTTCCAGAAACAGCATCACATTTGTTACATGTGATCATGAAGATGGAAGAAAGCGGGTCATCCGTATCATGAAGTGGTTAAATGGGACTTGTTATGAGCTTCATGATGTTTTTGAAAAACATTGTTTCAAAAACGACCCGAGAACGGGAAGAAGAGTCAAGAGGTGGCTCCCTGCTTGCTTCTCCCTGCTTGATTGACATATTTCTCTGTCTACACACGAATAGGGAGAAATCTGTCAATCAAGCTGAGCTGGATGGAGAAATGCTGGTGGGGTGCCAAAAAAATAACCCTTTCCTATGTTTTTATTGAAACGCTGAAGAATTTCAGAGTAAAACATAGCTATTTGTAACAGGGCAGTTTGTTGGGATTTAATGCTCCTCGTGGTTTGGCCAGAATGAAGCTCCTGACAAGTTCCCTTTAAGGGAAAAACTGTAAAATGCAATAATAAATATGATGGTTTAGAGCTTCCTATATCCTGTAGTACTCAAGCCATTTTATGCTGCAGCCATCTGATACATAACGTTCTTGTACTAGCATAGAAATATAGAGTTGTGCCACAAGTCAACTAAAAACGCGAACACATTACTAAAGGCTCCAGCTGAACATTGCAAAGACTAAGATAACCACTCGGATTTAAGAAAGACAAGACTATTTTCAGTTCTAGAGATGGACGTGGTAGATAAATACCGTAGTTTAATATTAAAACGTGGTTTATTTCCTAGGTGTTCTGCTTCCCATTACCGAAGAATGCAGAGATGAAAAAGATATGTCCAAAACAATCCATTGATACAGCGCATGTTTAGGGAGTTGAAGGCAGCCCCTTAGAGGCCGAATACTTTCAGCACATAAAATATTTCCTCCTTGGGAATTAGTTCTCCGAGGCTGATGATAGGCAATGCATTTGTGCTGAGAGGAACACTTAAATACCCTCTTTAATCTGCAATCATCAACAGCTCACTAAAAGAAAGTATTCTGCCTTCCTAAGATTACAGAAGTCCTTCCAAATCTCCCGCTAAGTTTCCAAACCGCTCATTTTTTTGCAATTAAAATAGAATATTCGAGTTGTTATTACAGGTTCAAACTTCATCTTTATTTGGTTTATTAAATTCAGTCCCACAAGATGAATAGAGTTCTTCTATGAATTCGCTTGTATTATTATTAACTGTACTTTTTCTAGAATGTTATTCATAAAAGAAAATTACATAGGCTTCCAATGCTGTAATCCTTCCATATTCAAGGGCTTGGCAATTGCAGACAAGACATTAAAAAAAAAAAAAAAAAAAAGTTGTATGATTTTTAGCTGAGAATAATTTTGCATGTATTTAATTTGCTGGATTTGCATTGTTTTTAAAGGGTTTTTACAAGATTCTGATATTGATGGCCTATCCTCCGAATTGGTCATCAATATCAGATCCATCGAGGGTCTGACACTATGGACTCCAGGCGATCAGTTTGAGTGCTGCGGCCTTCTCGCAGTTTACCAAGCACAGAGCTGTCCATTGGATAGCGGTATTGAAGCTCAGCCTCATTCACTTGAATGAGACTGAGCTGTGTCTAAGCCATTTGACCGATGAACAAGACGTCAATGTCCTAGGAACATTTGATTAGCGGTGGTCCCAGGTGTTGGACTGATATTGATTATCTATCCTGAGGATAGTTCATCAGTATCAGAATTAGTACATGAATTTTATAGTGTATTCTACATTATGGTCCAGCAAGCATATTCATACAGGCCATCTGTCAGCAGATTTGTCCCTATGACACTGGCTGACCTGTTACATGTGCGCTTGGTAGCTGAAGACATCTGTGTTGGTCCCATGTCCATATGTGCCCGCATTGCTGAGGAAGATAAAGATTTAATATATGAGCCTCTAGGAGCAATGGGGCGTTGCCATTTCACCTAGAGGCTCTGCTCTCTCTACAACTGCTGCGCCCTTAATTGACAGGGCCAGGCAGTGAAAACATCATCATGCCATATTCTTATCATAAGAAGAGAAGAGACCGGAACTCGCTTTTAGATAATCTTGCTGTGATTTATTGTCACATTCCAGTGACGGCATTTCGGCATACAATCTGCCTTTGTCAAACACAGTTTGACAAAGGCAGATTGTATGCCGAAATGCTGTCACTCGAATGTGACAATAAATCACAGCAAGATTATCTAAAAGCGAGTGCCGGTCTCTTCTCTTCTTATCTTTATGGGACGCCTGCCCTGAGACAAGCGCACTGCTGCTCTACTTCACCGCAGTGCCGATCGACATACTGTATCGCCATATTCTTATCAGTCTGATGAAACTTTATCTATACTGAGTGTTTATGAGCTGTCAGGATTTCAGAGATAAGACCTACAGATCAAGTCATCACAGCGGCTCAAAAACATTGAAAATGTATAAAGAGCGATTACTTTTTTTTACCCCAAAATGCGTAAAATTCAATAATTGCCTGAAGGTATTCATATCCTTTTAAAATGTCAACACAAATTCTTCAAAAAACACTGCAAACATTCTGTGTGAATCCATCCTTAAATGGGTACTCGCATCTCAGCCATTCTTGACTGAGATGAGAATATTAATCCTAGGTAGTGACCAGAAATGGCTGGGGAATGAGAGCTACCGCTACAGAAGCAATATACCGCATGGAGCTGTGCCAATTCTGTCACTCAGGAGCAGTGTAGCTCGTCGTGCTACGCCGTTTCTGAAGCTCACTTCTACAGAAACAGCGTAACCTCAGCCAACGCCTATGATGGTTATACCTATCTCTGCCTATTTCCAGATTAAATACAATCACTAAAAAATCTTCTCTATTTTACATACAGAATAACCAAATATGACCTCTCCGTGTTCTGTTTAATTTAATTATAATTCACAGAATGAAGCTGATCGTCATCCGTGGTTCTTAAAGCTTTTAACCTGCGTATGTGAAACATTTCAAACTGTGAAACAACTGGTCAGTATAATTGAATGTTTGCTGAATCTTTCTAAAGCTGTTTTCATGTAGTGTAGTCATTAAAAATCTTGTGTAGTTGTTAACAATCTTGAGTAAAAACAATATATTAGATGTAAATTATGTATATCCTTGTGGCGTAGACAATAGAACTCCACATTGCCACATATCAACACGTATCTGCCAGAGATTAGCTGAAAATCACTAGAGATGGGCGAGGTTGTACAACCGTTTCCTTCATCCATGCTTTTTTATTATTTTACACGCTTATTTTACCCACATATATAGCACTGACATATTCCCGGGCGCTTTACAGACATTAGCATCACACTGTCTCTAATTGGGCTCACAATCTAAGTTCTCTATCAGTATGTCTTTGCAGTGTGGGAGGAAACCGGAGAACCCGGAGAAAAAAACATGCAAATACGTGGAGAACATACAAACTCCATGAAGATGTCTTTGGTCAGATCAGAACCTAGGACCCCAGCGCTAACCACTTAGCCACCGTGCTATTTTTCTTATGCAGCCAGCTGAGAAATTAATGCTAATACATCTGGGGGAATGGACACAAAGTGAAAATATTTTTAAAAGGACAGTTGTAAAAGGGCTGTGAAAGAATGGGGTTCATTTACAGGTCTGGCCAAATGGGGGGCATTTCGCCAGATCTGTAAATGAAGCTTTACTTACTGTTCCAATTCACGGTAAACTGATAAAAAGGGGTATGCGTCTTCTATGAAATACATGTTACTGCCTGTTGTAGACGCTAAAATCTGAAAATAATAAATCTTTATTGATATTCAAAAGTAAAATAAATGGCCCCAATTACAGGCCTATATAACAATACAAAATCCTCTGGATCACAGACGCCAGCAGGTTAGGCAAGTCCCCGTGGTGATCAGGAGGCTGCCAATCCCAGAGGAAAAAGAATTAAGGATAATAATGGGACTATGAACGACTGGTGTCCGCTATGGCATGTGCCAAACAGGTGTTTGGGGGAGCAGGCCGGAATTGGTATTTTT
The DNA here is from genome assembly GCA_033119425.1 of Bufotes viridis. Lineage (NCBI taxonomy): Eukaryota > Metazoa > Chordata > Amphibia > Anura > Bufonidae > Bufotes > Bufotes viridis. The sequence continues at coordinate 463,394,122 of CM065592.1, read as the reverse complement.
TTCCCCATCAACTGACTGCTGTCACACTCACTAGTAGTGATGAGCGGCAGGGACAATATTCGAATTCGCGATATTTCGCAAATATTTGGGCGAATATTCGCCATATATTTGAAAATTCGCGAATTCGTAATCTCCAGTCATTATTTTCTTGATTGCGAAAATTTGCATATAAAAATTTGCATAAAAATTTGCATAAACTGGTATTTAAAAGGCATCTATCAAATTTTTATGCAAATTTTTATATGCGAATTTTCGCAATCAAGAAAATTATGACATTACTTTCTTGATTGCAAAAATTTGCATATAAAAAATTCGCAGAAAATTCGCATAAACTGGTATTTAAAAAAAACCTCATATTTGCGATTGCGAATATATTTTGCGATATTCTAAATATTCGGGAATTCTTGAAGTGCCGATATTCGCGATTAAAATTCGCAATTCGAAAATTCGTGATCAACACTAGTCACTAGTAAACCAAAGAATAAATGGTCCCAATAACCCCAAATAATAATGCTAATATTTGGCACTAGCCGTCACATCATAGCTGTTTCATATCATGTGCTCAATGGCGGCACATGTGTGGTATGTTCTGAGGATTGCGCTTCTCTAAGCAAGCTACGGTGCCCACAAGTCCGATTAGATATTAGTATTTTCGTCCATGGACCCTTAATGTATGGCTACCACTTCTACTGAGATGCAGCAAATCATTACTGCCTACGTGTCACAAATCTTGACTATTGTCTGCAGACACATGGATCGCGCTGCAGCAAATACTGAAAGCTACACTGCACCCTGATGCCCCATAGGTATGAATAAGGAGCACAGAGGCGCCGTATTAGAGAACTGGAGCAGCAAGTTATATATAAGAAGGCTCAACGCGTTTCAGCACAAAAAAATACCATATCCGACCTTCTCCCCCGCACACCTGTTTTGCACATGCCATAGCGGACAGCAGTCATTTATAGTCCCATTATTACCCTTAGAAGTCTATGGCCTGCATAAAGGATCCGTCATGTTTCCGTTATGCAAGTGAGGACTCTCCTGCATAACTGAAATGGGACGGATCTGTTTAACAGGCCATAGACTTCTATTATGATGGAATAACGGAATGCCTCATTCCATTATGCATTCCGTCATAGAATTGTGCTATGGTCCGTGGTAAAGGGATCCATAACGCAATTCACCTTTTACCACCAAACGAAGCGTGAACGAATTTCAAAATATGAAATTCGCTCATCTCTACTGACAACAATCCGTTCTGTGGCTTTGACAGTTTTTTTTTTTACCATAAACAACCTCCATGGGAATGTCTCGGTCCATGTTACTTGGAAAGATGGCTATGAAATACATAATAGGTAGATAATTATGAGTTAGATAAATGCATAGGATAGAAAGATTAGACAGATTAGATAGATAGATACATAATAGATGTACCGCCAATATAGACCTGTGGCGGGGGGGGGGGGGTGCGGAGTGCATGGAAGGCCCCGCCCCTATGTCTGCAGACTCAGTTTATATGATCGGGGTTGCTATCGGGCATTGGCATAGGCCCACAGCAGGCTTGTCTTCCGTGGACTCCCGGGCCCTGCTTCCCTCTGCTCAGGGCCCCCCCCCCATTGTGTACACAACTCACGCCAATGTTCCTCCCTGTGTGACCCAGCCAGTGACGTCCAGCATAGCGCTCTCTCTTCTGTCTGCTGGGCACTGCACTGGCCAATCAGCATTTAGCAGTGCAAAGCCCCTGCTGCTGATTGGTTAGTGCATCGCTTGCAGCAGGCTTAGCTGACAGAACTGTGCAGGTGGGCACGGGCGGTAGTTGTATACTACACTTACGTGCTGCCTGTCTCAGTCAGCCACCCACCGGGCCGGAGAAGAGAATTGACTCCAACAGCCCTGCCTCAGCATCGCAGCTGCCGGCCCAGCAGGCAGCAACACTTTCCCCTCTGGTGTGTCAGTGCCACCTGACCACAGTCAGCACAACAGTGAGTGTCAGTGACTCTGTTTAAAAAAAGTTAATGGGGGGCAGTCAGAGGGCAGCAGCAAGCAGAGTTCCTGTGGGGGTTGGAAGGAAACTGTTCTGTAGGCTCATTATTATATAGAAGACTCAGGACAGTGTGCTCCAGCCCCCCCCCCCATGAACTCTACTTGCTGTTAAATTGCTCATATAGAGTGTGCCCATCCCAACTCAGTCACCATGAAGTGGGGGGAGGAGGGGCTGGTGCACACTTAGGGTGCATTCACACGACTGTGCTGTGTTTTACGGTCCACATTTTGTGGAACGCACAGTGCCATCACATTTACGGACACGAATAGGACATGCTCTAGATTTTTTGCAGGGCTGCAGAACAGAAGGGATGCGGACAGCACACGGCCCCATATAAATAAATTGCAGAACGTATATGGACCCATTCATACGGTTGTGTGAATGAGCCTTAAGCATCAGCAGCAAGAAGTTTCAATGTGGAATGGTCCAGGGGTGGGTAGTCGGTGGAGTTAGGGGGCCCAATTCAGATTCTTGCTATGGGGCCTAATGATTTCTATATATGCCCCTAGATAGATAGATAGATAGATAGATAGGAGTCATAATTGGGTAGACTTTAGGAAATTTCATCAGGGAGAACTTTAGGGGAATCTTTGAGGGAGTGAAGTGCTGTCACCCAGTTGTGTGCTGGCAGCTAGTTCTGCATTACAAAACCCCCTGCATAAGAAACTCATTTTTCCTGTATGAACAAACAGCTTAAAAAAACAAAACAAAAAAACTTAGTTCATAGGCTTTATAGCCAGCATAACCCAATAGCATTCTGCTGCAAACGCTGAGCAATTCACATTCTTATTTTCTTGTAAAAACCATTTCAGTTCATTATACCCATGTTATTAAATGCATTGCATTATATTGCTGCAAGATAATGGGTAGTTACAGCAAAAGCAATAGTGCAATAACACCATTTTCATATCCATGATATTGAGCGCATAGTTCAAAGACTTTTTACAGAAAACATTGCATCATTATATCTGTGTAACCAGAGACATTACTGCATCAGAATGTGTGGTTCAAAGACATTTTACTAAAAAAATTGCATTGATATAAATGTAATATTGAACGCATAGTTTAGATATTTTACCACAAACATTGCATTATTATATCTGTTTTAGCAAGAACATTACATGCAGTTTAAAAACATTTCACTGCAAAAATTGCAATGTTATACCTGTGATACTGAATGCATAGTAAAAATTAATTTTACCGGAAAATTAGCATTATTACCAAAGTTGATTGTCATTAACAGTGTGCTGTGTATTTGTAGAAAATGAAGGGCATTTAATTGCTCCTCTGTCTTTAACTTACAGAAAAAACACTTGAAATTTTGTTAGTACCATTCAATAATCAATAATCTGTGAACCAAACCCGTGGCCTTTCTTTTATAGGCTTTATAATAAAATGTCTTGAAAACGTAAGAGTGCAAAGCAAACAACCCAGGGCTTGTCTTCCCAGAGGTTAGTACCAGAAGAAGCAGTGGGTAGTAGCAGCAGTAGCAGTACCAGCCAGTGGGTAGTAGCAGTATGGGCCAGTCCTCTCTGTCTTCCGATAGGCGCTACATTATTACTGAGGACAAAGAGAATGAGATTGTGGACTGGATGGCTCACTCCTCCTCATAGTCACAGCAGGATAAGGCCTCGTTCATGTTTCCGTTTTTCACTGATATGTGCTATTCGCATTTTCGAAGGACAGTACACGTGCCCATTTATTTCAATGTATCTGTTCACACATCAATACTGACAGTGGGTCATGCACTACTTTGGTCCATGATGCGGACAAAACACACCGATTGAATTCTATGGGTCTGTGAAAATCATGGACACAACATGGATGGCATCCATCTTGCGTCTGTGTTGCATCCGTTTTTCACTGACCACTGATAAGAGATGCTCTGGAAACTAACTTTCAGATGAGCAGCATTTGTGGAATACAGATGACACACAGAGAGCAAAAAAAAAAAAACACAGAGACCAAACATGAATGCTTCCCGGACCATTTTTTTTATAGACATGAAACAGACACGATAATGTGAACAAGGCCTTATGTGGATGCCACCTCTAAGTCTGACACTGTGCCTCGAAGCCAGGGGTCACAGCATTCTTTCTGCTGTTTCTCCTTACAACCCAAGAAAAGCCCTTCAGTCCTTTTTTCCTAAGAAGATGCAACAAAAACCCTACATGCTATGGAAAAATATTCAAGAGAGATCCTGTTGTGTGAGATACATCAGCATTTGGACTGCCATAAGTATGAAGTTCTGGTGGAGGCAGGGAAACCCATGCAAAGCTTTGTTAGTTGTGGTAGTAGTGTCACTTGTAGCCACTGTGGTGGCAGTAAGGGCACTGGGCAAGACATTGGCACTCTGGGCAAATACAGAGCAGGAAATTAAGAATGGAGCCACAAAGCCGATGGCATATTGTGATGGGGATGTTGAGGACTATAATGATGATTGTGTGTTAGACAGGACTTGGTGGACTGGATTGGGATTCTGAGGAGGAGGAGGAGGAGGAAACATCATAGGAAAAGGATGGTGGCCGCTGCAGGAATAAAGAGCAAAGGCAAAGTAAGTCCAAAATATCCAAAAGAACTGGCAGGGCAAGATCTGCTTCTGTTGTGGTCAGCGTGGGAAATGGAGATTCTGCTGATACTGGGTGGCAGGCTCAAAATGTGCCAGACCTAAGGCAAACTCAGCTACCTCTAGATTTGTGTAAGAAACTCCCATATGGCAGTTTTTCTCCGCATGGGTGGCACACAAAATCACAGTCATGTGCAAAATCTGCAGGATTAAAATAAGCTGCGAGCCATCAAACATCAGACATTACCGGATCCTGTAAAAAAAAATAGAATTGGCCAGCATTCTAAATCAGAATGTCAGCCTGTCGTGCTTCTCCCGGTCTTCTACTAGCAACTACGCCACAATTCCAAGCAGTATAGTGTCCTTGTCATCATCATCAGCTGCTTCTTCTCCTGCTTGGAGTCCTCCTCTTCCTTGTCCACTCCATAGAGAGACATCCATAATGGCATTTGTGGCCAAGAGAAAACTATCTGCAACTGGCATTTAGCTGAGCTCCCACGTGGCAAAATTGCTGCCACTTAGATGTGGTAAATGTGGTGAAGTGACGCTTTTTTAAAAAAAAAAAAACTAATTCTTCTGTAGAATTTAATACTTCTTCACACCATCTGCTGCAGTTTTTGTCATATCCTCTCACTGAGAATTTTGGCTAGGTGCCTGTAGTGGTGCAGTTCCGCTTCAACAAAATGTAATCACAGGTAAGTCCAAGAGAGGCGGTTTGCTAGTATTAGGTACCCATCTGCGGAAGCCACCTTGACGCCTGGTAGATGGGCCCGACACACGTTTGATCAAAAATGTGCACTAAGCGCTTCCATTTTTTCATTTATAGTAGGTATAATACCACTTTAATTTAGAATGATCCCCATTTCTCAGCTCTGTTGTATGTGAAATGTTGTGCAGCTTTTAAATGACTGTGGCTTTTCCCTAGCACATACCCTATTCCCAGACCCCATGGACTTCTGGGGAGGCAGATTGGAACAGTGGCTTGAACTGGCCCAGTTTGCTCTCTCTCTACTGTCTTGTCCAGCCTCCAGTGTCATCTCAGCCACAGCAGGTGGCACTGTGACACAACAAAGATGAACAAGGCATGGATCTGTAAGGATTTTCACACACCTCCTGTTGAGGACAATGAATACATCTGAGTCGTGAAAGAGCTGAGTGTCATATACAAATTTTCAGGTAAATTGGAGCAACTTTGATTTACAAAACAAATTTGTTGAAAAATTTGACGAATCAGACACTAAACAAATCTCTAATCTGGAGCCCAGAAAGACCCTTTAACAAATTCAATATATGGACTGATAGAGCAGTACGGTCCTCAGCTGCCTCAATCAGACCCATAGACATTGCATGAGGGCGTATGCTTGACTCCTTAATTCAACCACGCCCCAACTGTGGCTCTTCTAGTATTCATTGGGAAGCCCTTTAACTTATATTAAAGCATTACGCATGATAATCTAAAGGAAATACATTTTTGAAAAGGCAAATTAGAAAACAATTCAGATAGGAAAGGGTTAAGAAAGCGCAGTTGATGGCTACACACAAGTCATTTCCTCATAATAATTACTCCTTCTTGGCCATGTCCTTTCTTTCTAATGTTAGGCTTTTAAACTAATGATGGGTCTCATATAACATCTTGTATTTTTAAGTGACCATTAGCACTGAGGCAGTGAATGTTAATGGGTCTTTGTGATTCTAGACCCGTGCCTGCTATATACCTGCACCCCACCGCTCTGCACTATACTGTAACTCCACTTATTCATCATATACCGGGCGGTAAAACAATATGTACCCTATAAAATATAATTGTGTACAAGAAGAACAATTATGCTCTCTCTCTATTATTACACATCTCCTCCGAGGGGATGATTACATGTAATTACGCTCATTTGATGTACTTTTTATAATCTTTTGTGGAGAATGGGATAAGAGGATATTATTTCAAGAAATTGATCAGTTAAACATGGCTACAGCTTATCAGCTTAATTTTCTTCTTTGCAGGCCGATCATGTCTTACCTAAAAGCAAACGTAAACTGCAGAAGCTTATTTTATTGCTTGCGTCTACTGGATTTCTGAATAGATAGGACCAGCACAAGGAATACCTGAGCGTAGTTACTGCATCATTACTTCATTATTTCTCCCTCACTGTTCAATTATTTATATTGATGGAGTATGCTAAGTACAGGCCATCAATGTTGGATAGGTGGGTGGGGTTGCTCTCTAAGAACCCCACCAATGAGCCTAAGGGCTCATGCACACAAACGTAACGTATTTTGTTTCCGTATCCATTCCGTTTATTTTTGAGGATAGCATGCAGACCCATTCATTTCAATGGGTCTGCGAAAGATGGTGTGCTGTCCGCATCCATATGTCCATTCCGTAGCCCCGCAAAAAAGATAGAACATGTCCCATTCTTGTCCGTTTTGTAGACAAGTATAGGCATTGTTACAATGGATCCGCAAAAAAAAACGGATGTCACACAGATGTCATCCGTATTTTTTTGCGGATCCATGTTTTGCGAACCGCAAATTACATACAGTCATGTGCATAAGCCCTAAGAGTGAATGTGACTGACCGGTAGTACCTGTATTATCGTGATGGCTGAGTGGCTGAGATTCGGGAAAAAATGGTCTCAACATAACATAGGTGCGTAGTAAGGTAAGTAACAGCTACCAAATGCCGTGAAACAAATTAGCGAGCTGCACATTGACCAGTGCCCATCATGGCACCTGGCCGCTGCCCATATGATACAGAGGAAGGTGATGATAGCAAGACACATCTTCCCCTGATGACATCTACCTAAAGGTCAGTGCGCATGTACAGTTACTTCATGCTGCAGGAATGCGGCGAGGTAACAGGCATCACTAACCAACCACATTACAAGGAATTAAAGGGAAGGACCACTTAATACCTGATACAGACACACCAAAAAAGACTGAACTATCTAAGGGCTTTCACACCATAGGAAATCCACAAAAATGTGGATGGAAAATAGAGCTTATTTTTCGGAGCTGCGGTTTGCAGATTGAAAACGGGCAAAGTTGTGTGCATGAGGCCTAAAGAAAATTTGGTCCCTTTGTTATTAGGGACCAAATTACCTTTAGAACTGTTCCAATGCCATAGCACTGCAAGATTAGAATACCCACTTAAGTCATAGCTTAATGCGTGTTGTGAAACTGAAATAGTGTGCTCACACTATTTTGCAGTTTCTGGATAGATGCATAAAAAGTTATGTAACTATGTAAGTAAATTGCATAAGGTTGTACTGATCCTGGGTTACAATTTGTATGACAGATCACGGCTGCATTCACAGTTTTGCTGGTTGCTAATGGAAACAGTTGCTCCCATTCATTTCTATGGGGCTGACAGATATAGCTGAGCCACTGCTCGGCTATTTTCGGCGACCCCATAGAAATGAATGTAGGGCAGCCGTGCATGTGCGGTGCCCCCTCCCTGGCTTTCGAGGCTCTGTTTACCTCTGGGACCTGCACCTATCAGACAATGGGGGCATATCCTAGTGATATTTCCCCATTGTCTGAGATGGGAATACCCCTTTAATAGTTTAGCTGGACCTCTACAGTACCATCTGAGTGTCACAGTGGGGAATGGGGGAAACCAGTTCCCCCCCCCCCCCCATAAAATGTCTGGGAGACAAGAATGACTGTATGAGCTGCCCTTGATGGTACGGAGGCTTATACCCACGAACCTGGGCCCTACAGACCCTATCGGTCCCTGAAATATGGTCAGGAATGAGAGATGACCGGCTAATCCCAATCACAGATGAACCAGTCTCCCACAGGCCTAACAACAAACATGGGAATGATAAGCCAAGTGAAATGGCAGTTAAGTATCTAGTGGCGGGGATAACCACTAAACCGAGAACCCTGGAAAGCATGGTAACTTACCTGCCAAACCTGCCACAGCTGCTGGATGGAACAGCAGAAGACCACACCAAGGTAAACTGGAACCCATGCAAACATACTGACATCTGAACATAATGCCGGACTCAGTACATACTGACACACATAGGAACCAGGACTCCAGCAACTACACACTGACTAGACTTCTGGTTCACCCCTCCGGAAAACCATCAAGCCCACTTCCGCAGGAACAACACAACGGGAAACACCTTGCATTCAAGCCGGACATAACACACCAACTGACCAGACATGAAACAACAACGAGATGTACACCACACCCTGAACATAAACCCAAACTAAAAATCAACACAGGTAAAGTAGGGGAACATGGAAGATACATAAGGAAGACATCGCTGGAGACATTAATGTCCCACTAGGTGAACCTCAAGGACTGGGCAGCTGGAAATGCCCAGGACTTGGGCAGAGCACCAGCACCAACCACAGCTGAAGTACAACTGACTCCAGCCAGGGAGCCACAGGTAATAAAACCCTAGTGGCCACACCCAGCCAGGAAGTTAACCCCTCAAGCACCAGACAAAGGGGGAACCAGGAGAAGGGGAGAAAAGCATTTACAAGCCACAATGTTTTGCCACTGGCAACCGGCATGTACGGCAAATGTGTCACTCGCACAACACCGAGGCCGTGACACTGAGATTATAAGTAGAGATGAGTGAATCAATTCTATAGAATCAGAATTGGACCTGAATTAAAAAAAATAAATGGATTGTATGGAATCAGAATTTTAGGTGAGACAACTTGGGAGAATTTTTGGAGTGAGAGAGAGAAAGGAACTAGAATGTCAAGAATCTCCTCCATAGCTTTTCATGGCAATTGAAGTACTTTTGATTCAGGTAGAATAAATTCGAACCAGAATCGATCGGAGGATTGTGTTGACTATCCGGTTCAATTCGGACCTGAATTGTATTTTACAGAACTTTGCTCATCTCTAATTAGTTCAAAGTACTGTGACATTTCTTTAAGATGCTGATACAATAAATAAAATTCAACAGACCCCCCCCTCCCCCTCAATTTCAGCAGCTTGAATTTCCATAGATGGCAGATGTCAGGGTAAAAAAGGATCAGGCAGTCTTCAACCTGTGCAATCCTTTCATTTCAAATGCCGAAATGTCTTATTGCTCAGTCCCTGTTGAAATTACCATGCATTAGAGCTGATTATGGCTAGTTTCAAAGTGCAAATCACCTATCCAAGCTCTGTGCAGGGAACACGCAAGCAAAGGATGCTGGGAAATTTCAGCTCTGAAGACCGCTGAATCTCTTATGAATATCTCTGGGTTTATTACGTAGATAAACTGTATCTATATGTTTACTTTACATGAACTTTAAGTTCTGCAGTAAAATAATATTGAATAAGGTTTAAAGGTCTTTCACCCCCATATGGCCATATAGAGTGTTTACTCCGCCCAATAGTACAGATATAGAAGAATGTAAGGGCACCTTTATCTTTTTCTTCATACTTGAAGAAGGTGTAAAAACGAAGTTTAATCCTTATGCAAATGAGCTCTTGAAGGTGCCCAGGGGCGGCGCTTACTGTATGGGAGCCCAGGCTGCGCTGCCTTCTTTGAACGTTTCCCCGCCCAGCCTGTGCTTATACCCGCCCTCCTTTTGGCTTGTTTCAACCTACCGTCCGGCCGAGATCCCGCGCCTGCACACTGCTTCATTGGGCCGGGATCATTGCTTTAATTTATGCGCATGCGCCTGGCGAACGCCCTCTTGCGGCTAGTTTCGCTCCGTTCGCTGGCACATGCGCATTAATTAAAGCGAGCGAGACAGTGCGCAGGCGCAGGATCTTGGCCGGACTGTAGGTTGAAACAAGCGAATAGGAGGGCGGGTATAAGCACAGGCTGGGCGGGGAAACGTTCAAAAAAGGCAGCGCAGCCTGGGCTCCCATACAGTAAGCGCCGCCCCTGGGCACCTTCAAGAGCTCATTTGCATGAAGATTAAACTTCGTTTTTACACCTACTTCAAGTATGAAGAAAAAGATAAAGGTACCCTTACATTCTTCTATATCTGTGCTATTGGGCGGAGTAAACACTCTATATGGCCTTATGGGTGTGAAAGACTCCCTTTAAAGTCTGAAAAAAGGGTAAATAAAGATGTTGCAGAGCTGGGTTTGTCATATATCCCCGTTCTATATTCTAACGCCCCATGAAATCTATTGGTAATAAAACATAGCAGGTTTACAGATCACATATCATTGATTTAATCACTATACAGAAAACAAGATATCATGAAGTATCTCCAGCGACATCTGTATAATAGAAGAAAACGTATGTAAAATGACATAGAAGTAAATCAGCGGGCCTGATCGCTTACGGGGAATTTTCCGCCTAATTTCCAATTAAATGGAAATTTCACACCTTTCTAAATAGGCAGAGGCTTTACATTGCGTTTGTTTTTCCGATGAAAAGGTGTAAAACAGATTTATTCCATGAAAAAGGCCACTTCTGAATAATTCAAACAGGAAACATGAACGGACAATATCAGAAACATCCCTTCAGCTTCCGGCACCCTCGCGGGACAGATGTTTGAAAAGACTGCCTCCTTACAGCTTAGGCTACTCTCACATCTGCGTTTTGCTATACGGTTTTGAGATCCGTCGCAGAATTATAAAAACCGCAGCAAAATGCTTCACTTTTCTCCCCATTCATTTTCAATGTGGACCAAACTCAACAAACCTGAATGATGCGCACCAGAATGCATTCCATTCCGTTGCGTTCCCACAACGCACACAAAAAAGTGGATCTGGTGCCCATTGACTTTCAATGGTTTTAGTGCAGGATCCGTCTTGTTCATTTTGGAAATAATACAACCGGATCCATTCTAAATGTATTAATGACCGGATGCGTTTTTTGCTGATCCCCTGATGGATCCAGCAAAAACGCAGATGTAAAAGTAACCTTAGCAAGCATAGCGCCGTCCATTGTATAGCCAGTGTGCTTGGTATTACACTTGAATTGGACTGAAACGCGCCTAGGCCTTGTGACCAAAGTATGGTGATGCCACTGGCCTAGGATGAGGCCACGGCGGGTGCTCACTGGGTTGCCGCAGCCTCTCCAAACAGCGGACATCGCCGATGAGATATTGATGACCAATCCCAAGCATAGGCCGCTGATATAAAAATCCCAGAAAAACCCTTTAATATAAGTATTTACTAAAGAGTTTCACTACCACAGCAGACTCCCTATGTGTTCTACACCCCTATACAGGCTCTCTGCAGGACGGAAATAGCAGTTTTTTAACGTGATCCATCACAAATAAATTAGGATCGAATGGAATCTTTTTGGGAAATTAGGCGAACCGTCCGAATCGAATTTTTGAAATTCGCTCATCTCTAGTGATTACGGCTGCAAAAATCTTTTTGTACAACTTGTTTAAAAAATGACAGATATCTGTTAGTGGTAGAAGATGTAGATATTTGCTATCCAGAAGAAAGGAAGCTCCACAATAAAAATGCTCCATCACATCAAGGACTGTGCGAAGAGCTGATCCCCATCTGTGTAGATTCCCCACATCCTCTATGGGGGCTATGTATCCCTTGCATTTCATTGTGTTCTTTTTGTTTAAGAGTATTTTTACACTAGCGTTTTTATTTTCCGGCATTAAGTTTCGTCGTCGGGGCTCAATACCAGAAAAAAACACTTCAGTTTTCTCCTAATGCATTCTGAATGGATAGAAATCCATTCAGGATGTCTTCAGTTCAGTCACTGTACAGCATTTTGGACGGAGAAAATACCGCAGCATGCCGGAACACCTGCCGTAATGCCGGATCCAGCATTATTTCCATAGGAATGTATTAGTGCCAGGTACGGCATTAAAAATACTGCATTGACGGATCTGTTCTTCCGGTCTGTGCATGCGCAGACCTTTAAAAATGTTAAAAAAATACATAACGGATCCTTTTCTCCGGATGACGACCGGAGAGACGGATCCGTTCTTGCAATGCATTTGTGAGACGGATCCGGAGCTGTCTACAAATGCTGTCCATTTCAACACAGATTTCTGGATCCGGCAGGCAGTTCGGGCGACTGAACTGCTTGCCGGATCCTCTGCCGCAAGTGTGAAAGTACCCTAATTCACATTTGTTTGAAAAACAAAATACTAACTGTTAGAACTAAATATTACTCGAAAACAGAAACAAACAACAAAAAAGCAATGTAGAGAGCCAAATTAGTCCTCATGCACATGACCGTGTCCATTCTACAGTCCTGCCAGAAGACGCGGTGATGGTACCCTCACTAAAAGAGTCCAAGAGGGGCCTGGATGTATTTCTGGAGTGTAATAATATTACAGGTTATAGTTATTAGAGATGGGTCGCTGATCCAGGGAGTTATCTTATTGCCTGATTGGAGTCGGGAAGGTATTTTTTCCCATAAAATTCGGAAAATTGGCTTCTACCTCATGGGGTTTTTGCCTTCCTCTGAATCAAGCAGGATAACAGGCTGAACTGGATGGACGGATGTCTCATTTCAGCCTATGTTAATTTGTCATTATATTATCTGTTGAGGGAAAGTCGGAAGCTCCCTACACACATTAGTGAGTTGGCCAATCCCACCGCTCTCATTGGGTTCAGCCGACAAAAGTACAATATCTCGTTTTTGGAACATTGGTTTGGAACATATTGAATCCATTTGTAGAACAAAAAAAAAAAGAATTTTCTCAAATTTCAAGTAGTTTCTTATAGTAATAATTCAGATTATAATAGTTATTGGTTTTGGACAAAGTCTAGCAATGAACCGCCAAGCACAGACTGTGTATTTCTGCATCATAAAGGTCATTTGTGTATTTTACATGTATACCTCAGTTATATTATCATTATCAAGTCATATGAATGTAATTCACTGGGGTTTAAAATGATAGAGTGGAATAATAAAAGGAAACATAGATTTTAAAAAAAGGTCCAAAAGACACAGACTTTAAATCTGGGCCAGATAAAAATAGTCTTAGTTTGATGGCGAGTGATAAAGATCTGTTACCGTTCACATAGAAACCATAAGCCAGGATTAAAGTGAAAAGACAAAAAGATGAACAGTTGTACTTTGTAAGATTAATAGACTGCAACGTGAGATGCAAGAAACTGATAGAGAGATGATGTATGTGTCTATGTGACTTCATCTGTCAAAGGCAGATGTGACGGAATAAGATTAGGTGACTGGACCTCACATTAAAACGGGGTCATTTTTGAAAAACACCACGTGTAAGACAAAAAGATTTATATAAATCAGTATAGAAATGGCACAGAAATGGTTATTACAATTTAGAAATGAAATATTCATGTTACGTCCAGTAAAATCTATTAATTCTGCTACATCTAATAGTACAAAGATGCCAATGGCGCCAGATTTGGAACTGTAACATGACCTGTAAAGACGAAGACCAAAAGAAGTCTGAGAAGAAGCAATCATTCCTCTGCTAGAAATTATGTAATTTATAGTGACTGTATTATTTTTACCAGTAACTGTATCTGTGAGTTATAACCTCCCTTTTGATCCTCAGCGGTGTCATGTGACCAGCACTCTGATCTCTAGCTGACACAGGACATGCATTCAGTTACTTCTCTATTCATTCCTATGAGACTGACAAGCCCACAGGAATACATAGAGAAACTCGCTTCCTGTCCATACATAAGATACCGTGTTATTTAAAGAGTCAGATGAAACATGACACTGCTGAGGATCAGAAGGGAGTGGATAACTCACAAATATCGTCACTGGTAAGAAGATTAACTTTACCACAGATTACATCATGTACATTTTTAACAGGTCAAAGAATAAAAAAAAAAAATGCGAGAGTGCTTCCTTTAAAAGAATAAACCTTCAGTACAATATTGTGGGCAAGCACTTACTGCATAAAATGTTACTTTTAACAGACATCACTGTGTGCAGCAGGATTACAGAGTTCTCTGTGTCTCCACCTCATCGCGCACCTTCAGGTACAGAAACCATAGACAACCCCAATGCTCCTAAAATGTGATCCATTAAAAAAAAATCGCTCACTTGTCCCAAATCCCACCATGCCTGTGCCACTTCACCGTTCCTGCTTTCTCTATAGGTAGTGGCTCGGTATAATGACCACTGCAGCCAGTAACAGGTATCAGCACTCCCATCTGCATGACCAATACATCACAGGGGCCAATTAACCAATTCAAGCTGAAATCCTTCAAAGATGAGCCACAAGGCAGGTTCCAGCTCCACTGACTAATCTGCAGGAAACTCATGTAATTTACGGAAATGGATGATGATCAGTAATACTAGTCTGCAATCCATATATCAAGCAGCACTCCAGATCACTCGGTCACACATGATGCAACAGCCCACCTTTTGTCCTAGACTCGTTCGGACTCGGATCAAGCAATAAAATCAAATCGCAGTCAGCATCCTCTGTGTATTTCCTTTATTCAGGATCGCAATCCCAGATACATGTGCAAGTACAAAAGCAGCTACGTTTCGGCTATCTACTAGCCTTTATCAAGCTTAAAGTGACTATAAAACCATGGCTTTAAATATCAAAAACCCCACCCCTTCAATCGAATCATAGCCAATGCCATAACATCTCACATTATCCCATATTTGCATAACACATTCAAACATATGTGCACTCCTGTGTAACCTTAAACACATACCGCTTGTCTATGATGGCGTCCATATGCAGCTTCACTCACGATCCTGCGTGTCTGCCTAACTCTACTGCGCATGTCAGCCAGAGTTCAGAGGCCGCTTCCCCACTCACTTGATCGCTGACGCACTCGTCAATGCGATCATGTGATGGCCGGCTCTTCCGCCCTCAGTATCATTGCGCTCCGGACGTGAGGTTCGCTGCCATGGATACCACCAAAACAAATCAAAACTCTTCAGTTATCATACAAAAATACAATTGCGATATATGTTTCAATAAAACTAGCAACGGGACCATCTATGATCCCTGTGTAGACATAACATCGGTGAACCTATATATAAAATTAACCACGTGTAACGGTGATGTGCCTATATTAAAACCAATTTAAAATCACAATCATGAGGAAACAGATTATATCAATCTCTTATACTTAGACATTACTAACATTAAATTCAATATTCATCCCATACGGTTGGAGCGCCCTCAACTCAAAAATCCATCTGAGTTCTTTCTTACGTAATATACGATTTTTGTCCCCTCCACGTCTCAGTTGTCCCACGGAATCAATAATGCGGAACCTCAATTGGTTCACTGAATGAGCAGATTCTACAAAGTGCTTAGCCACCGGCTTGTCAACCAATCCTCTCCTAATATTACTTTTGTGGGAATTAATCCGCTCACGCGCCTCCATAGTGGTCTCACCTATATATATGAGACCACAGGGACACGTGATCATATAAATGATATCACGGGACCGACAGGTGAAGAAATCTCTGATTTTGTATCGTTTGCCACTGTAGGGATGGGCGAAGGTATCACCCTTCACCATATTTCCACAATTGCAACATCCGAGGCATGGGTAACATCCCAATTTCCTCGGGGCCAGATATCTCTGTCCATCCCCACAGGGGTCCATCACATCAGTCTTCACCAGTCTGTCCCGCAAAATTCAGTAATACTAGTCTGACAGCGACTAAAGCCTCTTGAAGGAGGTCAGATAAACTAAATACGGATAGCTTTATGTTAATGGAGAACCTGAACAATTTAGTTTCTTTAGTCAAATACTAAAGGGACCTTTACTGCAGACATGCTGCCGGCAGGCTGGGGGGGTTCTGGGGGAGGGGGGGGGGCGAAGCAGTAGGTGCTCTCTTAAAGGGGTTGTCCCACGAAAAATATTCTACAGTTTTCAAAGCAGCACCTGGATCTGAATACACTGAGTTACTCAATAAAATGTATCTGTACAGCGCCACCTGCTGTTTGTTTCTTTCTTATTTCTTTGACCTGCTCACTGAGATGACCGCACATGCTCAGTTTCATCCTTCATCTGCCTCCTCAGCTGTGATAGGCAGAGCTGAGACACGCACCCTGAAATGCAGCAGAAAAGACACTCCCCTTGAGCTGTCAGCTTGATATAAATCTAGCAGAGCAATCAATGGGGAGATCTCTGGATCCATGTGAGGTGCAGGGCTGATTCTAGCTTTGTTAGAAAGAGATTAACATGTACTATATGATGTCTGATTTACCTTTTTTACATTAGTCGTGGGATAAAACCTTTAAGTCAGACAAATAGTAGCATACATGGATCAGCCTTAATATCATTAATCTAATTGTGTACTACACAGCTACGCAGTAAGCTACCATACAGATACTTTCAGCATTCATTTTATCAGCAATTTTTCTATAGTAGCTCTTCTGTAGGAACGGGACAGACAGGATAGCCTTTACTCCCCATGCACATCGGTGAGCCCTGGGCATCCATGAGCCTTGTACTGCTGCACCAGTTGTTTTTGCTTGGACCATTTTTAGAAGGTAATAACCACTGCCTACTAGGAACACCCCACAAGACCTGCCGTTTCAGAGGGGCTCTGACCCACTTATGTAACCTTCATAATTTGGTCTTTTCCAAAGTTGCACAGATCTTTTCTTGCTGCCAACACATCAACTTTAAGAACTGTCTATCCACTTACTGCCTAATATATTCCATTCTTTGACAGGTGCCATAGTCATGGGATAATAAATTAGACTCTTCACCTGTCAGTGGTAATGGTATGGTATATTTTAAGGTAAGTTTATTGTGCGATACGGTATTTTCTTTACCCCTTTTGCTTACGGTGCAGACCCTGTACACCAGTACTCAAGGTCCTAGCTAGTAATGACCTATAGACACTGAGGCCTCCAAACTTCTTTTGGATCAAAGAGGAGGGTGGTGATAGGGGACTTCCTTCTATGATGTACACTATGCCCTTAGTAGGCCATATTAACAGAGGTTAGCCTGATGGGACGATTCTTTATGGGTACATTTTTATACCTTTTTACGACAGTATGATTTTCTTAGAATGCTTTAGAATCCACCGCCACCTGCCAGTTCCAATACACAGTAATATGTCAAAGTCTGAAGGTGTTGGTACTGTACTCTGATTTCTTCTACATCAAGGAAATTCCTTAGAGACTATGGACCCCTTTGGGGACCTTTTTTTTTTTAAAAAAAAATATCATTTTCCACTCATTTCCAAGCTCAGTTTTTTCACCTTTTTATTCAAATGTTCAACACTTTTTCTTCTACAGCTTTCACTTTAAGCAGATTTGCAGATGAGCAGGCTTGTTGTACAGAATTATAGGTAAACTCTTAACAATTCAATAAGAATTTATCTTAAATGAGTGTTCAAAGACAAGGGCTGAAGATCCAACTGGCAGAGCAACTCCTAGACAGCGTGAAGCAGGAAGCCTGCTAGTCTGAGAACATGCCTCAAGTGAAAGCTGGAAAAGAAAAACTTTTTACATTTTTTTAGCCACTTCATTACCGGAGTGTTTATCCCCCTTCCTTACCAGGCGAGTTTTTCAGTTGTAGCAATGAGTCTATCTACAGTAAGTGCAAATAACTGATTCATTTCTAAACCAGCCTACATGTATTTGATATTATTTTTCTCGGGACACCTTAGACCTTTCTTTTGTGCCATTAGATGATGGATATAATATAAAAAATATATATATTTAAGGAAAAAACTGAAAATTATGAATTTTTTTTCCCCTTTCTTCATTTTTTTTTGTAACTATTACAAAAAGTTTCAAGACAAAACATTTCTAAAACCATTCCCATACACTTATACCCTGAAAATAGACGCCATTTATGTAATTTATCTACAGGCTGGGCATTTTGGATTTTGGCGGCCTATTTTTCTATTGCTAGTTCTATAGCATTGTCCTGCCAGAAAAATCTTGTACAGCGCCAAAATGCTACAAGCCCCTTCAAAGTGACTTTTGTTTTATGTTCTTCATCTTGGGGAAATTTGGACATTTTAAGTTTTTTTTCTTTATTAATTTTTTTATTATTTATATTAATTTATTTACTTTTTTAAAAGTGAATTAACCACTTTCTGCCACAGTCAAGGCAGGAAGAGGTTAATTCCCAGCCTGCAGGCTCATATTTCATTTTAAAGCCAGCAGGTGGCGTTCTTACATAAGAAAAAGCGTTCCCTGACTGCTTTCAGCTTCTTCAATGTACACACTCTTGTAGCAGAGTGCTACAAGCATGTATTGCTGCCTTACCGCTCCTGCAGGTCACGGTACACCTCCCTGTGACCGGAGCTGTCTAATGACAGTGCTGTCACGGGATGCCGGCAGATTGCAATGTAACCCAACGCTTACGTCAGGTTGCAGATAAGAGCCTACCGCTGTGATGTAGAAAGTCGTGTGGCAGTAGGCAAGTGGTTAATGAAGACCAAATGCATTTGTCATAATGTTACCTGTCCGAGCTCCAGCGGCGCAATCCTCAGCCTCAGCGCGACTGCAGCGGGAGAGACGCACTGCTGAGCCATGCCATAGCATCCTTAGCAACAGGATGCTGTGCTCTGTTTCTCCCTGCAGAGGGCGTGTGCTGGGGGAGATTAGCAGTGGGATGATTGCTGAGCTGCTCTATTCCTGTGTACTAGTGTTTCTGACTAATGGAGTGCCAACTCATGGACCTATCAGGTTCTGATCCAGAGACTCTGCGCTCTAGTTAAACCCCTTCCTGGCCATACACCAGTGCCAGTTTTATTTGGGCTCACTAGCTAGGTTCCTGGATCTCATTTCTGTGTTGATTTTAACTGCTTGTGTTTTTGACCACTCTTATTTTTATACTGCGTTGTCCTCCTGGTACTGACCCATTTACATATGACTAGGTAGGGGCTCACTGTCTGTGTCTGTCCCTACCTACAGGCATTACAACATTAGTCTAAATTTAATCAAAATGGGTGATTTCAACCATAAGAATTTTTGGGATGAAATTCAACAAACCATCATTTTAGCTTACTGATGACAGACCATTGTCATTTGAAAAGAAGTTGACTCTGTTTGAAATTCTCAGAAATGTTCCCAGAAGGATATTTTGTCCATCACCAGGTTTCATTGCACTTGTTTGGCCAGTTTGGATAACTGTAACAGTCAATATGGAGTCTGTGAAATGACCATTCAACAGATGTTCACATAATGTTCAGCCATCAGCCAACTTCTATCTCATGTGTATGGCCATCCTAGTTATTCGCTTTTTTTCACCCTATAAGATGCACTTTTTCCCCCCAACAGTGGGAAAATGTTAGTGTGTCTTATAGGGCGAATACTAATGAGCGCTTACATTAGGAAAGCACTCATTAGTACAGGAGGACTGGAGTGCAGTGACTACATCGCTCCCTGTGCTGGTTCGGTAATCATGCCTGGTCTTCCTCTGCCGCCGCTGCACGCTGTGCTGTGACTTACGCACAGCATGAGAATGTAGGCGTGCTCCGTGACCTCACCCTGTGTGACTTCGGGTCACAGCACAGCGCGGCAGGAAGAGAGCTGGATCTCAGGGGTGGCAGTGGCATCCGGAACAAGAGAGATGAGTTGATATATTATTTTTTTCTGCTCGGAGGTCTAATTAACATTAGGGGTCTTATTAACATTGTGGGTCTGATGTGAGGTCTGATTGGGGTCTGAGCTGGGGTCTAATTAACATTGGAGGTCTGATCTGAGGTATGTTTGGGGGTTTGATTAACATTAGAGTCTGAGCTGAGGTCTGATTAACATTGGGTGTCTGATCTGAGGTCTGGTTATAAATATTTTTTTTTCCTTATTTTCCTCCTCTAAACCCTAGGTGCGTCTTATAGGGCGAAAAATACAGTAAGTTGTGTGAACTAAGGCATGAGGATCAGAGGCATATTGAGTTAACAGATAAATGCAGGTTCAAAGCTATGAGATACCAGAAATCCAATCTGACAGTTTAAGGTTAGACATTTAGAGCAGAAGCATTTTCTAAGATTAATAGGCTGAAATAAGAGATGTAAGGTGTTGATATCAAGGTGAAACACATGACGGCATCTGTCATGGAGAGGTGACAGGATAAGAGCGCATAAAAACCAATTGTCTGGATTCAAACCTGCAAAATGCAAAGCAGAACGCTCTTCCGTTTGAATTAAAGCGATCCCGGCAAAATACGATTAAATTAAAATCCCACATGCAATATTAACAAAGGAATGGGGTATAAGACCTTTGCAGAAACGGCTCTCATGAATTAAAGTTTAATATTTCCTGGCAAATGGTGAGATGAACAATTGCTATGGGGCTGCTGAGAGGAGCGAAGCTGATAAATGCTAGGAGAGGGGGGAAAGAAAATAAGAAAAACAATCAATAGGCAAGGTCACCTTAAATTGGTGCAGTGATATATAGTATATACATATTACATTGATTCTGAGCCACTTGATGAAACATACATATAACATATAATGGAAGACACACTGGACAACCCTTGTTCTAGTTAGTCTGCTTTCTCCACTACACTGCACATTCATCACCGTCTAGAGGTTGCACTCACTAGCATTCATGCAATAGTCCAACCTAATCTGAGGAAAAATGCTCGTAAATCAGTGCCGGATATTCACCTTTGAACGCTGGTTTACAGTTTATCTATAGACATGATCTACCTAAAAATACATTATTGCATCGTACAATTCCAGCCTGTAATATAATTCAGAAGTGCAATCTGTCAGCAGATTGGCACCTAGGAAACTGTCTGACCTGTTGCATGTGCACTTGGCAGCTGAAGACATCTGTGTTGTTCCCATGTTCATATGTGCCCGCATTGCGGATTAAAATAAGATTTTAATTGATGCAAATGAGCCTCCAGGAGCAACGGGGCCGTTGCCATTACTCCTAGAGACTCAGTTCTCTCTGTAACCGCCGCACCCTCCGCACTTTGATTGATAGGGGCAGACGTGATTACATTAACCCAGTGCTTGACAGTGCCTGTCAATCAAAGTTCTGCAAATTGTAAAAAAATTATAATAAAAAAGAAGTTCTAGGTAGAGATGAGCAAAACCTGTGGAAGTTCGGGTTCACCAGGTTCGGCTGAACTTCAGGTCAATGTTCGGGACCCAAACTTGACCCAAACTCGAACCCGAACCGCATTGGTCAATGGGAACCCAAACTTTACTTTATTATTTTCCGTTATAACATGGCATAATACATAAGACGGAATGCAAAAAGGAAACCTTTAGAGGCTTTCCCTTTTGCATCCCATCTTAAGAATTATGTTGTTTTCTGATATAACTATGTCATAACAGAAAATAATAAAGTAATTCATAAATCGCCCGAACTCGGACATCAGTGAAAAAGTTTGCAGTTCGGGTTCGCTCATCCCTAGCACTTGGAGATCTCAGAGTGTCTTACACAGATTTTCAGGGCACTGTTGATTCAGGTTGAATTCATTCATGCACGAATGGAATCTGTCATCCTATTCGCTAAAATTGGACCCGTAACGAATTTCAAGAAATTCGCCCATCTCTAATAGTCAGTCAGCTACTATAAGCCATCTAAATGTTTATCTTGAAGATTAATCAAACTGATTTCTTGATTCTCTTGTAGAATTTAACCTATATGATTTTTAGGGATTATGCAGATTGGTCAACGGTCATGAAACATGACTTTATGAAGACCATGTAATATTAATGTCTCTCGGCCTAGCAACCCTGCAAACGCTTAGGGCATTGGTTCAACATCTAGAGTAGACATAAAGAAACCAGGGGATAAACTTTAATGAACTGGAGAATGATTGAAAATCAAGCAATGTAATCTAAATGTCAAATTTACCCCCAATTATATAGTCATTTTGTGTAGCATATTACCATAATTGTTAGTGGAAACTGCACGCGTATTCATCATAGTTTATTCTGTGCTATTAATAAGTCGACAGATATACAAGCCTACTTTACATGCTATCATACAATTTTATATGTATGGCCTAGTTTAGATTCTAATATAGTCTATACTGTATCATTTATCATGTATATACTGTACACCTAACAAATATTGTGTATTTTAGTTCCTTCTTCTGGTTACAAAACAGCTCTCAGGTCCACCTGCATGGGCTGATGCACAGGGCAATGACCAGTAGAGATGGCCCGAACTATTCGCCGGCGAACAGTTCCCGGCGAACATAGCTTGTTCGCGTCCGCCGCGGCGGGCGAACATATTCGATGTTCGCGTTCGCCCCTATACTTTATTATTGAGCAAACTTTGACCCTGTACCTCACAGTCAGCAGACACATTCCAGCCAATCAGCATACCCTCCCTCCCAGACCCTCCCACCTCCTATCTAAACACAAGGATAGGATCCATCTTACATTCATTCTGAAGCTGCAGTAATAGTAATTGTAAATCGCAATGCGATTAATATAACCTGTATTATTCGCATTGCGATTACAACTTAGATCTGAGTTCTAATAGTTGTATTGCTAGAATATAACAAAGATAACAAATATAGCACTATATTCTCAATCTTCGTTATATTCTAGCAATACAACAACCATTAGGAACTCAGATCTAAGTTGAATTCTCAATGCGATTAATATAACCTGCATTAATCGCATTGCGAATTCAACTTAGAGCTGAGTTCCTAATGGTTGTTGTATTGCTAGAATATACGTTATATTCTAGCAATACAACCATTAGGAACTCAGCTCTAAGTTGTAATCGCAATGCAAATAATACTTACATTATTAATCGCTTGCGAATCCATTTAATGCCTCTATTTGATTGTATATGACGGTTGACTATGACTACCACCAACGTTCTGCTGCCTCCAAAGCAAGATATCTGAACCTCTCAGGGGCCATTTGGGCGTTTTTGATAGAAAACGCATCAAAACGCATCTGCGTTTTATAATTTTTTCATTTTCTAGTTTATTTTTTTGTGTATTTTGCCACATTTGGTTGCATATTTACATTTGGTATAGGCAAATATGGTAGTCTAGATCATTACTCTGCCCAAATCTATATTCAGCTACATGGCTTAGAAAATATGCTGTCAAACAATGATCCTAGGTTTTTGTATAGACACATGATCTAGACTACCATATTTGCCTATACCAAATGTAAATATGCAACCAAATGTGCAAAATACACAAAAAATAAACTAGAAATGAAAAATTATAAAAACGCAGATGCGTTTTTATGCGTTTTTTATCAAAACGCCCAAATGGCCCCTGGGGGGTTCAGATATCTTGCTTTGGAGGCAGCAGAACGTTGGTGGTAGTCATAGTCAACCGTCATATACAATCAAATAAAGGCATCAAATGGATTCGCAAAGCGATTAATAATTGTAAGTATTATTCGAATTGCGATTACAACTTAGAGCTGAGTTCCTAATGGTTGTATTGCTAGAATATAACGTATATTCTAGCAATACAACAACCATTAGGAACTCAGCTCTAAGTTGAATTCGCAATGCGATTAATGCAGGTTATATTAATCGCATTGAGAATTCAGCTTAGATCTGAGTTCCTAATGGTTGTTGTATTGCTAGAATATAACGAAGATTGAGAATATAGCGCTAAATTCTCAATCTTCGTTATATTCTAGCAATACAACCATTAGGAACAGATCTAAGTTGTAATCCCAATGCGATTAATACAGGTTATATTAATCGCATTGCGAATTCAACTTAGAGCTGGGTTCCTAATGGTTGTATTGCTAGAATTTCTAGCAATACAACCATTAGGAACCCAGCTCTAAGTTGAATTCGCAATGCGATTAATATAACCTGTATTAATCGCATTGCGATTACAACTTCCACACTCTGCGTCAACTAGGTATTTTTCCATGGGAGTTTTGCCATGGATCCCCCTCCGGCATGCCCCAGTCCAGGTGTTAGTCCCCTTGAAACAACTTTTCCATCACTATTGTGGCCAGAAGGAGTCCCTTTGGTTTTTAAAATTCGCCTGTCTATTAAAGTCTATGGCGGTTCGCAATGTTCGCGAACATTTGCGGAAGTTCGCGTTCGCCGTTCGCGAACGGAAAATTTTATGTTCGCGACATCACTAATGACCAGGAATGAATCTTTCCTTCTAGATCATTGCCCGACGATTACAACAATAATCCCCTCTATATGGGGCTGAGCAATGGCTGCGATCATTCGCGCCTCCTCAGATTTATTACTTGTTTTACACAGGGCAATGTCTGATGATTTTAGATGCCGCATGAAAAAGTTGATCACCTGATGATATTTGCTCATTCATTGGGTGATCGCTGTCCTCTTTACATGGGGCAATTAGTGGGAACAAGCGTTTGCACAAACATCCACCCCGGATAATTGTCTCAATCCTCATCCTGTAAAACAGCCCTTACCCTTACTCTACAAAACCTCAGAAAGTGTCTTGTGGTATCTGGCACCAAGATGTTATGAGTAGACATGAGTAAAGTTTTAAAAAATTTGATTCAGGAAACTTAGCCAAAGTAAGCCAAGACATTTGATTTGTTACAAATTGATTTGTTACAAATTGCTATAAATCAGGTATACCCAAGCCACTCTGCCTTAAGGTACGACCACACGGAGGGGCCATGCTGAGGCGCAGAACCGCACAGCCAATAAGCCCACAGCTGCCTTTTATTTAATAATGAAGACTGCACTGTATAGTAGGTCTTTATTGTTAATGGCCGCGGCACCATTGTCATTAAGACATGTGATATTGGATCAAATTCCTCCATAAATAAGGACCAAATAAAATACTTTTTACTCAATTTTTGATTTGATGTGAACATCTGATGTTTCAGGTCAAATTCTGAAGGGTTCACAAACTTTCAAGCACTACTGTATTCTAGGTTCAAAAGCTCTTAAGATGTTGTAGCAGCTTATTTTTTTGACTTATCAATGAATTGAGTAATTTGTTTAGTCCATTTTAGGCTATTAAAGGAACTTAAAACCCCATTAACACCAACTTGGCAACCTATAGGCTCATGTGTAGACCTCATTGGTGCAACATGGGAATGGCTCTCAAGTCAATGGATTTGCATCATCCACTTTTATTTTTTGTTCAAGATAATACGATGAGATACATTTTGATGATTAGTTAAAACTTCAGATAAATACCTTCACAATTTATTCATTTCTCTCCTCTATCTTCTGCTCTGCCTCCCCTGGCAGTATACATATTGCATCTGTTGTTTATTTTTTATGACTGAAACTTTTTCAGAACCCACAGTGTTACAGATGCTGTCAAGCACACACAGCAGCATGTCACAGTGGTTGACATCACCCAGGCTTGCTGGCACACATAGCTCATGCACATTCAAGTAATGTTTCTGTCAGGAACTCAATACCGATGAGTCATGTGCAACGGCAGAAACTCCATGAACCCAGGTTGGTAAATATTTTACGTTATTTGCTCATTTGAGTCAATGAGCATCAGAAATGGATTTATCTACATTTAGAAAGACATTAAAAAGACAGAGAAAATAGAAGTTGGGAACCAAGTTAAAAAAAAGGGATGAGATGAAGAGTAGCATAATGTCTTCTCATTGGTGATGATCCATGCCTAATGGGACTTTTTGACTTACTTCGGATTCATAGGGGTAAACAAAGTTTTAAGAATTAAGCTGGCCATACATTTTAGATAGATGCCGGTTGAACAGTTATTTCTCCTGCCCCCCCCCCCCTCCCATTCATCCACAGTCAGCTCATGCAATCATGCATGTGTTCTCAATGAGGAGTAAGCTACTGCCAGATACCTTTACACTGCCGTGATCTCCAACATGCCATACCCTTCTTTCTCCCTACATTTGCGATTGGGGGAAAGTCAGGAGACCCCCATACATATTAGTTGGTCAGCTGATCTCATCTATAAGTTTATCTTCAGCTAACAAGGGCAGAGGGCATTGTCTTCATTTTAATGACCATGGGGCTCTTAATACCTGAACCTCCACAGATTAAATTTTGTGACATGTCTCTAGGTCAAGAAAATTGAATCTTGATACGTCGTAATTAGAAATTAGTGAATTTCTTAAAATTTGATTCAGGGCTGATTTGTCCAAATGGATCTTGTCTCTTTATCTCTCTCCTGTAAAAGTTTGCCCGAATCGAATCCAAACAAATTCCGATTCTGACAAATCCAACTTTATTTACAAATTTGGGTTGTATTTCGACTCTAGAGTTCATCTCTAGTTGCAAAGAAAAAAAGCATACATTATTAAGAACAACATATACAGACACCTTATCCTAGTGACGCAGAATTGTTTCTACATTTAGCTGCCAAGGAAGTTATGAACTGGAAGTGACAGGGAAATCTTGATTAACTTGAAACAGTTTCTATTCATGGTGCCGACACAAGGCCAAGCTTGGTGACCCAAATCTGTTACCTCTTGATGTTAGATACAACACATTTTTTCAGATCTAAGTTAATTGGTATAACCAGTACCAGAGCTGACAGTATTGTTTTTTTACAAGGTCAAACTGTCTTTCCTCATGAAGTCTGCCTTGATGATGTCATTGTTACAAAAGGGAAAAAGTTAAGGGGCTAAACAAGTAAAAAGCATAAAAAAAAGCTGGTCAAACACTTCAAATAATCCTCTCAAACTACCCCCATGCACATTTAGCTCTTCAAGTGTGAATGTGTTATAAATAGGGAGAGAGAAGGAAGTCCCTGCCAGAAGTATCTCTGTTAGAATAAATGGATTAGGTATGTTGAAATTCAACAACCAAATCCTTACAAACACATTTGATGGTTGGCTGGTCCGTCCAAAATTCATCTAGAGGGAACTTGTTACCGGTGAGAGATGGGTGAATTGAATATAAGTTTGGAAGGGAGATAGACTTTCCCATGCACTTTTGATTTGGGTTGAATTTACTCAAACTCCGATCAAATCTGATGGCCAACTGGGCTGAATTGGGCCACAGTAGAATTCTCAGAAATTCAATCATCTCCATTACATTTAATGCTGCCATATCTAAGGACAACATAATAAGGTGACAGAGACCCTGAATAAAAGACTGAGTCAGGCTACTTTCACATCTGTGTTTTTAAGGCTACTTTCACACTAGCATTTTTGCTGAATCCATCAGGGTTCAGCAAAAATGCTTCCATTACTGATAATACAACCGCCTGCTTCTGTTATGAATGGATCCGGTTGTATTATCTTTAACATAGCCAAGACGGATCCTTAATGAAGTTGATAGAATTAAAAAAATAAATCAAATTCTAAACTAATTGAGTTTGACCTGAGTTTTCCAAAAATTGGGGTCAAATCTGAACCTAATTCTGATTGGATTCATGCAAATTTCTCAAAATGGCATTAACGATTTTTCATATCAGAAGACTGGAAAGATAAGGAAGGAGGATCACATGAGGCCAGCAGTGTGCTTTTGCTTCCAAAAACCTACAATTTAACCATTTTTTAAAAACATAAAAAATACTACAGTGGAGTTTGTTTTTAGAGATGTTGTTTGTTACCACCAGCATCCATGAGTTTACCTGCTGTCACATTAATGCCCTGAATAGCTGTAGGATGTCCAGGCATGATGGGTGTCCCACAAGTTTGACATCCCTGTGTTAGATAGTTTGAAATGAGTTACATACAGTCCTAAAAGACCCCAGAATGTTATCCACAACTTTTCAGGTCAACCGGAGTTTATATCGTCTAGTTTTGATGATCATTTGCCCACTGTAGGCATTCTAGGAAATCGGTAGATCCAACTGGTGCTAATATGACTTTAAGGTTTCTAATAATGAATCTTTTTCTTGATCCCCTGCTAGTCTAAGACAAAACACATTGAGAGATCATTCACAACACAGAGGACGACGAAGCCAAGACCTACTCTTAAATGGAGGGAACAGGAGGAGGCAGCTTCAGAACCTATGATTACATTGAAGGCCTCTGGCTGATTTTAAAGTGTTTTCACTCAATTCAGATTTTTTTTTTTTATAATAATTTGCTTTAATCTTAATTAATGGGATTAAAATTTCCAGCATGGCCTTACCTCTATGTACCTAAGAAGAAAATTGTAGATGTGTTTAAAAGATTAGTGTGTCCATAATGCATTTTCAGGGTCGAACAACCAAATGGAAACTCATATCAAATGACTATTTCTAAGAGAAAATGCCTCATTAAAGCCACAATACATTTCGGTGTATGTTAATCACACTTTTATATACAGTATTAGCCTCTTCCAAGTACTTTGGGAATAATTGTAATTAATTGAAAGCAAGCTCGTACACTATTATTATAATTCCTTCAGAAAATCATCATTTGTATGCCTTTAGCAGCGGTGTAAATCACAGAAGAAGTGGCTCATAGGAAGACGAATATGCTGTACTCGGCCATCTCCGGCGCTCCCACAGAAATTAATGGAGTGGCGGCATACATTTCCGTAGAGCTGTTCCCTCCATTTCAAGGGCTCCACAGAGTACAGGGCCCCAGTTCCCGTGATTGGGGGGTCTCAGCAGTAGGACCCCCACAATCTAATACTTATCCCCTATCCTGTGAATAGGGGATAATTTCCTTATCCGGAACACCCATTTAAAGAGGATCTATCTCGGCTCATCTGGCTTGACTCTTTAAGTAAATAATTTTATACCCAAAGAAATAAGAATCTTGCAGGACATGATCCTAGGACTCTAAATTGTGCCGTTCAACTGTTATTCCTACCAGAATAAACTGAAATAAATAAATTGACCACTGAGTGTGCCCTCTTTTTAGTCTCACTGTGCAAGGGGAATGATAACACCCATTTGTCAATTTATTCATATATTTATAGGAGGACTAACAGAGGAATGGCACATTGCAGAGTGCCCCAGAATTTCTGTTTGATGAGGAACACAATTATTCACTAAAAGAGAGATGTCAGGAGTGGTGACAGGTCCTCTTTAAGCTACCCTACCCTGCCACCTAGCTGCCCTTTATAGGTGTCATTTGTCCTTCTCTACTACCCATCTATAATAAGGTAAAATGGATGTGGGGAAGACCAATGGGAGTAACAAACACTCAGGAGGTCCATCTCCACTCAGACTTAAGGGTCACTCTGTGCAGTATCCCTGTACTGGGACATTACAGTGTGTATTATCCAATATAGTGACATCACTGTGTTCATTATCATATTATAGTGATGTCACTGTGTGTACTATCCCTGTGCTGGGACACCACAGTGTGTATTATCCAATATAGTGACATCACTGTGTTCATTATCATATTATAGTGATGTGACTGTGTGTATTATCCCTGTACTAGGACATCACAGTGTGTATTATACCATATAGTGAAATCACTGAGTTCATTATCATATTATAGTGATGTGACTGTGTGTATTATCCAATATAGTGACATCACTGTGTTCATTATCATATTATAGTGATGTGACTGTGTGTATTATCCCTGTACTAGGACATCACAGTGTGTATTATACCATATAGTGAAATCACTGAGTTCATTATCATATTATAGTGATGTGACTGTGTGTATTATCCCTGTACTGGGACATCACAGTGTGTATTATACCATATAGTGAAATCACTGAGTTCATTATCATATTATAGTGATGTCACAGTGTGTATTATCCCTGTACTGGGACATCACAGTGTGTATTATCCAATATAGTGACATCACTGTGTTCATTATCATATTATAGTAATGTCACTGTGTGTACTATCCCTGTGCAAAATAATCATTTTCTGAACCTCCTGCTGACGGCAGAGTAACATCGCATTTCCCAATAACCTAAACTTGATGCTTCCGTATCCTTTTCTCCACTATGTTTACTACCTTTACATTTGGATTATTATTTTCATGTGTGAAGTCGGCAATGTGCACAGCTTTTCAGAACTACTTGTCAGTTGCAAGCACGCAATGGAAATTGTCACCCATATGCCTATTTCTGGTCCCGACCAGGGAAATTTTCATGCTGTCATGATGAGATAGCTTTTCCTGATTTTGCTTATTTTAACAGCTTTTTCTTTCCTGGCAAGCGACATATAAATGAGTATAGTAGAAACAGATCTTTAGTTTTAAAGTGCCATTGCCTATAAATTGCCTATAAAGGTTACAGTTTTGGGTGCAAAAACAGCATCTATTAAACCTACTGCCTGGCGGGGTTGATCGCGGTGAATTAAATGTATCGCTGCAGTGAAATTCTTACTTTAAAGAGGTTGTCTGAGATTCTGACATTGTTGACCTATCCTAAGGACAGGGATTCAATATCTGATTGGTGGGGGTCCAACTCCCAGCACTTCCGCTGATCAGCTGTTTGAAGAATGAGCACCGTGGCCTCTTCCTAGGCCATGTGACATCAACTTCATCAGTTATGTGGCCTAGGTGCTGCTCAGTCCCATTGAAGTGAATAGGGTGGAGTTGCACTATCAAGCAATGGTGGTGCTGTCTGTGAAGGTTCTCCTTTATCCAGGTCATGGTATATCTGTAAAGAATAAATCAAGGCAACTGGACTTGCTGTAGATTTCTTGAAAAGAACGAGTGAAACGTTCGAAGAACAAGTGAAACGTTTTCAAGAAATCTACAGCAAGTCCAGTTGCCTTGATTTATTCTTTACAGATAATGGTAAGCTGATTGGCGGGGGTTCAGGGTGTTGGATCCTGATCTGATATTGATGACCTATTCTGAGGATAGGTCATCAATAGCAGAATCTAGAGAAAATCTCTTAAATTCATATGCAAATTAGGTGTTCAGAGAACCATTTCTCCTCCTTTTGTTCATCACTCACCCTCAATTCCTGATTGACAGGACCAAGCATCCTTACAGTTTAGACGCCCGGGGCTGAAAGCTCACGCAAGAGTCGAACTGGGAAGACAATCTTTTTCTAAAGAATAATACAAGTAAAATTGTAAAATAGTCAAAAACTGCTTCTGACGGAATCATTCTCATTGTAGAACTATTTTTAGGTCTTTTGAGGTTGTAGCGCCCAGTTAGCAAGAACTGAAATGGCACAATCGGCAACCGGTGGATAATCCTTGTTTTCTTTATATTGTATAAACATAAGGGAATATGCTTCTACTTTTAACATGTATTTTAGTTTTTAGTTTTGTGCCGAGTTCAATTTCAAGAGCAAGTGAAGTTACAGTTTACATAAAATTATAGTTGACATGCAACTTGATTGTATGGGAAAGGAAATGAAGCATTTTCTTCATCCTAGAAATTAAATTGCCTCTTATTGAGGGTTATTTTTATTTTTTTGTGCTATGGGACTCACTTTTCAATCACTTTGTATATATTGTAGATGGCAGCTTTACAATTCAAACTTGATTTATGCCTCCCACAAATCCTGGGGAGAGGAAAATGCTGGGAAAAAAAACAAACAAACTGGAGATATACTACCTTTCATCTGGATTGTAAATTCAGATCGGAAGCCGCCAGCTGTGTGGAACTTGAATCTATGATTTAAATTATTTTTTCTATTAAAGGGAACTCTGCCTACTACAGCTATTGCCTTGAAACCACTCCATTCCATTCGCTGAGATATTAACTTGTCCTTGGCAGGTACCACCAGTTTCGGTGACATCTACTGACAAGATGATGTCTCTCAGGGCTGTGAAACAACCTTGAGAAAATGTTTATATTGGTGTCTCAGTGGTGATTGCTCAGAAATCTACCGATCACGAGATTAGACTTGTTATCTCTTCTGTTGTGTCTATGTTAGTAACTACTTGCACCCCCTGTGAAAAAGCAATCCTGGAGAATGTTTTCTAAGATCTATGAGTTGTGCCGTTCCTCCAAGAATTTTTTGAATAAATTGAAAATCTGGTAATTACTTGTCACATTTTCAAAGGGCTAGTGACATACTGCTGGGTGTAAGTCTGCAGCGTATTGGTGTTTGACATCATGCTGAGACTTCCTGCTAAGAGTAAGGCAGAGAGAACGTCACCATTCAGTTTACAGAATGAAGTGTAGTTTCCGCACATATTACATACATGAGTATATTTATTTTTTACAACATCTTTTATTGTAAGTTGTAAATATATATTATTTATCTTAGAATCAATTATAATTTTGTATTAGTCATCCATTTAATATTTTTGTGTAAAGTGTTTCAGGATGCAACCTGTTCTAGAAAATATTTTTTTAACAACTATAAGTACAAAATA
This sequence comes from Bufotes viridis, assembly GCA_033119425.1. Classification (NCBI taxonomy): domain Eukaryota; kingdom Metazoa; phylum Chordata; class Amphibia; order Anura; family Bufonidae; genus Bufotes; species Bufotes viridis. The sequence continues at coordinate 463,361,593 of CM065592.1, read as the reverse complement.
CAACATTTTTTTTGAAACTACAGCAATGTTTAAAACTACAGAATAATCTTAAAACATATGTAATTAAATAATTTGTAAGCCCTATACTACTTTGTACATCTAACTATAGAGACACGACATGAAGCTCCTGAGACCCAGAGCAAATCTTGTAGCAACCACTCCCCAACCATTCCATTTATAATACCAGTGACCTTCCATGCGGTTGTGAGGAGAACCATAAGGCACAGGGGAGGACTGGCCGTAGACCCTAAAGAGAAACCTCTCAGTGGGCCACTGTCCAGGGGGGCCACCTGAGGCATCCTCACGTCCACCAGCTAATTACATAACAACCTGACTCTCTTAGTGGTAATTAGCCCTGGAAACATCAGGTACTTCTAGGGAGGTTCTGTAGTGCACTGTGGTAATGAGTTCTGCTGGGGTAGTATTCTGTGCCACACTATTTTATTGCTTATCCCGCCTTCTTGAATTGTCCCTGCCTACTTGCGTTGGCCTCGCCTCCTGTAATTTTTTTTTCAAGGGCCACTTTATGTTCCTAGTCCACCCCTGATCAGGCACCAACACCAAGGATTGCAATCTCTGCACTCCCGCTATTTATTCCCTTGTATATTCTGTATTCCTTTTTGCACAAAGGGCCATAGTTACAAAAAAGTAATATGCGCCATGCACATGCCATAATGTTTCTCTAAAACTTCCCCTTTAGTTTGTAGATAGCGCATAACTTCCAGTGTTTCATGTTAACCAACTAGAGATGATTCTAAACAAATTAAATTCGTTACAACTTCCCAAATGTGCATTCTAGCAAATTTGAAACTTCTGCAATTAGTTTCGGATGAATTGCTTAGAATAACAGCCACCAAAAAGGGATAATCTTTGGACCACTTTTTAATTTTACATTTTTTTGACAGTTTAGTGTTTAATCAAACAAGCAGTTTGTTACCACCCGCTACCTTCGATTCAGGTCAAATTTACTGGGACACAATTCAAATCTTGCAAATGAGACCTAAAATTAATTTAAAAAAAATTTGCTTATCTCTATACTCAACCTTTTTTCCTGTTTTATACTTTGCTTTCCAATGATATACTTATATATTCCTGGCTGAATGGGAGGGACTTCAAACAAACCTGTTTGCCTGGGAGAAAGTCTCTAGTACAACAAATAGAACTTCCTCTGATGGAAGTGGGTGTGGAACTATTGCATCAACAAACAGATTTGGCTTTGGGCTAAATCTAAGGGCATTATCCTGGCAGTCCACTGGTACTCACTCTTTTCCCCTATAGAAGGACTTCACTGCAGCGGAGCCACCAGGCTGCTACCTCCTGGAGTACTCTCGTTACAGGGGTCTGACTCACAGGTGCAAAACATCAAGGGATCATGCAAAACTGTAGTCAGGTACAGGCCGAGGTCAGAGCAGGCAGAGTAGAAGCAATATGAAAGACAGTCTGAGGTCATGGCAGGCATTGAAGGGTCAATACAGCGGTCAGGCACAAGTCAGGTCGGGCGGTGGAGGGTCAGAATCCGGATATCAGGCACAGGTCAGTGCACATGCAGACAAACAGATACAGCACACCTTTGCAGGAACTAGGAATCTAAGAAACCTATTTCTCAGACACCCTTCCACTGGGGAAGATGCCTTAGGCCCCCCAAAGTGACCAGTTGTAAGCTGGTGAAGATTTTATTATAAGATTTTATTATAGAGTTTTAGGATTAGGGCAGAGTGGGAGAGACTAGGCTAGCAAGAAGGCTGCAACCTGCATTAAGGGACAGACCAACCTCGGCGATTGGTCCCACCAGGAGACTATGGAGAGTGGGAGGCAGGTCTGCACCTCCACGACCTGGAAAGGCGGAACAGGTGGGTGAGACGGCAGTGGCCCTGAGCCACCACTGCAACACTTTCTATTGATTCAAATAGAAGATACCCATACAGGAATTAGAGAAGCGGGTAGGCAACCTACCCTACCTCAAATACAGTACTTCTTTGAAGGTAAAATCCTTCTTTAATGATGTGTGGCATTTTGGAGAGATCCTATATTTATTTTTTTATCAGATTTTGTAATAATATAGTAATCACTACACTCCCATAATGAATCACAGCTCAATGTTCAGCATCCTTTTGTCCAAAATATTGTTGTGAAATCTCTCATTTTGCAATGCGATCACTATTTCAGAACTCCACTCTAGAAACTGAAAAGAGAGGTTAGCTGAAATTAAATTGGAAACGGTCCATTACATTACAGTGAAGCTTTCTGAATTAACGTGAGCGCAGCAGCTAATAAGCCAGCTCCAAATTAATTGAATATCACAGTGATGAATAGTCTTGTTTAGTACAATTCACAATGACAGGCATTGTGTCGTGGTTAGACGATGGCAAATTAAATTGGCCAAAATGCGAAAAGGCATTGATATGCGTTGGCAGGTGGCGTCGTCGTTCAGAAGTTAGACTTCCGATATTAGGCCGCGCGTGCCCCATTAATAACTTCAAACTTTTCTTTTATTCACAGCAGAAGAAAGGTAAAGGAAACCAATATGGCGGCAAACTCTGTTCCTTCAAGCCTATATTATCAATGGGAAAAATATCTTGTAGGACCATGATTGGATTATTTTCATGTGGTTTTCATGGTCTTTACAGAGCTTTCCTCTACTGACCTCAATGGGAAAAATAATGAGGCCTGACCATGGCTATCATGCAACCTAGATTACAATGTGGTTCATACTTGCCTGCAGTAACTTTACACCCGACACCCGGAACCTCCACCGATCAGCTGTTTGAGAAGGCACCATCACTCGCCGTCGCGCCTCGACCTTCTCCAGCTTTTCCTAGGCCAGTGACGACACGTTCATGGGTCACATGGCCTAGGTGCAGCACAGCCTCAGAAAAGTGAATGGAGCTGAGCTGGAATACCATGCACAGCCGCTATACTATGGATGCCTTTGTGCTTGGTGGGCTACTGCGAGCCCCAGTGCCTTTTCAAACAGCTGATTGGTGGGGGTCCCGAGTGTCAGACCCTCACCTGTCAGATACTGATGACCTATCCCAGAGGATAGGTAATCCATAAAAAAAATATCTGAAAACCTCTTTAACTCCTTCCCAACATTTGATGCATGTCATAGTGGCGGGTGTAAAGAGCAGGCCCAGGAGGTGAGTCTGCTCCATATGCAGCAGGTGTCAGATATGCTACGGAGCTTGCCAGAGTGTAATAGAAGATTAGAAAAATAACTATACCATGCAATGCAGAAGATGATCACAGATTCAAGTCCTCTAAGGGGACCAAAAATCTATAGGTGAGTTCAATAAAGTTATTAAAAATGTAAAAAAAAAAATATATATATAAAATTGAAATCACCTCTTTTTACCCTACTATCATATATACCCTATAACCTACTCTAAAATTTAAAATAAACATTATTGGTATTGCCGTTCATGTACATGTCTAAACTATTAAAATTTCATATTATGTATCCCGCATAGTGAACACTGAAAAATCCCAATGCCAAAATTGCTGTCATTGGTCACCCTGCAAAAAAATGTGCCCTGACACAGCACTATAGACAGAAAATTGAAAATATCATGGGTGCCAGAAGAGTAAAACAGATTTAAAAAAAAAAGTTTTTACTGTTTTAAAATTAGGAAGTGAACATTTGGCACTAATCATACGGGACTGAAGAATATGTATGTCATGTCATTTTTACAGCAACCGAACTCCATAAAAATCCTAAAAATAATGGCAAAATCATGTATTTTCCCTATTGTACACAGCAAATAATTTAGTTTTACACTTTTTTTCAATACATTAACTGGAACATGTTATAAAAGGTGCAATTTATCCCAAAAAATACAAGCTCTCATACGACTATATCTATGGAAAAATAAAAATAAAGTTAATGGCTCTTGAAAGACAGGGAGGAAAAAAAATATTCTGGTTGGGGAAAAGGTTAGGGTGCTGCCACACATTCATGCTTTTTTAATGCAATTTTTGAAGCCCAAATCAGGTGTGGATCAGGTGATGGACCATGTGATTGGACCATGTGATGTGACGTCATCACAGGTCCTTAAGCTGGTAGCTGAAGCTTTAAGAGAGAAGACAGATCGCCAACTACGCAATCAAGTGGCTAAGGTAAGTTAAGTTTTATTATTTTTAACCCCTTAATCCTCATTTTACTATGCATTCTGTATTAAGAATGCTATTATTTCCCCTTATAACCATGTTATAAGGGAAAATAATAAAGATTGGGTCCCGTTGCTAAGCAACAATGCGGGAAAATTGCACCACATCCGCACTTGCTTGCGGATGCTTGCGATTTTCCCGCAGCCCCATTCCCTTCTATGGGGTCTGCGTTGCATGAAAAACGCAGAATATAGAGCATGCTGCGATTTTCATGCAACGCAGAAGTGATGCGTGAAAATCACCGCTCATGTACACAGCCCCATAGAAATGAATGGGTCCGGATTCAGTGCGGGTGCAATGCGTCCTCCTCACGCATTGCACACGCGCGGAAAACTCGCCCGTGTGAAAGAGGCCTTAAGGTGATTATGACTTTTCTGTGGTGTTTTTCCTAGTTTCTATTCTGATTTATCATTATTTTTTTTCGTATAATAGATAAATGCTGTGGACAGATGTTAGCTGTAAGGAACACACTACAATTTTTTTTTTTGTGTGTGTGGACTTTTCCTAACTTTTTGTGCATTTTTTGGGTTTTTTCATTTTTGCTCAAAATGCAGCATGCTCTAGTTATGAAAAAAAATTTCCCCATAGAATTCTCTATATGTGACACATGTTGTATACCACTGAGACTATTGGTCCATGGAACTTTCAATCAATTTAGGGAATCAGCTAGTGGTGGACAGAGAGGAGGAGGAGGATCGTGGAAGTTCACAAAAAAAACAGAGATCAGCGTCCAAGCGGTATAATCCATTGATCTCTGTAAAAGCTGCATGCCCGAGAAACATGTCGGGAGCGTTTCTCTGTTGTTTTTAGACAACCAACCAGATAGGGATTTATAGGGTCATTTATCAAACTGGTGTAAAGTAGAACTGGCTTAGTTGCCCATAACAACCAATCAGATCTCTGCTTTCATTTTTCATAGCTCCTTTGGAAAATGAAAGGTGGAATCTGATTGGTTGCTATGGGCAACTAAGCCAGTTCTACTTTACACCAGTTTGATAATTTACCCCCATTAGTGTAGCAAGAATCATCCTGCTAAGAAAGGATTAAGGAGTTTATGTGAATGTATGATCTGCGGTACAGGGACCAATTGATGGGGTGAGGTGTGTGTGGTATCACTTAGGGATTTACCCCAGTAGGGGTCGTCCCCTAAGTGTATGAAATCAGATTTACAGAATAGAGAGTTTCTTACATCAGGTCGGATACTGATTCTGAATCATCACACTTTATAAGCTGAAGCAAACTGCAAAAGATGTGCCAAAGAGCGTAATAGAGCAACATCTATTTATACCTGACCCTTAGAGGAGAACCTATCACCCCCTCTAACAAGGGTGCTAATAACATCATACCTCTTCTATGCATAGCGCATTTAGAGGCGTTAAAAGAGTTGTGCCACTAAAAATATTCTACATTTTTCAAAACAGCACCTGGATCTGAATAATTTTGTAATTGCCTGTATGACTGTAGTTTAGCCAGTGCGCTGTTCAATCAAATGTATCTGTATGTCGCCACCCGCTGTTTGTTCTTTTTCCTATTTCTTGTCCATCTCCCTGAGGCGGTCACACACGTTCAGTTTAAATCTTCAACTGTCACCAGCCATATCTTCTATTAAGCTGTGGCTGTTACAGGGAAAGAGCTGCAGCGGGAAGGACACCTCTTCTGAGAAAGGACACGCCCTCTGAGCTGCCAGTCTGAAGAGAAGCTAGCAGAACAATTGCAGCAATGAATGGGGAGATCTATGGATCCATGTAAGGTACCTGGCTGCTTCTAGCTTTGTTAGAAAGGTATTGTCATGTACTCTATGATTTTTTTCATCCATCATGAGATGACCCCTTTAAGGGTGATAGTGTTAGCCATATAATAGAATGGGGCATCCTAAAGTGAAAAGCACTGACAAGAGCAGTTAAGGGTGAATAAAATATCCTCCATATCTTGGCAAATTGGTATTTAATAGAATCCAAACTTATAAATGAGAACCTGGTATATAAAGAGCTAAGAACATACACATATAATTCAGAACATTGATAGATAGATAGATAGATAGATAGATGATAGATAGAAGATAGATAGAAGATAGATAGAAGATAGAAGATAGATAGGTATTAGATAGATAGATAGATAGATAGATAGATAGATAGATATGAGATAGATAGAGAGATAAATAGATATGAGATAGATAGATATTAGATATGTAGATAGATATGAGATAGATAGATAGATAGATAGATAGATAGATAGATAGATAGATAGATATGAGATAGATAGATATGAGATAGATAGATATGAGAGGGATAGATAGATAGATAGATAGATAGATATGAGATAGATAGATATGAGATAGATAGATATGAGATAGACAGATATGAGATAGATAGATAGATGAGATAGATAGATAGACAGATATGAGATAGACAGATAGATAGATAGATAGATAGATATTAGATAGATAGATATGAGATAGATAGATAGATAGACAGATATGAGATAGATAGATAGATATGAGATAGATAGATATGAGATAGATAGATATGAGATAGATAATAGATAGATAGATAGATAGATAGATAGATATGAGATAGATAGATATGAGATAGATAGATAGATAGATAGATAGATAGATAGATAGATAGATAGATAGATAGATAGATAGATAGATAGATATTAGATAGATATGAGATAGATAGATAGATAGATAGATAGATAGATAGATAGATAGATAGATAGATAGATAGATAATTTAGAAGACATACATAACATATACACAGGCAATGGATGATGGATGAGTAGATAGATAACAGATGGATAGATAAATAGATAGATAGATAGATTACATTTAGACCTTTTTCTAGGCCTGATCTGGAGTGAGCAGGGCAAAGTCGCAGTTTGTGACGCAACCAACCGTTGTGCCGCAATCTGCGCCTGAATTACGCCTAATATATGTGTAATTCAGTATCATAAATGACCCCCTAAGTTTAGGAAAGTTTCCGTGAGAAAGTTGTAATGTGGGCTTACAGGAGTAAAAACTGCAGACAGGAGGCGAGTGATGGATTGGGATCTGTTTTTGTGCTTTAACACATTGGATTTATTTAATTGCACTGTCCTGCTTTGCAAATTTGAATTTATTTCAATCCTCGCTCAATGAGTGATTTGGTGCCTACAATTTCTCAGTGATTCACTTAATTAATGAATTGCTGTGCTCAGGCACAAACCGTCTGATGAATGCCTGAGCTTGCGGGGACCCTAAAGACTACAGCTGCTGTGAAGTTAACTGAAATGCGGAGTTCTAAGTGGTGGATGGCACTCGCTTCAAGTAGATGAGTGTGGGGGCTCGCATTGTGTGTGGTGTGCGCGGGGGGTGAAGAAACAAATAAACCACCGGACGGCTGCAATCACAAAAATAAGAAAGAAAATACGCTCAAGAGTTAAAGTCGTACAAACATAGTGTGAATATGGCTGTGCGTGTCATAGAGGCAGCACTGAGATGTTCCTTCCTATCATATAGCCACTAGGGGGAGCTGCACATGCAAGCAACGCAATAAATGCCTGAGCCGACATAAGAACTGTGTTACGTATTATTACCTGTCAGGGTACGTCCACGAAGGGCAGAATGTGCAGTCGAATTCGCAGATCTGCCTTCGATATCACCACACATTTTGCAAATCTGCAGCATAAGGTTAATTTAAGCTACTTTCACACTTGCGTTGTTTTTCCAGTATTGAGATCCAGCAGAGGATGTCAATACCGGTAAAAAACCGTTTCCGTTTGGTCCTCATGCATTCTGAATGAAAGAGATCCATTCAGGATGCATCAGGATGTCTTCCGTTCCAGCAGCATTCCGTTTCATGACAGGACACAAAGCTGAGGTTTGGTGTCAGCTCATAAAAACGGAACAAAACGGAACCTGTTCTGAGAACAATGTAAGTTAATGGTGACGGATCCGTATTTTTAGGACCCTAAAAAACTGAATCTATTACCCATTGACTTTCAATGTATTTAGTGATGGATCTGTTTCTTTTCATTTTGATTTCACACAACCGCATCCTAACGGAACAGATGCATCCTGATGTGCAAAATCAAAACGGATCCGTTTAATTCCGGTATTGAAATCTTCTGCCAGATCTCAATGCCAGAATTAACAACGCAAGGATGAAAGTAGCCTTAATCTATGGATATTTTTGTTTTTTTGCAGCAAATGGATGAAATTTCCTAAAATCTCATCTACATTGCCAGTACTGTAAATTGCAGTAGCAGCAAATCATGCAGGCGTACTGTACAGATTTTATTAAGGGGCTGTCTGCGTCTGAAAATTATATTTTATAGCTGGGCGACCTGATTCTAAGCAAATTGAATTTGACCCGAATTTTCCAAAAATTTGCATCAAATCTAAATCTGACCTTTTGGCCATTCGACTTGGGTGAATTTTTCAAAACAGTGTTCAGATTAGTGGATCTGAAATATGAAGAGGGAGGATCGCATGACACACGACTATACACACCGACAGGCCTTTGCCACCAAAAAGTTAATATTTTTTGAACCATTAAAAATTTTTATAAATCCGTTATCTTTTTCTAAAGAGTGTGTCACCCCCAGCAGCCTCGCGTTAAACCACAGTGAGATATGTCGCTGTCATTTTCATATTACTAAGGGCTTGTTTTCATCACTGCTGTTATTTTCTGTTCTTTTGATCCATTATAACAGCAGAAGAATGGAAATAACGGAAGTGCAGGATTCGGCACGTAACTGATGCAAACAGAACCCAACAGATCCCATTGACTATAATAGAATCCGTTAGGTTTCCATTCTGGAGAAACTTTTTTTAAGCGGAGAAAAAAGTGCTGCATGAGAACTCGACGAACTCTCAAATAGAGCCTCCAACGAGGATGCGAAGACGAAGACTTAATGCTATTTTGGTGTTAAAGATCTTGAAACGACTTGCATATAGTCCTAGGAGACCACAGAATGTCATACATGACTTTTCAGGGCATTTGGAGGACTTCCAATTCAGGTCAAATTTATTCAGACTCGAATTGAAGTGCTCAACCGATTTGGCCAAATTGAATCCGAATATCAAGAAATTCACTCATCTGTAGTCTTTTTGTTAGAAGGGTCGTTTGATGATAACAGGGTCACAGTGTCCTGCTGGTGGGGTCCCTGGTATTTTATTCTCCTGCCACGCCACCAAAGAAGAGATGAATCGTTACAATGTTCCTGCCGGAGTCAACCATCTTATGCCCGAGTATGTTGGGTCTAGAGATGAAATTCAAAAATTCAATTCTGCTGCTTCGCTGAAATTCGATTAGTACGAATTACTTTGTAACAGATCGCATTTCACTATATGGAGTGGGTGCAATGATGGGGAACGACAATGATATGGGGGAATCTGGGGATGGCACTGATATGGGGGAATCTGGGGATGGCACTGTTATGGGGGCATCTGGGGATGGCACTGTTATGGGGGCATCTGTGGATGTCATGATACTGCTATGGGATCTGTGGATCTTATGCTATGTGTCATCCACATATCCCCCCCATAACAATGTCCCTGTGTAGTGAATGACCCCCAACAAAGGGGGTGGGGTGGGCATCTTGCTTTGTAATGGTAGCGGGGCCCGGTGCAGTCACTGTATTCTACTACACCGGTCCCTGCTGTCTGTAGTAATCATATAGACAATGTTAAACTGTTGAATTCCGCACCAAATCCAGGCTGAAGTACTTACTACAAGCATCCATAGCAGTGCAGTAGGCCGGCCGAGCGTACGGGAGGAGGCAGCGTAACTCACTACGTCAGGCACCTGAGCCGCCTGCTTCATTTATAAAGTGGGAGGAGCCCAGCCCTTTCTCCCTCCTCACTGATACACACACCGGCTGCGCTGTGCAGCAGCGCAGTGGAAGTGTATCAGTGTAAATTATAGCATTCGCCCCTTAAGATGCTATTTTCCCCCCACTTTTGGGGAGTGTGTCTTCTAGGGCAAAAAATACGGTAGATATGTGTGTATGTAAATACTTAAATTACTGCTCTCCCAGGTTGTATATTATTTATACAGATGTATTGTATATACCCGTATTTTTCGCCATATAAGACGCAGCGGCTGATAAGACGCACCTAGGTTTTTGGGGAGGAAAATAAGAAAAAAAATATTTTTGGTGGGTCTGGAACTAATGGTGGTTTGTGGATGGCACTGTTAATGGGGGGATCTGTGGATGTCACTGTTAATGGGGTGATCTGTGGATGGCACTGTTAATGGAGGGATCTGTGGATGGCATTGTTAATGGGGGGATCTTTAGATGGCACTGTTAATGGGGGCCCATCTGTGGATGGCACTGTTAATGGGGGCCCATCTGTGGATGGCACTGTTAATGGGGCCCCATCTGTGGATGGCACTGTTAATGGGGCCCCATCTGTGGATGGCACTGTTAATGGGGGCCCATCTGTGGATGGCACTGTTAATGGGGGATCTGTGGATGGCACTGTTACAAATGTGTCATCCACAGACCCCCATCCCATAACAGTGCCATCCACAGACCCCCTGCAGCTCCAATGTTGTACTATAAAATCATAAAATATCTCCAAGTACAAATAAATGTATTAAAGATCACCCTTATTAATGTAACACAGACCCCAATACCTCCTTTACAATACGGGCAGGCCGGGCGGGAGGAAGCGTGACTCTCACGATGGCACATGCCTGCGCCTGCTTCATTCATAAAGCAGGCGCAGGCATGTGACGTCAGAGAGTCACGCTCGCCCGGCCGGCCTGCCCGTATTGTAAAGGAGGCATTGGGGTCTGTGTTACATTAATAAGGGTGATCTTTAATACATTTATTTGTACTTGGAGATATTTTATGATTTTATAGTACAACACTGTGAGTGGCGGGGCCGGACCGTCCCCGCTGCAATTGCCGGCCCCCAGCTCCTCCTCCCTGTCACTCCCCGCTCATACATCGCAGCCTGCGATGCTGAAGCATCGCAGCCTGCGATGTAAAAAAAAAGTCAGCATTCGCCGCATAAGACGCAGGGACATTTTCCCCCCATTTTGGGGGGAAAAAAAGTGCGTCTTATACGGCGAAAAATACGGTATATGCCCGAATTATCTATATATACACTTATAAAATGTGGCCAGTAAATCCCCCCAGTCACGGGTGCCCCCCCAGCTGATGCCGCCTGGTTGACTGGACAATTATGTCCAATTGCGGTCACTTCAAAAGACAGAGGATCAATAGAGCACCGGAGATGTTTTGCATAACAGGGATAGGAGATCAATGAGCTCCAGTATCCCTTTATGCTGCGTACCTCTGGCGCTGTAATTACAGTGCCAGAGATATGCGATCACTTAACAGGTGGGAGGATCAAAGCATCCCCCCGCCTGGAAGTGCGCACCGGGACGCGCGGGCTGTTGCGGTGATGTCATTTTACCGTGCCAGCCCACGTGTACTTGGATGCAGGCGTGCATGAATGCCTGCAGCACGGGAGGTGCGGAAGTGAGCACAGCGGGGTTTAAATAAACTTCCCCTGTATCCCTATACCACCAACGCCATATTCATTTTACCCTTTCCTCCACCCCTGCATTCCCCTGGCCCCTGTATTAACCCCTGATCCACTGCCACCCTGATTAACCCCAAATTATTGCCCTGTCCCTACAGAGCATTCCTGCCCATTAACCCCTGCATTCCCAGCAGCCCCAGCATTATGCCCCAGAGTGTTCCTTACAGGTAGTCTCCTAAGAAGCAGACGGTGTACCCCTCTCATGTTTGGCTTCAGAATCTCCACTGCATCCACCCTGCAGCCTGATGGCACGCTGCCAACTTCGCCCCCTGATGATGATGCCTCCTCTTCAGCCAACTCCCACGTGCTACAACATGATCTACAAATGTTTAGTCATCACTTGTGCCACCCTCACCTGTCTCTTGCGCATGTCTCTGACCTATAGCAACATTTTCTTCCACCCGACTGTCATCATTCGTAGTTGCACACCTAAAGGAGTCCGCAGCAGACCTCTCCTCCAAGTCTGGGCTGGCCTGTAACTACTGACTCTCCTCACAAAGCTCATCCTCACTGAAAAGCGAAGCAGAGCCAGCAGCTATCATTACTAGGTTTTCAGAACTAGCAGCAGAAGCAAGAGGCAGGTTCAGGACAGAAGAGATTATAGAGGCAGTTCCATACCAACTAATAATGGTGTCAGAGGAACCCACCAATTCCTGGCTGTGTTTATCTGTTGTCACTTGAGATGATGTTGAAGAGTGAGTCAACCATTCCAGTCAAATGTGCTGCTGCCACCATTCTGAAGCTGCCAGCTGCCTGATGCCACCCCTGCTTCCTCTACTGCATTTCTACAATGGGGCTTTTTTCTACTGATATGTACGTTACATTTTTACAAGGATATGCATGCCATTGGGCCCTGCTATCACACTGCTGTTGTTAGGTTCTGCAACTACTGTTTTCTGCCACCATCTTGTGCTGCATGCCACTGCTGCTGCTGCCACCGTCACCATGCGGCCACTACTGTCACTGGCACTGCATCACCATTTTGTGACACCCATAACCTTTTTATATTTTGGTCTACAGAGTTGTATGAGGTCTTGTTTTTTGTGGGACAAACTGTAGTTTTTATTAGTACCATTTTTGTGTTATTTTTAAGTTTTTACAGTGGAAAAGGTTACAAAAAAACAGCAAATCATGTGTTTTTTTTCTTTCAGTTTTTTCAGTATTTACCACACAGGAAATTTAAAAAAATATTTTAATAGTTAAAACTTTTTTGGATACCCAATATGTTCATTTTTGTATTTTTGTTTATATTTTAAATGTAAAACTGAGAAAGGGGGTGTGAATTAAACTTTTAATATTTTAATGTTTTTTTTTTGCAATAACTTTTAGCCACCCTAATAGAGATATATTAGGGAGAATGGCATTATACCACACTCCCTGTTGAGTGTCCAGGCTGTCATAGTATCTTATTGCATCCCTCTGCCTTACCTCACAGATGCCGCAGCGTTGATTGCAGCATCTGATGGGTTTTAATTTATGGGAATCAGCAGAATCACCGTTCCCCGTCATTGCAGCAGGTGCCTGCTGTATGATACAGCCGGAACCCGCCACGTATGGAACAAGCTCACTGTAGCAGTCCGCGCCGTACATTCCCTCTGGCACTGTAACATATGGGTATACCTGATTTATAGTGATTTGTGGCGAATTAATTCAGGATATCTGTGAAGGTTCTCATTTATCCAGGTCATGGTATATCTGTAAAGAATAAATCAAGGCAACTGGACTTGCTGTAGATTTCTTGAAAACGTTTCACTCGTTCTTCCAATGAGCTTTCTCAATTCTGAGTGACTTGTACAAGGTTTGTATTCAAGAGAATTCGAGAATTCTTGTACAAGTCCCACAGAATTGAGAAAGCTCGTTGAAAGAACGAGTGAAACGTTTTCAAGAAATTTACACCAAGTCCAGTTGCCTTAATTCAGGACGAATCAAATTTCTGGGTCAACTTTCACAAAGTTGACAAATTCAATCTCTACCTTTGAATTTACTGCATCAAAAACTTCAATGGCATTTTTCCATAAAATGCTGTGTGAAATCATCGATATTATTTGAAACATTGGTGTTACTTTTATCTGAACTACTTTACTAGAAAAGAAACATCAGTCAACTCTCCATAAGTGTTTCTGAAAAATAGGTACAAAGATTTTGAGCCAAACCCTGTGCACATAAAATTCATTTGGACTAAAAGTAATAATGGAAATGTTATTAAATCATGGAATCTCAGATCTCAAGTCACACTAAGAGAAACATTCTGTGTTTATATATTATTTCTGGCCTGGGCTCCTTGGTATGAACCACATCACTAGATTGATATGTTATATGCCATATGTACAGAGAAAATCTCTTGCGTCGTCTTGCAGTCGAAAAGTTCATTGTAATCTAAGTTTAAGATTAATGTTTAGACTCTAAAGTTCGACTAGTGTTTCCATTACCTTAAACTTTTAATTTGGTGATTTGTCTATTTCAGAAGAAAAAAAATGTGACCTGGAAATAACTGCATGTTTATGTGGATATCATGATGTCTAGAAAGAGATTAATTAGATCAATCACATGCTGAGTAAATTTTAAAGGAATTACTAAACTTTCTGGAGGCAGAATAACGTCTGGTTTTCTGCCCACGGTTTTTTAGAAAGTTTGTTTAGTACCATGGACAGCGGCAACTGATTCATAAATGATTATTCACCAGAAATGTAGATTGAGTCATAGTGAATAAATGGGATCATTGTTTCAACCTAAACTTAAAGTGATGAGTACATTTCTTGAAATTCGATTTGGAATCGATTTAGCCAACTCGGCCAGGTGATTGGATTCCAAACTTAACCTGAAATGAAAGTGCTCCAGTTGCCCTGAAAACTGATGACATTTTGGGATCTGTATGCAACTCATTTCAAGCTCTTTAATGTCAAGTCAGCTTTGATAGAGAAATATATGACTATGGGTAAACAAAATGTTTACATTTTTTTTAAAATGTCCAACATCAGAGAACCACTTCTAAGGTGTCCACTAAGTTATATACAAAAAAGGGGGGGGGCATGGATCACACATCTACATGCTATGCATTGATCTATTGCTTATTGGCATCATTTATAGACTGTATACGAGGCCTTTGTATATTTTTTGATCAGGATGCATAATCTCACTCACCGCGTCAAGGTAGCCTCATTTTAATAGGTCTCTACTCTGGCTCAGCACTACGTGGTGACCACTGGTGCTGCAACCCAGCTCCCGCAGGAGGCAGGGCCCAGCAGCCCAACAACACCTCTGCTGTCAGGCTAGGCCCCCTTGGGGCACTTGGCCCACCAACCCACAAGCAAAACCCAACAGCAACAACAGCAACCATGTAGCACTGTACTACAGGAACAGATGTCAAAAGCTCACCTTGTCATGTGGTCTCAGAAACTTAACTGAGACCAAGTGGGGATTAACCCTTGTGCAGTCTCTTGCTAATGAAAAACATATGGGCCGAATGGAAAGAGTGCTGACACCATGGAAAAAAGTGAGGCAGTAAGATAACATACAAAAAAAGGGAAACATGTATCATACATCCAGTTAGAGTAGGAACCCACTTAAAAGAGGTCACCTTGACGTAGTGAGCAGGCTTATCCATTTTGATTAAAATGTATACAAAGTGTATTGTGTACATTTTTATAAATTCTGCTGCGAAGCACATGATCAATTAATGTGGATTTGTGATCCATGTTTCTTTTTCTACAGATTAATCCATTGGTTGTCTTGCTACAGGGGAAAAAGTGTAAAAATTGAATGGGCTAGCTATTCTATCTCTTTATGCAATATTAGCCTTTCTCCTTTGGCTTTTCTCATTAATGAGTTGTTTTTTCTTCTCTCAGAACTGGATGTTTCTACTTGGTGCGCCATTCTCTGTAAGCTCTAGAGACAGCTGTGTGTGGAAATCCCAGGAGATCAGCACTTTCTGAGACTCAAACCTCTCCATCTGGCATCAACAATCATTCCCCAGTCAAAGGCCCTCAAATCCCATTTCTCTCCAATCTGGTGTCTGGTCTGAACAATATCAGACGGTCATTAAGCATTGACATGCTGTCATATAATTGGAAATGGGCATTACCGTGTTGGTGTACCAGTGTACCTAACAGAATGACCACTGAATGTGAAATACAGGTGTGTCCACCCAGACCATTTTAGACATTTTGTTAAACAGGTTTTCTGAGCTACAGAAACTGATGCCTTATCTTTAGGATAGGTCATCAATATCAGATTTGTAGAGGTCTAACACCCAGCACCCCCCACCGATCTGTTGTTTCGAGCTGCTCCAGTGCCGGTTAGTGTATGGAGCTGGGGACAGACTATGTACATGTTGTACTGGCTGTGCTGTGGTAATGCAGCTTGAATGGAAGCTGAGCTTCATTAGTCCGGTGCCAAAAACTACATAGTGTACAGAACCTTCTGCTTCCTATCCATACACTGTGAGCTTATGGTGCTGTCAAAGCCCAAAGCAGATGATTGGTGGGGGTACCAGGTGTCTCAAGACAGACAACTCTGTATATAGTGTACTGGTCATGCTGGGGTACTGCAGCTTGAATGGGTGCTGAGCTTCAGTACGTTCATACCCAAAACTACAGTGTACAGAGCCTTCTGCTTCCTATAAATACACTGTGAGCTTCTGGTGCTGTCGAAGGCCAAAGCAGATGATTGGTGGGGATGCCAAGTGTTTGATATTCATGATCCTATCAGTATCTGTAGTCTGGAAGAACCTCTACACTTTAACTACACTTTTTTCAATTTTTGATATGTCATAGAGACAAATCAGAAGTGTTGATCTGCGGGGGTCCCAACCCTGAGACTCCCACTAATCGCTAGAATGAGGGGTCAGAAGCACTCAGCCGAGCGCTGATTCTTCTTGCTGCTGAGCGCGAGACTGTAGACACACTCAATAGACTTTATATTGAGTTCGTCTACAGTCTCAGGCTCAGCAGCGAGGAGAAGTTGTGCTTGGCTGAGCTCTTCTGACCCCTCATTCTAGCGATCGGTGGGGGTCTCAGAGCTGGAACCCCCGCCAGTCAACTCTTCTGATATGTCCCTATGACATATTAAAAATTGAAAAAATTGTAGTTACTCTTTAAGGGCTCTAACTTCCCACAATACAAATTCAACACGTTATCGTGGCATGATGGTAAAACCCTCCACAGGCTGCAATTTACATAATAACCACTAGTCACATATCACATAAACAACTCCAGACAGAGTATCCAAAACTCTTGTTTTTTTAAAAGCTAGTCACCTACAGTCACTTTTCCCAGGATAGGTCAATCCAAGAGGAACAGTAAGCAAGTACACATCTGTAGTGTGGCAAAATAGTAGGTAGGGATCATAGGTCTCAGTCCTGTCGGTCTCCGGCTGTTGAGAAATTATGACTCCTCACAAGCTTTCAGATGTAGTGTTACAACAGCTGGATTGCTACAGATCACTGGCCTCGGGATCTGGTCTCAAAATTTACTGATATTCTAGTCTTCATTTTTATGTTACAGAATAAGTATTACATCCATAATGTTAAATGTATCAATTAATTTGCCTTTAATTTAATTTTGTCTTTTTTATATATAAAAAAGTTCACTGGAGAGCCGCTAATGGCATTTTAATTAATAACAGTCTACAGCCCATAAAAGCTAAAGCGCCTTAAATCCTCCAAACAGACACATTTAAATTATTGTAAAAACTTACAAATATCAAAGCAGAAAAAAAAATAAAACGCTGGAAAAGCATTAGAGTAATTGCAACAAATTCAAGCCTAATCCCCAATAATGATAATCAATTAAGGATTGGGCATTGCATGGTGATTAATGCTGGTTTACCATCGTTTAGGTCTCGTTACTTAAATAAAATGTCGCTGGATGTAGCAGGCTGTAATTGGAAGTCATTTCACGGCTGATTGAGAGCGCATTTAGATCAACAGAATGTTTACTTGCTCCTGTCGGAGATGGTTTTTGCACATATATTACGCATAGAACAGTTGAAAGCTCCGCTAGTTATCCAAACACTGTAAAGGTCAATGACTTCAGTTACACTAGTAAATTCTTACATGTCAGTATAATTGCAATTCTTTGACATAAATTCTAAGGATTAAGGGGAATCGATCATTGCCTTTTTTAGAAGTAGTCTACAGCTAATGCGCAATGATAAGTGGTTCATAAGCTAACATCATTGTGAATAGAGCTAGAAATTCAGTGCACACGCAAAGGTGGATCAAAGTTCTATCTTTTTAATCTTTGGCAAAATATTTGTACATAATTTCCATTGTCTCAGCAAAAAAAAATTGAAAAGGAGGAGAGAACATTCATGGTTTCAAGAATCGTTTCTCATGATGATGATGACGACGTTTTGGTTGTGGTGACCTTTTCCAAGTCTCATCAGAAGGTTCACATGTAGGAGGAAATGCATGTAGGAGGAGGCTCTCGGCTCTTGAAAAAGGTCACCGCGACCAAAACATCGTCATCATGTTGAAAAATGATTTTTAAAACCATGAATGTTCTCGCCTTCTTTTCAATTTTTTTTACTGAGACAATGGAAATTATGTACAAATATTTAGCCAAAGATTAAAAAGATATAACTTTGTTCCACTTTTGCGTGTGTACTGAGTTTTTAGCTCACTTGAATTGGGTTGACGAAACCTTTTTTCTTTTTGCACCGCACCCTACTTATGGTGTGCTTCTCCAATATATTGTGAATAGAGTAAGGTTTTCATTATAGATGAGTATTCTTTACTGTAACAGCAGTAAGACTATGGATCTCTCTGCCAGAGGTGGTCGGGATGGCTGGTCTATAGAACAAGATCTAGAACAGCCTGGAAGTAATGATATCACAAGTTATGGGCACTAGATTTTGGAAATGGGGTGTTGATCCATATTTGTAGTAGAGAAGGAAGTTTTTCCCTAATATTTATATTTCTACTTGGGTAGGTTGCTTTCTTCTTGACAAGAATCACAAAAATAAACGTGGCCTAAATGGGTGGGACTGCTCCAGACCCCAAACACTGTGGCGTGTTTCTAACTGGGGGGGCAGTTCCTCCGTATGAGGTTCGCAGCGAACGGCTATCCCCAGCAAAAATTGCATACAATGGAGGATGCCGGCGCGAACCACAAGCACCACACAAACATCCTACACAAAATAAAACATGTGCGGATGAAAATATATAAACACATAACTCACAGAAAAAAGATGCACCACATGGATAAGCAACTGACAACACTGGCTAATCCCTCACTCTGGTGTTAAAAGCTGAGAGATTCGCCAATATTTCCAATCAGGAACATATCGGAGCCCCTTTAGGCACCACTACACGGTATCTCAGCATGACATGGGGTCCTACCACTAGACTACCTATGGTGTGTGAACAAGGTCTGAACAGGTATTAAGCAGCCTACAGACCCATCCCACTCACCTGCACTGCAGGACCAACAATGCAATGGGGAACAAATGAGGCCGCAAGCTACACCTACAACAGACCATGTGACACCGGCTTCCAGGTGCAACAGAATGTTTACCAGCCATATGCAATGGCACATTCAATACATATAAAACAAGAATCACAAAAATAAACGTGGCCTAAATGGGTGGGACTGCTCCAGACCCCAAACACTGTGGCGTGTTTCTAACTGGGGGGGCAGTTCCTCCGTATGAGGTTCGCAGCGAACGGCTATCCCCAGCAAAAATTGCATACAATGGAGGATGCCGGCGCGAACCACAAGCACCACACAAACATCCTACACAAAATAAAACATGTGCGGATGAAAATATATAAACACATAACTCACAGAAAAAGATGCACCACATGGATAAGCAACTGACAACACTGGCTAATCCCTCACTCTGGTGTTAAAAGCTGAGAGATTCGCCAATATTTCCAATCAGGAACATATCGGAGCCCCTTTAGGCACCACTACACGGTATCTCAGCATGACATGGGGTCCTACCACTAGACTACCTATGGTGTGTGAACAAGGTCTGAACAGGTATTAAGCAGCCTACAGACCCATCCCACTCACCTGCACTGCAGGACCAACAATGCAATGGGGAACAAATGAGGCCGCAAGCTACACCTACAACAGACCATGTGACACCGGCTTCCAGGTGCAACAGAATGTTTACCAGCCATATGCAATGGCACATTCAATACATATAAAACAAGAATCACAAAAATAAACGTGGCCTAAATGGGTGGGACTGCTCCAGACCCCAAACACTGTGGCGTGTTTCTAACTGGGGGGGCAGTTCCTCCGTATGTGGTTCGCAGCGAACGGCTATCCCCAGCAAAAATTGCATACAATGGAGGATGCCGGCGCGAACCACAAGCACCACACAAACATCCTACACCATCCTACTTTCTTCTTGACAAACACTGTAAAGTTTGGACCTGGTGGACAACCCCTGTAACCACTTGAGGTCAGGGGTTAATTAATCCTTCCCTGAGCTTATGGGCTAAAAATCAATGGGAGATCGGTACTGAATCCACATTTGGTACTGGGTCCACATTTGGCTTGCTGTGTCTACTGGATGGAAAGGGGGAAGGTCTATAGGCTTACAGCTGTCTATAGGCTGTAAGCCCCCTTGGGAACTGCCCACCTACTTTAGTGACAATATATTGTTGCAGACTGTGGAATATGCATTTTTTGATCATAAACATTGAACAAGGCTATGCAGGTACCTGACCCTGTCAATCAAGGAGAAGAGGTAAGTACTAGCAGAGGAAGCAGGAGGAGCTTGGGGTACTTAATTGCTCATTTCCATATAGATTAGTAATGGATCACTACGTGAAAGGTATCATTCTGCTGACTAGCCCTAAAGGACATTGTTGTGGTTGAACCACGAGTTCCATGGTGACAGACTCCCTTAGAAGGGGTCATGCCATGATTAATGTAAAAATTAAAATAAGACATAATATAGCACATGACAATCTCTAACAAAGCTAGAACCAGCCATGTACCTCAAATGGAACCAAAGATATCCTCATTCATTGTTCCAGCTAAGTTGCTAGATTTTTTCCGGCTAGCAAATCAGACAACATGTCCTTTCTGTTGCAGCTCTCTCCCTATCACAGCTTGGAGGGGTGTCCTTTCTCCTGAGGCTCTCTTGATAACACAGCTCAAGCGGCATGTCCTTTCTGCTGAAGTTCTCTTCCTATGACAGCTCAGGTGGTTGGTCCTGTCTTCTGCAGCTCTCTCCCTATCACAGCTCAGGGGATTTGTCCTTTCTGCTGCAGCTCTCTCCCTATCATAGCTCAGGGGGTTTGTCCTTTCTGCTGCAGCTCTCTCCCTGTAATTGTCACAGCATCTAACAGTAGATAGGGCTGGTGGCAGTTGAAGAATAAAACTGAGCATGTGCAACCTCCTCAGTAGATGGACATGACATGACTATACCTAATGAGCAAAAGGGGGGCATCATTAAGTAAAGAGAATATCTAACTGGAGCATTTGTCTAACAGAAAGTAAAATAATAAAAGTAACCAGTTTCTCAAGCTGAATTATATTACAATGGTATTTCATGGTGGCACCACCAGTTTAACCTTGTTCTCCATTGGTTGTGAAACAATAACTCCCAACGTGCCCTGACTTCCACAGATTGAAGACCATTATTCTAGGGTTACCAACGGTAAAGCTGTAAATGAATACGTAAATGGGAATACAGCATAACAAACGTCTTTTGCTACCAGAATAAAAGATTATCCATAGAAGGTTTGTAGGCAGCACAATTTTCCACATTAATCTTATAAGCAGCGGCAAAAAATAATAGAAACAGTGTCCAGCGATGCATGCGTTTAATTGGATGCCATTATTATACAAGTGGATTATAAAGAAAGTAACTATTCTACCTCCCTATTCAATTTCTATAGGTCTGTTTAACACGGCATCGAGAGGCATGGTTCTAGGATGTTCAGTAGGGAAGGAGCGTGGTTATCAGACTGCCTAGCATTTGCTAATGTTGTATTGGTTTAGTCAATTTAAAGACAACTGGAAGGCTTAATGGATTAGTCAAAACAGGTCATTAATCTCTGCATCCTCATTTTTAATCCCGCAATGACCAAAGTGATTGAAAATCATTTTCATCTCATGACCGGCAAAGCTCCTAAACGGGGTTCTAATTTACAAGGAGCTGGTAATCTACAGGAGCGGTTTGTTATCACCGTCAACCTTCAATGTTTCTCCGAGAAAAATAGTCTGTTACGCAATGTCA